>QEPC01009496.1:563067-588449 GCA_003113815.1 Sphenodon punctatus | reverse complement strand
AGGTTACAGTAATCGAGGCGAGAGATGACCAGAGCATGAACAAGAGTTTTGGCAGACGAGACAGAGAGAAAAGGGCGAATCTTAGCAATGTTATGGAGGGAGAAGCGACAGGAACCGACAGCAAGGCCAAAATGGGTCAGGCCAAGCCAACCCAGCGTCCTCTCCCCAACAGTGAGTGTTGCGTTCCCTGCTGCTTCCTCCTAGCCCCAAGCAAGGGGCCGGCCTCTAACTAACCTGACTAGGAGCCATTTATGGATCTAGCCTCTATTTATTTTATTTGTTTAGACTTATGCCACCCTTCCCAAATCAGCTCGGAGCAGCTTACTATTGATAAAAACCATTCACCCATTAAAAATCCCAGTTTCCTCCTCCAAACCGCTACCCCTAAACCCCCTCGAAAACCTTCCCTAGCCCCTCCCCCGAACCACACAAATCACCCAGTCAACCCCAGTCTCTATCCCCACCTGCCAAATGTCTTGCCAAACAAAACCAATTTACATTGCCTAGTCAGGCTCAAGCAAACTCTCTGGAGGGAGTTCCAAAGGACTGGGGCGTCTGCCAAGAGTGCCCGCCCCACCTCCTACTCCCATCCCATGGACAAGAGTAACAGATGAATCCCACAAGAGCGCAGTCGGCTTTCTCAGCACCCTCGGACAAGGAGTTCCACGTGGGAATTGCATGTCCAGTTAAAAAAAAAAGAAAAGCAAAGGACTTCCTTTTGTTTACTTGAGGCAGGCTGCCAGTTCATTTTGTGAGTGACGGCTCCCCCTTTACCTGCTCCACAACTCATGATTTTGTGATCTCCTCTCCTCTCCAAACTGAGGAGCCTCTCCTCATGCAGAAGCCGCTCTTCCCTGCCCACCCGCCTGCCCCAGCACCTCATGTTTCTTATGTCCTTTCCAAGCTGGGGAGAGCAGCCCTGCACCCAGCAGACAAAGGGGTGGGTGCCCCAGGAATTGCTCAGGCAGCATGAGGAATTGCGCACGGCTAGCAGTGCTTGAGGGAGGAGGAGGAGGAGACCAAGGAATGGGGACCCTCGGGCCCAGCTAGGGTTTTATCGAGCTCCATTCCAGGTCCTAGCCGCAAAGCTCAGGGCAACGGAGCCAAGACATGCAGACAAGGAGAGGGGACAGAGTCCTGATCCGGACCCTCCTCTCTCTCAGCGCACCTCTCAGAAGTCCCCGCTGAGATTTAATTGCCATAAGTCACCCTGAGCCTTCAGGGAAGGGCATGGCAGGGCAGCAATGTAAATAAATAAACAAATAAATAAATATTGGCATGTAATGGAGCAATGCCTTTTTGCACCAGCTGAAGCTTCAGCACCTCATATGATCCTTGCAGATGTCCTCATTCTCTAAGCACTGGACATTTTTTGCTTCTGTCCATTCAGCCATAGCTTGCAGGCTGCATTGTCTCACAGTCAGGCAATATTATATTCCTAACACTTGATAGGTAACTGTGTATTGCTTATTTATTTATTTATTTATTTATCTTCATGTAAAACTACACCTGAAAAAAGATTAAGATTATGACAGAGAACAATACAAACGGTGAAAATTCACAGCTAAAGGAAATCGAACCATACGCTTCCTAGCTCCAGGGCACAATGGGGGCATCTCCTTAACTACCTCCTCTATGCCCCTAAATAGAGCTTGGTGTTGGAGGACATATGGTGCCTTTCCCCCTTAACTGCAAATTTCCTTGCTGCTACTGTTCTTTTGCGCAACCTTAATCTTCTTTTAATGTACTGCAGTTGTTTTTTGTGTTAATAATCTTTTATCCCTTGTTAGGAGACTTCATTACAAATGACAGAACTGTAAATCTCTCATATGAGGTGTGATGTGCACTTTAGATTCAACTAGATTGTCAAATAATGGAACAAGGACAGAACTGAATTAAAGGGTGTGGAGACCATATCAGTGATTAATTTGAAATAAAGAAGAAGAAGAAGAGAGAGAGGTGCCATGACTGAAGCTTGCCCCAGACATTCCTCTTGATCTGGAAGTATGGGGGCTGGAGGAGCTGCCTGGGCAGGTGCCACCCTTCCACTAGCTCTTGTTCCTGCGACTTCTTTGCCATCCCTTGCTCAGGCTGGCACTGCCACCACCAATCATATAGTCAATGACAAAACACCCTCATTGACAAACAGCTAATGGGAGGGGGGGCAACATCAGCTCCCTCCCTTTCCACCCACAGCAGTCCAGCTGTGCATGGTGCCTTCTGCTATGGGGTGGTGTCTTGCAAAGTAGCACCAGTGACAAAGACTGAAAGAAGTGTCAGTGCTGAGCCCTGGCACAATTAAACCCTAGCCATATGCTTAGCCATACTTTGAGGTCCTCCTCCTAGACCAGACCAGCTATATAGTGTGAATGTTAGTCATGGGGGAAATCAACCCTGTCGTATTTGTGCTGCCACCCTATGGACTCTGATCACCAGGGGGACGCCATTGGGTGGCGGCATAAAAGGAGCTATCCCAAGGCCAGCAAGCCTGCCACTGCAAGACACAACAAGGTCTGGCTCAGGAGTGGAACTGACCAGTCCAACAAGTCCTATGTTGGTAGTGAAACTGTCACGACTACAGCTCATAAACCCAACAAGCTCACAGTTTAGGAGTGAAGTTGGCAAGTGGCTCTGATGTGTGAGTGGCTCATTGGATCAGGCAGGCTTTCTGTCCTGGTCTAAAAAGCACTAGAATGACCCCTAGTGGCTTGGTTGAGCAATGTCCTGTGTCCAGGTGATATCTTTGAACAAATGTTAAATATGCACCGTGTAACTAGTTGCACCATTGTTCTCCTCCCCAGTTCCCCAGATACGTTCTTGGGAGCAAACCAGGGTTTGGCCATGGCAATATTTGTGGTAATGCTATGGGGCAAATGTAATGCTTTCCCCGTTTTGGACAAGAGTTCCATGTCGAGACACCTTGTGTGGGTGTGGGTAGGAACCAACCCCAGTGACACAGCCCAAACAGGGAGGGGCAGAATGAGTAGGGAAGCAGGCGGCACTGCAGTTGTTCTTCAGCACTCTTCTGTCCCTCCTGCTGAGCTGTGCCTATCCAGCTGCCATAGTGCAAGCTCCAGAGCTCCCTGGTAAACAGGTGCAGAACTAGGGGGCCTACCACACCTAGGCACACATGCTGATTGATGCTGAGATTGAGGCATCTGTGCTACAGTGTGTTCCATGTTATGGTTAATCCAGTCCCTCTGAATTAATCTTACTCTTAAAAGCTGCACAGATATAGGCTTGTGACTCCCTAACCATCTGTGCTGCCCAATCTTCTCTTGAAGACAGCCATTATGTATAACGTATTCTTTAGACAAACTGTAATGTACATAGAGTAAACTCTTGTGCAGATCCTAAATGGTTTCACTGTATGTGCTAGCTGCCGTTCTGTTTATGATAATTTCCTGTTCAAAATGCTTTCTTGGCTTCAGTTTATCAAACACCTTCTTGTGATGGAGAGGACTTCTGGAAAATAGAAGAGCAATTACCAATCTGCTTTTGCTCTCTGATTGCTAGTTTGAGGGCAAGAAGATATAACTGGTGCACATCAAACCATTTGGTGTATGTCGTGGAACTTGAAAGGAGAATAATCAAGCAACACACATAAGTGCATAAAATTATTGTCTGTCTTAGGTAGTCACATCAAATTTTCTTGTTTGTGACCTGTGGGTACCTTGCAGACATTTAGAGCAGCCCTTGTTAATGGTAGCTCCTTTCTGAGTCATGGAAAGCCCCATTATTAATCATTTGAATTTCAATTTGGTTTATGTGTAATTTGCTAGGCTCTTTGAATCTCTGTGTGACATGATGCTACACAAAACGGCACAACATATTTTCCCCTAAAAGGAAGATACAGGCCATTGATAGCTTTGTCAGCCCAGAGGGATGCTGACCTTAGACAGCAGCTGTGCCTATTCCCTGCAATATGGGAAATGAGTCTGTTTGCTGTCTGTTGGAAGAGTTTTCATGTGGCTGGTTGGACATTATATTATTGCACTGGCTGTAATCAATGAAGAAAATCTGAATGGCTGTGCTTGCGATTTGTTCAGGGTGACAATCAGAGCTGCAGCTACACATGGTTGAGCATAAGGCAGAAGATCATGCCATCTTGACCCAGGAGGTGCACCCCCTTGACTTCCATAGAGTATGATTATGTGGTATATATTTCTGGGATCAGGAGACATGCCTACTGCAGAGCAAAGCTGGACTGCAGCGATGGACCCACCACAGGACAATGGCATGAGCTGGAGGAACTGCTACATTGGTGGTGCAAACCCAGCCTGGGGGGGGGGGGTAGGGGTCCTTACCACCCAGTAGACAGAACTGAAGTAGATTATAGGGGTGTGCACCAAGGCCCTTTGTTGTTTTTCATTATAGTTTTTGTTATTAAAATGTGTCATTTTCATTTTTGTTAATAACAAAATTCATTTTTCAAAATTCATTTTTCACCCAATTTCAAAACAGATTTTGTTTTTGGTTACATTATTGGCATACACACAATATCTATATCATCTATATCTATATCTAAAATAAAACTAGATAGATAGATAGATAGATAGATAGATAGATAGATAGATAGATAGATATACACACACACAGAATCTAAGCTAAACCTAACCTATATAATACAAAATATTCCTATCCTATAATCCTAATATATAAAATAAAACAGCCTAGTATCTGAATATCTAATCTATATATATACAACTAATATATATATATATATAGACAGGGGAAGACAGACAGGGGAAGGGAAAAGGAAAACTCAGAGGTATATCCACTCTCTCTAATCTATCTCTATTCTATTTCTGTTATCTAATATATATATATATATATATATCTAAACTATACTACCTATATCTCTATATATGTATGTACTGTGTACAAGGGGAGACAGGCAGGGGAACCTCCATGTTCGCTGGTTGCTCTGTGCGTGTTGATGAGTGGGGGAGAGTGGGGCTGTGTGTTAGGCAGGAGCGCTCATGCACGCCCACTAACAGTGCATGCCCAATGCCACATCCTTCACACAGGGCTCTCCCACTCATGAACACCCAAACTTCGGTGGGTGCATCTTGTGTGAAAAGGTCAAAGTTGCACATGCTACAGAATGATGATTGGGTTATTTCTATGGGATGTGTGGTTTTCTTGTATTGTCTTACAATAGCAACTTAAGGTGTAATATAAACAGGACATACTTCATAAGAGGTCAAATGAGATGGCAGGGCAATATAATCAGTGTTCCTGGAACACTTCAATAGATTGGCTATTTAGCAGAAGGAGGCAATAAATAGTTCTGCTGGCACACTGGTACTAATGCATCAAGCAGGTTCAAGGAATTAAGTGGGGTTAAAGTTGAACAAAGTAAAAATAAATAAATAAAGGACACTATACGGTGTACTTAATGGCTTGCTCTCTCCTCCAAATTAGCTTCTGTTGAGCAAATTGTAAAAGAAAATTGGATGCAGAAGCAAATGTTTTATTAATGAACAGAAATGAAGACACTAGTTGGGTTGAAAAAGAAGAAGAAGCCCATTTCATTTAAGAAAATAAATGGAACCAAGATAACAGAAGCAAGATCAGTTCCCAAACAATGAGTCATGAACCCAAGTGGGGTTGTGCCATCTGCAGATGGGGACACTATTCCTGTTGATATTTGATATAATTTGCATGTCCTTGCTGCTTTCTGTGGTTATAGGATTTTATTTTAGCCTTAAAAATAAAATGCTGCCACAATGGCAAGACATTTGGGAGCCTCCTACATAGTATACAGGTAATCTAATTTTGTAGCCCATGACATCCCTCTTTCTAGGGGTGTGCAATTTCATATTGTTTAATTAATTATGAAAACAAATGGAGTCGCATTCACTTTTGTAGCTAAGGTAACGAAAACAAATGAATAAGCAAACGATATTCATTTCTTGGGCTATAGTGATGGCTGATGCCCTAATAAACCTTAATAAAACTTGAATAAACCTTGATTTAATTTGTTTTTGTTTTTATTTGTTCAGTTTATTTTATTACAAATAATAATGATTAAAAAAATCACTGTGCATGTGGAAAATGGCCACCAGGGCCATAAAAGACTCTACTGTTTTTTGTTTTGTTTTTGTTTTATTTAAAATCATTGCACATGCAGAAAATGGCCACCAGGCCCATTCTGCGCATTCATGCCCATTTCCAAAATGGTGCTGACGCTTCCAGTGCCATCTTGGAAAAGGGCTGCCTATGCATATTACACCCTGGTGGCCATTTTCTGCATGTACAATGATTTTAAATAAAACAAAAACAAAACAAAAAACAGTAGAGTCCTTTATGAACACCCACCACCACCACATACTTGTTTCATGTCTTACCAGGAACTAAAAGGTCTTTGTGGCAGGAAGCACGTGACATATTTAGGTGTTTATTATTATTATTATTATTATTATTATTATTATTATTGACAAATAAAAAATAACAACACATTGACCGAGAGATGGTCTTGGAGCATTCTTCAGACAGGTCACTATTTTCCCAAGCCCTGACATATTTGTAGATATGATTATATAGAAAGATTGTGAAGAATGAAAACCCCATTTGTCCTAACTCTGCTTGCAAGTCTACTGTTGAGCTCAGTTAAGTTACCCAAGTGGATTTAAAAGCAGAATTTATGCTCATGTTTGAGACCAAGGACTAAGGACCCAGGAGAGCTGTGGCCAAATTGCGTTCTTAGGGTATTTTCAGACGTTATGAGATCACGTTCAACCACAGTCAATTCCCTGTGATGGGGAATGCCCTCGTAACGTCTGTTGGGGAACCGGAAGTTCCCCCCAGCTGTTAACCACGCTCAATCCCCGCCAGGAATCTCATTCACCATGCGATCGGCTGGACCGGTGGGACCGGCGCCGATCATGTGGTGAATGAGATTCCCAGCGGGGATGAAGGGGCCTGTCATGTCTGAACGGCGACCACAGCCCAGAATCCCCACCGGGATTCTGGGCCGTGGTCATTTCGGGTGGGCGCTGCGGCTGCATTGGCCGCGGCACCTGCCCGTCTCCCCAGAGGGAGGGCGGTGGGGAAGCATGGGAGGTGGGGTGTGGGTGTGCGGCCGCACGTTGTGCCGCACGGATTCTCCACCTCCCCTATTCCCGGCCGGGATCCTTCGGCACGTTTGTTGGACGTGCTGGAGTGATCCCGGTGGGGAATCATTTGGGTGATTCCAGGACGGGGCGAATACCGCCCCGTCTCATCTGAAATCACCCTTAGTTCCAGAGTTGTGGAGCAGCCACTGAGAATGCCTCTCTAGAGGCTGTTGCCATACAAATTTGGCATTGCAATGGAACTAGAAAGAGGCTGTTTTTGGTTGACCCTAAGGATTGCAATGAAGTGTATGGGAGGAGACAGTTTTTCAGATTTCAGTTTTAGACAAGGGGGCTGATCCTAAACCATGTGTATCCCCTTAATTGGGAATATGATGTGCATGCAAAACGTGGGTAAACCCTGCACAACTTGCATGTGTGTATGCGCGTTTAGAATTGGCCCCAAGGTGTCTGTCCATATTTTCCAGACATACACCAGAAAATTCAGGAGTGTTTGGTTATTTCCAAACCAGATGTGTGTATGTGATCTTACAGAGCATTTCCTGGTGGTTTCTGGAATAAAATTATTTCAGAACAAAGAAAGGAGCAAGCTGGGCAGAGAGGTGATGGTCCATGGAAATGATATGCTGGTTTCATAACCCTCCCTTACTTATTGCCAATGGACTCTTTGGATACAAACAACAAATTTCAAAAATTCTACAGCTGTTTGTATCACTAAACAAGATATTTTCTATTATGCTTAGATTTTTAATTTTTTTTATCTTTTTTAGTACAGAAATAGGTTTCTTTTAGTGTTCAAGGATTTTTTCATTGCATTTGTTTGATCGTTTTCATATTTATTTTTCAACAATTGCGTGTTAGATATCAGCTGCTTATTGTAAGCTGGAGTGCTATTGACTGAAGGAAATATATTTCCTCTTATTCTCATGGTTACTGGCTGGTCATCACAATAACCAGATGCCAAGCTATAGAACACAGTTTTCCAGAAAGTGGCATCTGGCTCTTTGGCAGACTCCACAGGCACTAGTGCTGCTTTTTGGAGCAGCAGCTGGGTCTAGTTGGCTGCTTATGGACTGTGAAGGCTACCCTGTCATTTTAGATGTTATTTACCTTTGGCTCACCTTTGATTCAGAGTCAGTTAAGCATTTACATTGTTCTGTAATGCTCTTATGAATCCATCTTCCAGTGGACTTTATGCAGCTCTTTAACAATTTGGATTTTAACTAAAGAAAGTAATTTCATATGCTCGTGCATTTTCAGCATGTATGTGCATGCTATTAAATTACTCGTATACCAGCAGGTGGTTCATTTACCGACCATGTTTGCATAGTACATAAAGAGCAGAGTCTGCGATTCAATTAAAAACAGCAAAAGAAAACAAAATCCCTCAAATATGGTAGTCTTTTATGGGAATGCAGCAGTTTAATTATATATAGCAAATGGATAGGATCCCACCATGGTTTTTAAAAAGTCTGCTGGATGTTGTGTTGTGGAAGCACACAACACCTTTGAGAGATCCTACAACCAATGGGACTTGATATGAGCAGTTTCTTCCTCCAGAAGTGGAATGGTTTCACAGCTACTGCTACAATGGGTGAAGCCAAATTAGATGATAGCCTACATTAGTCCACACCAGGTGGGTGTCCACCTGCCCATTTAATTTGTGTTTGCCAGATGTTTATCCCCACCTTCCACTCATCAGACGTGCAGCCCTCAATCACATCAGGGTCTCAGAAAATGAGGAGCCTCAGCCTCTCATGCAGGAGAATCTGGGCTAATGTGCACCCATGTGGTTGTATCCTGTTAATTAGGATACAAAGCTTGGTGACATTGTCCATAGATCAAGATACTTGGGTTATATGCTTGGCCTCTATTGTTGGCTTGTTCACACATGACAGATGCTAATGATGGAAATGAAGACATTTCTGGAGTTACTTAGTTCTGAAGGTACAATTACGAATTGTTGACCCTTCGATATAGCTTTAGCATAGATGTATGGGAAGTACAGAACAGGACAAAAGGCAAAGGAAACAGGAGAAAGGTAAATAATAAGTCTATTTTTAGATGGACCTGGGACTGATCACCCCCAAAACTGCTCTGAGGGGTGGCCAGCCCTGCGTCCCTGGATGGCCCGTTCTGTGGGCTGTGCTCCAGGCAGTTCTGGTGCACCGCAAGCAGGACTGGAGTAGAGCAGATTGCCTTTGCTCTACCTGCACATGTGGTGGCCTGCCTTTAGACAGTCAGGCCATCCTAGGGTGAGGTGAAGGAGAGGTGGGGCTGCCATCTGTCTCTTTACATCCAGTGTGACATGTGCTGCTCTGCTTTTAAAGTGAATGGGAGTTTTGTCATTGACTTCAGTGGGTGGAGGATTATGCTCTTAGTGACAAATGTTACAAGGAAAGGTAATAGGCTCATGGTGGAAACTTCTGCCATTTTGGAAAGAGGCAGCAACTTGCAACAAAGTGAGAGCCTTTCAGATATGGAAGGAAACTGAATCGTCCAAAAACTTAGGCTTGAATGATCATTTGATGTGGAGGATCAAATGGTTCAGAGAGAGCATGATCAGAGACCTCGCGGGGGGTTGGGAGGAGGGGAGATAAAAGAGGTCCAGTTTAGAGACTGGATTTAACATCTGTCATTCAAATATGTTTACATCATTCCACTCCATTTTCTGTCAATATTTCTGTTTGTATCTGTAACTATGCCTATGGTTATCATTCAGTTTGCTTATATTTTCATTAATAACCCAAATATGGGTGTTTCTTACCTAATAATGGTTCCAGGTCCTGGCACCTTATTCTCTTATTTACAAAAGAGGTGGGCATACTCATGAGATGAACTACATGCTACTCCATTCTAATTAATTGTCAATAAACACTAGTAATCAATAATTTGCAACAAACCTGAATAGAAGTTGCATGATATTATCTCTGTTCTCCTCTTGGAAAGATATTTCTGTGAGAATCTTGGACTCCAGGGAAAATTTTGTTTTTGTTTTTTTTCAGATTCAGTTCTCTGAGAATTTTGGTTCTCAATTCAGATTCAGATTTTTTGCATTGAATATTTTGTTCTAGTTCGTTTGCATTGAAGGGAAAAAAATCAATGCAAAAAACCCCCGAACCGCCCAAAACTGAATTGAGATCTGAAATTTTGGGAGAACTGAATCAGCCATTTTCAGGTTGATTCATTTCTAACCAAATCTGAAATTCCCATCCCTATCAGTGAGATGAATGGTCTTTGCACTCATTATTTAGTGGTTGGAAGCTACCTCCTTTGTATACAGACAAAACCCTGGGTGTGACTGAGTGTTCTCTGCATTTCTTTTATATAAGGAAAAGGCATGAAGATATCACTTGTCTTGCTCTTCAAGAACATCCCATTTATACTTCCTCTATGACCAATTCCAGAAGGCAACTCTGGTGGTTGCCAAACTGAAAAAGGCTAGTACGACCTTGCTCAGCTGCTAGTCATAGAATCAGATGGTAGTCACAGAATCTCAGCCACGCAAGTGCCGCCTTCTTATTGTGCCTATTTGCCATTCTGCAATGTGGCATTTGAAACAGAATGGTGGCATGGATTCAATGTACAAATCTATTTATTTATAACAGAGTGACCTTCTGTTCAGCAGTATTATGGATTCCAGCCCCCCTGACAGGGATTCAGAATCTCAATGAATGTCTGGCTGTGGTTCAGGGTGGAACTGGAATATAATCTCTCTCTCTCTCTCTCTCTCTCTCTCTGTGCAATAATAAGGTCTTGGACAGCACCCTATGGAGGATGGGGCAGACCTGAATTCAATTTACGATGTGCCTTTTAAGCCAGGTGCATGTCACTGACTCAGTGTATCTTTTTAGCATGCAGGCATTTGGGGACCCACTCCCATTTTATACAGCTACAGCTTTTTACATCATTCTGCCCAGTACAGAGGGAAACTTAAACAAATGTATCATATGAGATAGGTCTGTAATATTCTTACAAACATGCAAACCACATTAGAAATGTGGCACACTGAGAGAACTCCCAGTGAACTGAACAATATTGCATTTGGGTTTCGTTTTTTGTTGTTGTTGTTGGTTTTTCAGACACACATGGCCTTATTAAGCTCCCAAACATAAACACATTCCTTTTAAAATGCATCTTCAAAGTATACTTGAGTTCTAGCCCTATAGGGACTTGACATATCAAAAGAAACTTGCTGACATAAACTGGTATGTAGGCCTTGATCTATTCTAATATATGATTTTAATGTTTCTCATTTTCCTGCCTTACCAACTCACATCTATCATACACTGTCACATTTAAGTTTCCTAAATTACTGCTTTAAACTTTTTGTCACTTATTCAGCAAAGAGATATATTCTAAGGCTCTGGTTTCCCCCCTTCCTGTGATTGTATCTTAATATTAATAGTCTGAGGGGGAAATGGAAATTTTTGCTCAGTTGAGAAGACAGCAGGGTTTGGGTTTTTTTTTTAAATAGATTTTTCGGGAGGAGAGGTATGGGGATTCAGTATTGTCCTGGTTTCAAAATTCAAGACCTGATTTAATGTCTAAGAAACGTGGACAATTCTGAATTGCAAACAGAATGACAGGAAGTGCAAACACTGTGGAGGATATTTTGAACATTTTAATTATGGGAAATTATTGTATTTTTTATTTTATTTTATTAAAATATTTTATATCCTGCCCCTCCTGCCAAAGGCAGCTCAGGGCGGCTTACAATGTATACAAATATTTTAAAAACACATATAAAAATACACAAAACAGCATAAACATAGAACATCTAAAAAGGGGGGAGAAGAGGGGGGGAAAGGGGGAGGAACACCCCCCCGGGAAAAGAGGAGGGAGGAAAAAAATACCCCACCCTTACCACCCCCTATAAAATTAAAATCCCACCCTCACCCATCTCCCTCGCCAAAGGCCTGGCAGAACAGCGAGGTCTTGCATTGATGTTGAAAAGAGGGGAGGTCCAGGGCCACCTGTGCCTCTGCCGGGAGGGAGTTCCACAGCCTTAGCGTGGACATCGAGAACGCCCTCTCCATAGTGGCCCCCCGGACTACCCAGTAGTGCAGTGTTCAAGAACATCCCATTTATTCTTCCTCCACGACCAATTCCAGAAGGCAACTCCGGTGGTAGTGTTGCCGAACAAAAAAAGACTATCATGACCTTGCTCAGATGCTAGTCATAGAATCAGATGGTAGTCACAGAATCTCAGCCACGCAAGTGCCTTCTTATTCTGCCTATTTGCCAGTCTACCATGTGGCATTTGAAACACAATGATGGCACGGATTCAATGTACAAATGGGCACTCCCAGTTGACTGCAGGGGCTGATCCAGAGCATGGAGAGTGAGGCAATCCCACAGATATATGGGGTCAAAGCCGTATAGTGCTTTGTAGGTAAGAACCAGCACCTGAGAAAAATACACCTGTTTCAGTGATGATATATGATAGAGCAATTTCCTGTTGTTTGCAGCACATGTGTGGAGGAAAATGTGTTCTAGTACATTCCTTTGTTTGGTGAATCAGAGGAAATAATAGGCAGGTTGTAAGTCAAACGGGAAATCCTCCTGCCTTTTTTAATCAAACTGTTTTGACCTGACTATTTTATAGTTTCTCTTTTGCACTATGAGAACCTGAGTCTTCAAAGTGTTGAGCATCTTCTACTACCTCGTAAATGCAAGATCTCTAACCCCCCTGAGAACTCAATCAAGGGTGTGCAGCTCTTTGCAGGATCTAGATTTCTAATGAACATGTCAGCTGTATGATTTGAAATTTGCTTCTTTACTATAAGCGAGTCAGGGTGGAAACAGATGTGACAGCAGTGAGGTGCCTTCCTGGTCCGCCCCAAGGTGAACCACAGCAGCCACCAGACTTTGGATTGGAGGGGAGGGCTGTTGCTGGCACAGGTTCCTCCATGCTCTGGGGCAGCCCAAGGAACTTCCCACATGGGACAATGCGATGCAGCAGGCTCAGGCCCCGGGAAGAGCTGCCACCAAACAGCTGGTCAGGGTTGCTCCTGGGCCCACCCCCATCAGTTGTTTGGTGTGTGCACCTGGCCTGCCAAAGGCGGATGCTTCTGAGGGAAGTGCCAAAGGCGGATTCTTCTGAGGGAAGTGCCAGCCAGCCTTTCAAGGGCTGCTGCCACTGGGCTGGCTCCCTTTGAAAGTTCGGGTGCCACTTCCCCCCATCCAGGTGCTGGAGAGGGGAAAGAGGCTATTCAAAGTGACAGGGAGCCAGTCTGCCTGCTTCCACTGGACTGGTTCCCTGATCAACTTGGATTGGGCCCCTGTGCTCACCCCAGTACCTCCAGACAGCTGATCAGGGGGTCCCTGGAAGAGCACACTCCCCTGGACCCACAGAATAGCTGTTTTGGGGGCCTGGGTTCCTCCAGGCCCCATGATCAACTTTTCAGTGGGACCAGGTGAGTGTGCTCTTCCAGGGATCCTCTGATCAGCTGTCTGGCGGTGCTGGGGTAAGCACAGGGGCCCGATCCACTAACCCCCCCCCCCTCTTTGCAATGGGTTGGCAAGGTCTTATTGATGTGCGGGCCCTCCAGACCGCCCCCTTCAGTATCCATGGTCCACATCTGGCAGCTACAAAACAAACATGCAGGTGAGCCCTGGGCCAAAGTGGGTTACTGTCATGTTTGTTTTCACCCTCAGTTTCTTCCTATCACTTACTTCTGATACTAGAGAGTTTGTAACAGGAATAGCTGGCCCTGGAGGGGTTAATAGGCTCCTTTCCTTTGTGACTCGCCAGGTAGCTTTCCAGCTGAAGGGAATTGTTTATTTATTTATGTATTTATTTATTTTTCATTTAATACCCCACCCCTCCTGACATCAGGCAGTCCACAGTGGCTTACAATATAAAAACACAAATAAAATCCAATATAAAACATTTTTTAAAACTGTCAAAAGGAGGGTGACATTTAACACCCCCCCCTCCACACCACCCCCACTTCCCTCCATCCTTTCACCCTTCTCCGTCTCCCCCACCAAATGCCTGGTGGAATAGCCAGGCCATCTTTTCTGAAAAGAGGGGAGGTCCAGGGCCAGCCGCACCCCCACCGGAAGGGAGTTCCACAGTTGTGGCGTGGCCACCGAGAATGCCCTCTCCTGCGTGGCCCCCGGGAAGATTTGGGGGACCTTGAGCTTTAGAAAAATGC
The DNA here is from genome assembly GCA_003113815.1 of Sphenodon punctatus. Lineage (NCBI taxonomy): Eukaryota > Metazoa > Chordata > Lepidosauria > Sphenodontia > Sphenodontidae > Sphenodon > Sphenodon punctatus. The sequence goes on along the minus strand of QEPC01009496.1, from coordinate 574,207 downwards.
AGGGACTGGTTGTGGTCAACTGAGTCTGTAGGAAGTTAGCTGACCCCAGTTTAGAGCTGAAGCCCTCTGGAAGGAAAATGCTGTAGCTCTGGATAATGAGCCACACTGAGAAAGGGAGTGTTGAAAAAGCCAGTGAGTTTGTTGGTTTCTCTGCAAGAACCTCACATGCAGCTCTGTGGGAGGTGACTGAAGGGGCAAATTAACTGCTTCAAGACCTTGCTAAGGTTGTCTAAATTCTTCTTAATGCTGAATGCTCTTGTTTTCCCATTGCCACCCTTCCACAGAGTAGAGGCTTGTACCTTTCAAGTTCAGAGACTATACGTGCCACTGGGTAAAAACAACAACACAATAATCTCATTGATGCAATTTATAATGAAATAGGTGACATTTTCTTTTTGTAGCATTTCATGGAATCTCTAAGCAACTTTTGTCCACTATTGGAGTTTTTTTAAAAAGTCACCTACATGACTAGATTCTTTTGGCTGCTGAGCTGGTAAGCAGACTAAAAAACAACAACACATCTACAGTTTGCAATAAAGAGCCATGATCTGCAGCTAATGGCTGTTATAGTTGCTTCTTTATAGACTATTATTTATTTAATTTATTTATTTATTTTATTCCATTTGTATGCCGCCCCCTATGCCTACGGCATTACGGGGCGGCTTCCAGCATAAAAGACTAGTGATGGAAGAATCAAGGCATCTTTACCTGGAGTGAATCATTCACTGGTACCCTTCTGGTCAAATGTAACAGGTAGATAAAAAGGAATAGGGATGGGACAAAACCTGCATTTAAATACAAGTAGTTCCATGCTGCAAGTACTCAAACTAACGAAGGTTGGCTTCCAGTTGGAGGGACAGTGGTGCAAATCAGTGGGATTTGTGGGATACAATAAAGGCCATGTCTGATTCTCCAAGTACCCTTATTTTTACAAATTGTGGGGAGGTCCTACTCACTTTTGGGTGCTTTGTCAAATATTGTTGAAACTGTCCTGCAGATCAAAGTCTGTGAAGGGTTACACTGACAGCATGGTTGCATAAGCCTTTTTTTCTGTAGGAAACCAGGTAGTAAGGCTAAGCTTTGTACTTGCTAAACTCTGCCTGGTGGGAGTATTTTGGGGGCATTAGGACAGGCTTGAATTATAAGAAGAGTTTTAAAAGAGGAACAGGTGACAGTTGTGATTTTTTGAGGGCAAGTCCCATGGATGGGGTTAGCACTGGAAAAAGCACAAAGGTGCTTGAGTTAGAGGTGGACAAGGATTCTCCAGTGTTGTGCTCTCTCGCACACAGTGTTCTTAGATAAGCACCTCCCCACCCATTATCCACTCATCATGCATGTTGCAGGGCTGCATAGGGTGCCAATGCGGCCCTGTAACATAGGGTATTTTCAGATGCTATGAGATCACGGTCAACAACCACGGACAATCCCCTGTGGTGGCGGATGGTCCCGTAATGTCTGGTTGCTCGCTGCCAGATGTTCACCACGGTGAACCACTGGCGGTAGGCAAAATAACAACGCTTTCGAGGATGGTCCGGGCACCATCCCCGAAAGCATGGTTAATTGAACCACGGCCCGGAAGCAGCAGACGGTAACGTCTGTTACCGCCGCCGATTCCGGGCCGTGACTCAGACCCCGGGATGTAATCGGGCACAGCGGCCACATTGCCTGCTGCGCCCACCCGTCTCCAGGAGGGCAGGCTTCTGGGGGGCGGGCGGGGGGGCAGGGCTGTGCGGCCACATGTTGTACTGCGCAGCCCCTTCCCTTCCCCAGATTCCCCGCCAGAATCAGCCGGCTTGTGTGTTGACAGGCCGTTCTGATTCCAGTCAGGAATCAGAAAGGTGATTCTGTGACAGGGCCAATAGGCACCCCGTCACATCTGAAATCACCCATGCATGATGGGTGGGTAATAGGTGGGGAGGCACTTGTCTAAAAACACTCACATTTGGAACTGACAAGTTAGACATCTAAGCAGCACACATATGGAGTCATGGTATCAGCCTGTGAGAAACATACATGCCCATTTTAGAGATGTGCCCTCGTTTCTTTAAAACACACATTCCATCAACAGCAACCAATCATTCAAGACCAGCCCTACAATAACAAACTAGTCTGCATGATGGAAGGGGGAAAATATTTGTGTGGAGGCATACTTCAATTCTGAGTTTCCAAAAGGTTATTTATTATAAACAACAGTAAGGAAAAATTGATTCTAAAAATTATGATAAATAACTTGACAGTTTCCTTTTCGAGATGAAGTTTTCACTGCCAAGCAAATGCTCTTTTATCTGCATTTAGATAGGGCAACACTAACATTCAGTGTCCTTAGTTATGGGTCTGTATCCTTCTCTGCATTTTTCTTTTTTCAAGGGCATCGGTCTGCTATCCAGGATGTTGAATTTGTGTTCCTCTGTTTTTCTTAAGCGAGGAATGCATTTATGTTACATAAAAGTCATAGTTTTGTAATTTATTTTTGCTCCACAGCAGTATGCATGCAGACTTGACTAGTCTGAAAACCAACTTAATGGGTTGCTTATGCTTTTTTTTGTTTTGATTTTTTTAATAAAACAGTCATATTCCCACCTTCAGTATCACAAGACATGTTTATTAGGAAAGGGGGAAAATAATAATAAAAATATGTCATTTCTGTAGTAACTTTCATCACAAGAATGCCAAAGCAAATTGCAAGCTATGAGGCTGATCCAATTAGACTTTTACCTGCAGTATCACCAGTGAAACCATTTTATCTCTGTGTCTCCTCTCTTTAACTGTCTTCAGTGGGTGTCTTCAGACAGACTCAGGACTGTCAACCCCCGGAGGAGCTTCAGGGTTCTCCTCCTACATCCAGCCCCGCCTGGGTGGGGTTTATACAGGCACAGCGGCTGCCAAGGCCCACGGTCTGCCTGCGCAAGTCTCCCTGCCCCACACCATGGAGTTGCGGGTGGATCGCAATTACATTCTGCAATTTTGCAATTCTGTGGCATTGCCCAGGGCAACCACCATCTGAGAGCAAAGCTGCAGCGGCTGTCCACCGAGGAAACGGACTGCAATTCTGCCTCAGGCTGGTGTCCTGGGTTTGGGCAGTCCGCTCTGCTGGTGGTGCTCTGGGATGTTCCGCAGCTCTGCAAGCGGGACTTGAGCAGCCTGCTCCACCTCTGCTCCACCTACTCATCTGGAGGCCCGTCTTTAGATGGACAGGCCACCCAGCGGTGAGATGAGGCTGCTTCTGTTTGTTTACACCCATTGATAGAGCAGTCTGACTTACAACCTCTCGTGTCCAAACAATGCAGGAGATATACTTTTTGCCAAGGTTTTATTGGTGACTCTGGATATTGTAGATTCATAAGATATGCCCAGGATAAAGAGCATGGAGCATATCCAGAATAATGAGGGTTCTGGCCAGGTTTGAGAAGTAATTCTGTATTTTGTTTTAATACTTATGAAATTGGGATTGTAAATTGCATGGTATTGCCGAGATCCACAAACCACTTGCTCTCTGCAGGGTTCAGTGTAACTACTCTGGAGTAAGTGTTAAGTGGATCATTGCCTGTGTTTGCAAAACACTTCATTTTATCAAACAATTATAGATTTCCATTATGCTTGATGCCAGCTGGTAAGGGATTGGTGGGCCTGTTCTTGAATGGTTCCACTTATTCCTGGCCAGGAGAACCCAGCGTGTGGTTCTGGAGGAGTTTTCATCTCCCTCCCAGGGCCTCACATGTGGAGTACTGCAGGGTTCCATCCTATCCCCTCTCCTGTTCAACGTGTACATGCAGCCTTTGGGAGAGGTTGTTAGGGAGTATGGAGGGAGTTTTCATCAATATACTGATGACACCCAGCTATATCTTTCATTTTCCTCCAACTCAGGCCCTGCAGTCTCGGTGCTTACCCCGTGTTTGTCTGCTCTAGGGGATTGTATGGGGGCAAGCTGCCTGAGACTAAATCCTGACAAGACGGAGGTGATGGTTGTGGGGAAGGCTGGGGTGGTGGTGGCCCCTATCATTGATGCAATCTGCCTCCCCTGGTTTCTCAGGTCTGGAGTCTGGGGGTGCTCTGGACCCACAGCTCTGTCTGGATGTGAAAGGAGATGGATGTGAAAGGAGCTGTGGTGAAAGGAGCTTTTCGCCAGTTACATCTGCGTCAGCTTAGGCTGCATGTCTCAGACTCGGATCTGGCCACGGTCATCCATGCTTTTATTACCTCAAGACTGGATTACTGCAATGCACTCTACGTGGGGCTACCCTTGGTATTGGTTTGGAAACTGCAGCTGGTGTAGAATGTGGTGACCCATCTCTTAATGGGGACGGGCCGACGCGAGCATATAACACTGGTGCTTCGCTCTCTGCACTGGCTGCCGGTAGGTTTACAGGCTTAATTCAAGGTGTTGATGCTGACCTTTAAATCCCTAAATGGCTTGGGCCCCACCTATCTGCAGGACTGGCCCATCCTCTGGGTCCTGGAGCGGCTCCTGCAGTCAGCTGGGGATGCCCTCCTTGGGGTTACCCAGATTTCCCAGGTGTCTACTATGAGGAGGGAGTTCTCCGTGGCTGTGCCGTGGCTGTGGAACTCCCTCCCATTGGAGATCCACTTGGCTGATGGCCTCCCCTCTTTCCGCATACAATGTAAGACCTGGCTGTTCCGCCAGGCCTTTTCCGAGGGAGATGAGGTGGGTGGGTTGGGTTAGGGTGGGGTGTGTGGGGGGGTTTACATTGTTTTAACTGAAATTATTATGGTTGATTTTAATGTTTTAACGTTTGAAATGTTTTAATATATTGTGAGCTGCCCTGAGATGCCTGAGGCAGGAGGGGGCGGCATATAAATTGTAAAAATAACTAACTAACTAACTAACTAACTAACTAACTAACTAACTAAATAAATAAATAAGGCAGAGTAGTAGGGAGAAGTGCAGGGGCACCCTCCTTGAGGTTCCTCTGGTTTCCCGGGTGTCAACCATGAAGAGGGCATTTTCTGTGGCTGCACGGCAGCTGTGGAACTCCCTCCCTTTGAGGCCCGCTTGATCACCGACCTCCCCTCTTTCCGTAGACAGTGACTGTTCCCCTGGGCCTTTACTGAGGGAGATGGGGTGTGTGGGTTTGGAAGGGTTTGGGTATGGGTTATTTTAATCTGAGGATTTTAGGTTGATTTTAATTGTATTTTAATTTGCATGTATTTTTAAATGTTGTTAGCTGCCCCGAGATGCTTATAGCAGGAGGGGGCAGCATAAAAATTTTAATAATAGATAAAATCAGACCTGGTTACAACAAGCCAACCCCGCATTGGAACCCCAGATGGAGACAGAGACTGATATGGCCCAAGGAACTCCTGTGGGTGACAAGGGAATACAAAATATGGAAGGCCCCAGGTTGATAAGTGAGTTATCTCAGAGGGTGATTGTAAGTATAGACAGCTCTACTCCCCAGGAGGAGAATGGAAAAGATGATTCCATTGTTTGGGACCAGAGTGTAGGTCATGGGAAAGAGAGTTTATTGAATATACAAAAGAACTCTAGGACGTTAGATGACCTTGTGTTATGCACTGTACAGACTCATTGAGTATGTAATGTATGTATTTCACTACAGACTCCTCTTCTGTTTGTCGTTCCCCCGCATCCCATATATATGGGATGTATATATATCCATATATATACATCTGGGGTATGGTCCCTGATAGGCCCCCACAATGACATGAGCCGGTACAATTAACGTTGTCCATACTGCCCTGGAACATCTCAGGATGGAGGAATAAAGCAGATGATCCTGACTTTAAGGATTATTTTTGACACTTCGATTGTATTTTTCTTAAAGAAACCTGGCTGATGGGGGATTTTTGAGTCAAGGGCTATGAGTTTATTTCTTCTCCTGCAGTGTCTTTAGCGCCATCAGCAAGGGGTAGGTTAAATGGAGGCCTGGCACTCCTTATTGGCTATGGTTTTCCCTCTTAAAACGCATTTCCCTTTTTTTAAGCTTGGAGGTTAGTTTTACCTCATAAATTTTCACTTGTATTAGTAAATGTTGATATTCCCCCAGTTAATTCCCCATACTATGAGGAAGCTGTATGGAGTTTATTGGAGAATACAGTATCTAGACTAATGGATTTGTACCCATCTGAGAGTTTTTTTATTGCAGGAGATTTTAACGCTCAAACTGGGGACTCTACTGCAGTGGAGAGAGGGACAATCCTGGATATTCATTCACCAGAAGTGCTGTCCAGAAGCAGGGACTCCAGAGATAAAGGTACCAATAGAGCTGGACCTCTGTTTAAAAACTTCATTGAGACAGCCGACCTAATGATCCTGAATGGCTGTATGACAGGGGACTGGTCAGGAGACTTTACTTTTGTTTCATATCAGGGAAGAAGTTTTATTGATTATGCAATGGTTTCAATATTGCTTCTCCCTTGTGTTGTTGACTTTGCGGTTCTGTCAGCTCCAGACTCCGACCATCTTCACCCTGGCAACCTGGATTAAAACTCCCCACGACCTGGGGGATGAGGTTCAGGAGGTTGTGCAAGAGGCTGTGGTAGAGGTTCTCCCTGTTGCTGTGGCCCAGAAAAGGAGAGTTAAATGGTCCCCCCTGATCCATGAGACTGTAGCAGCCCTTTTATCACCCCAAATCCTGGAAACCTTTACAGATATTAACCAACAAGTGCCTGGGAAAGTCTTACAGGCATATGAAGATACTATTACTTTGCTGCTTCCATTATTGGTGACCCATCAAAATAACAATCAGGGAGAGTATAGGAACACAGGGTGGTTTGATAATTCTTGCAGGTTTGCCAAGCACAATTTGAACCGCCTTGTATGGGCCATGAAGGGAGGTAGCTCGAATAGGGTACTAGTAGATAGATTCCTTATTGCAAGAAGTGAGTATAAAAACCTTCTAAAAGAAAAGAAAAATCAGTACCAACATGCTATTTGGGCAGATTTGGAGGCTGTAGCAAATGATGGTAATTCTTCAAAGTTTTGGTTCTTAATCAAATCAGTGTGGGTTTTGGGAGCTAGACACGAGGAAAGTTATATTCCAGCGGTTAAGTGGGAAACCCATTACATGTCCATATTCTCGGGGGAAATTTCTTCTATAAAGGAACCCACACCTGTATTAAATAGACACACTGGCCCAATGGAAGTTAGTTACCCCCTAGTAAATGGGCTTGATTATCATACAGTTAAGATCCAAGAAGGCGCCAGGGATCTATTTTATTCCAGCTGAGCTCCTAAAAGGCAATATAGAATGGTGGAGCAGGGCATTGACCTCGTTATTTACTGCTATAAACAGAATTGGGAAAATACCCAAAGTGTGGTTAAAAAGCGTAGTAGTTCTCATATTTAAAAAAGGAGATCCTAAGGACCCAGCCAACTATCGCCCAATTAGTTTATTGAGTGTTGTTGGCAAGTTATATGCAAAATATATACTTAATAAATTACAAATTTGGGTTGATTCGAGGAAGCTTATTGGTAGGGAACAGGCGGGTTTTAAAAAAGGTGTTTCTACCACTGATCACATTTTCATGATAGACCAACTTATAGCTAAATACGTTCATTTGCGGTCCAAAGCGCACCTTTATATCTGTTTTGTTGATCTAAAGACAGCATTCGACAAAGTCAACAGGGAGAGACTATGGCAGAAATTATTAAAATATCAGATTGATTTGAGATTGCTATATTTAATCTAGGCCCATGCAAAAACATCTCTCCAGGTTAGAATGAATAGACAGGGTAGCCTTACCCAGTCTATAGGTGTTGTTAGGGGAGTCAGACAGGGATGTATTTTGGTGCCCTTATTATTTAGTCTTTATCTTAATGATATGAAGGAGGCTCTAGCAAACCCAGAATTCCATCCTGTTGAACTGGGTAACCAGGTATTCTCAGCCCTATTATATGCCGATGATACGGCACTTATAGCTCGTACACAGATTGGGCTAAGGAGGGTAATGGCAGCTTTCTGAACGTACTGCAGAAATGAATTATTATCAATTAATTACACCAAGACCAAGGTCTTCATGATAAGCAAAGCACAGGTTCAACATAACTGGTTCATGAAAACCCACAACATTGAGCAATTTAGACAGTATAAATATTTAGGAGTTATAATCTCTGCTGCTCCCTCATGGCGTGTGCACTATAAATCTGCCAGGGTACTGCCAAGAGCCACGAGGCAAGGTATTATTGGCTTTTACTGGGCCAAAGGAGGATCATCTTGGGGCTATGGATGCCCCATCCTGTCCTGTTTTGTGGGATCTGTTTTTGATGGTTTCGCCTTTTGATGTGGATTCCTTGTTGGGATCTGTTCGTGCCACTACTTGTGAGCAAGATCCATGCCCGTCCTGGCTGGTGAAAGTTAGCCAGGAGACGTTACGGCCGTTGTTGGCTGGGGTGGTTGGTGCCTCCCTTCGGGAGGGCAGGGTGCCTGACTGCCTAAAAGAGGCTGTGGTTAGACCCCTGCTCAAGAAACCATCTCTTGACGCTGATGCTCCTGCCAGTTATCGGCCGGTCTCTAATCTTCCCTTTTTAGGGAAGATTATTGAACGGGCTGTGGCACGACAGCTCCAGGAGCATCTGGACCACATCGGTTTCCTTGATCCCTCCCAGTCTGGGTTTCGGCCTGGGTATGGTACGGAGACGGCATTGGTGGCCTTGGTTGACGATCTCCGTCTGGCGTTGGACCAGGGTCGTCAGACCTTACTGGTCCTGCTAGACCTTTCGGCTGCATTCGACACAGTCGATCATGAGGTGTTGGTGACTCGCCTGCGGGACCGTGCTGGAATTGGCGGAACGGTCTTGGACTGGTTTCGTTCATTCCTGGCCGGGAGAACTCACCGGGTGGTCTTGGGGGAGTGTACGTCTTCCCCCCGGGACCTCACGTGTGGAGTCCCGCAGGGTGCCATTCTGTCCCCCCTCTTGTTTAACATCTATATGCAGCCGTTAGGGGAGATCGTGAGGGGGTTTCAGGGCATGCAGTGTCATCAGTATGCTGATGACACTCAGCTCTACCTCTCCTTTTCCACCGACCCAGGCCATGCAGTCTCCTTATTTTCCCAGTGCCTGTCAGCTGTGGGGGCTTGGATGAGGTTGAGCCATCTGCAGCTGAATCCTGACAAGACGGAGGTGATGTTGGTGGGCGAGGGCTTGGGGAGCCTGGGGGTGGTTGAATCTCCTCTTGTTGGGGGGGTTCGCCCCCCCATGGTGTCTCAAGTGCGGAGTCTGGGTGTGCTCCTTGATTCGCGGCTCAGCTTGGAATCTCAGGTTGTGGCCGTGGCGGGGAGTGCGTTTCGGCAGTTACATCTTGTCCGGCGGCTTCGGCCGTATCTCTCAGACTCCGACCTCGCCACTGTCATCCATGCCTTCATCACCTCGAGGCTGGATTACTGCAACGCGCTCTACGTGGGGCTGCCCGAGAAGCTGGTCCGGAGGTTGCAGCTGGTGCAGAATGCCGCGGCCCGTCTCCTGACGGGGGCGGGTCGCAGGGAGCACATGACACCAGTGCTCCGGGCTCTGCACTGGCTGCCTATAAAGCACCGGGCCAGGTTCAAGGTGCTGGTTTTAACCTTTAAAGCCCTTCACGGCCTAGGCCCTGCCTATCTGCGGGATCGCCTCACTCCCCATGTACCCGTGCGACCCTTGAGATCGTCCGTGGGAGCCTTTTTGGAGGTTCCCCGGGCGAGGCGGGTGGCCACTGATGTTAGATCTTTTTCGGTGGTCGCCCCTGTGCTGTGGAATTCGCTTCCGGAGGAGGCTCGGCTGGCGCCCACTCTCCTGCTGTTTCGGCGTATATGTAAGACCTGGCTGTTCCGTCAGGCTTTTGGCGGGGGGTAGGGGTGGGGTGGGGATGGGGATAGGGATGGGGGTTTTCCCCATGTAGGGTATTTTAAATTGTTTTAAAATGTTATTATTGTTTTAAATGAAATGTTGTTCGCCGCCCCGGGCTGCCCTGTGGGCAGGAGGGGCGGGATATAAATTTTAAAATAAATAAAATAAATAAATAAAAATTGTTTAGACAAGCGTTAAGATTAGGGAAAGCTAAATTGATACCCCAACTGTTATATGTAGCCCAAGTGTGGAGTTCAGCTATGATTAACAATCTTGAGGTTGAGCAAAATAAAATGCTATGGGCCATTTTACATGTCCCCAAATGCACCCCTGCAATTTTGTTAAGGGTGGAGGTAGGTATTAGCCGAGTAGCAGTTATTACCAAACTGGCCATTTTGAAATTTTGGCTTCGGTTAAACTTAATTGGTACAGACTCTTTAGCATGCCTGGCTATTCAGACTCCAGTTGGCAAATGGCCAGACAGGGTTAAGGCAATCCTTCACTCTATAGGATTTTCTATTCCCCATATTTTATGTTGGCCATTCCCTAGAGCCTGAGCTGAAATTATATCCAGGATGAAAGATCAGGAAGACCAATTTGATAGAGAGCATATTGGATATCAGAGGGTTTCTCAGCTGTACTTGGAATTGTTAACCCCTCTAGAGGGGGGCCCCTTATTTGACTAGGCCCGGAATGGGGCAAACCAGGGTGGCATTTGCTTTGGCAAGATTCAATGTTTTTCCTTCTGCTTTTACTGAGGGTAGAATGAGAGGAATTCCCCGAAATGAAAGGATATGCCAAAACTGCATTGGAAAAGATTACAATGAGCCCCTAGATACATTGGCGCACATATTATTGGATTGTCCTATAGGGATGGGCGAACGCGGTTCGGCAGTTCGGAGTTTGGCCCAATCTTGGCCTGTTCTGATGACCGAACTCGAACACAAACCCAAACGCAAACATACCGAACAAACTGAACACCGAATGGCGAAATGGCTGAACAGTTCGGTCAGTTCGGATAGCATTCGGGTGAGTTCGGGTGGCAAAAAAATGTTCACTGGAAGGTCAAACATGACAGGGAGGTGTCAGTCACTGAGGAGCAGACTTCCAGGCACCAGGGGGAGAGGCTTGCAAGAAACAAAAATAATTATCTGCCTCCCCCCTTCCCAACACCTTCTGAGCTAGTCACTGTTCATGAACAGCAGGCGTTGAGTAGGATTTTTAGGCTGCTTTAAGTTTCATTTCAGTTTTGTAATGAAATGAAACTTAAACCATAAACTGAAACCTTGTGTTATGCACTGTACAGACTCATTGAGTATGTAATGTATGTATTTCACT
>QEPC01009496.1:548136-561712 GCA_003113815.1 Sphenodon punctatus | reverse complement strand
GCGGCGGCGTCCATGTAAAAAAGGCCATAGTGTTTATTGCATCTTGTTTTGATAAAGACTGATGAGAAGTGGAAGCTGAAGATGATGATGATGAAGAGCAGCTTGCAGCCTTATTAGGAGGCTATGTATCAAGGATGGGGAACCATAGGCCCATGTGCTAAATATATCCCATGGCCTTTTATTATATGATCCCTTTCCAGTAGATCCATTCCTCACATTCAAACCCACACTCTTGGCTCTCTCCTACCCTTGACCATACATCTTGGCTTGTCTCCCTCAGATAACATGTCCTGTCTTTGCTTCTTTCTCCCCTAAGCACAACCCTCCATCTCCCTGGCATTTACTAATTTCAAAATGGCCCACACAGACATGAAAGGTCCCCATCCCTGCAACAGATATAATGGCAACTCTAATTGTGCTTTGCACTTGACGATCTCACCATTTGGACTGGCTCGAATTTCTTATCCTAAAGACAAAACCAAAGAAGAGGATGACCCAGTCATCTGCTAGACTAGAGCCTGTTTCCTCTCTCTTATGCCACTCTGATTTTATTCTTTGCAGTAGTTGCTCCTGTTTTGCCTCAGTGTGAGAATCTGTTCTATAAGCTTCCTCCTGCTTGCCTGATGAGATGGCTGTTTCTATGGAATTTATATGGGGGGGAGGGAGGGGGATTGCCACCATGATCTGGCCCTAAAGACAGTGTTGAAATTTGAGCCTTTCAGCCCATGGGAAATTTAAAGTTTTTCAGGTGGAGGAGCTGATTGAGCTGCTGACTCGAGACATCCCATTTGGAATGAGATTACAGACCCATGATCTTATTCAGAGCAAGATTTGTTTAGGGGAAAAGGGTTGGGAGTGAAGTGAAACCGAAATCAAATTGGAGGCAGCAATGAGAGAGAAGGCAGCCAGTTTATACTGAACACTGTGCAGGAACAAAAATATAGTGGGGGATATAGAGAATGCATTAGAGGTGTGAGGAAAAGTAATTACCTCATCCCCTACTAAATTTTCAGTGTGCAACCAAGCAATTTTTGGTTCCCCCAGCCATGTTCCTTCCCCAGCTTCGGAAAGGGGTGACAAGGGATAAGGCTTCATGCCTTCTAGCTGGTGGGGTCTGGGAAACGAATTAGCTGCCATTTTGACTGCTCAAAGCTGGGGTCAGCCCGCTAGGAGTTATGATGCTGCATGCACACGGAGCCAACCAGTGGCCATTTTTATGGGTGAAGCACTAGCACACTTCTGGTGAATGGGGTGGTGGTGTGGTTAATGTGACGGGGGATGGGTGTGCACCAGGTGTGTGCCTAGACCCATGCACCGCCCACCCATGCCCCTGCATGGAGCAACTGGGAAAACCCTGGGTTGCTGTATGTGGGGGCATGGGTGGCCGGTGTGTGGGTCACGGGAGCGCACCTCTCCCCATGCTGCCTTTAGATGGGCGCCCAGGTCTGTGGGGAGTGGGTGGACCCATGTAGGATCTGTGACTCTGTCTGCTGCTGTTGCTGCCTCATGACTGTTGCTGTCAGGCCATGGGGAGGAAGGGTGATAGTGAGGAGAGAGTCTGTGGGGAAGGAGAGAGAGCCTGTGGGAACAAGGTATCCATAGATCCATAGATTCAGGGCTTTGGAGCAGTTACTGAGAGAATGACTGGAGCCACTGGACAGGGCAGCAGTCACAGCCATTGCGGCTAGGGGATTCAGGATCACCCCTTCAGGTACTGGAGCTAGGGGATGGGAGCAAGTGGTGGCAGGGTGGGCGAGGGGGATGCTGATTCTGGGGCCCTTTTGACATGTTCAGCAGTGGGTGGGGGGGTGGATGTTCTGCCGCGGTTAGTGGAGGTGGGTGTGCATCTGGAGCACGCACCAGATGTCTCCGTGGGTGGGTGATGGGTGGAGGTGGGTGTGCATCTGGAGCACGCACGCACGCACCCTCACCCACCACCCATGCTGTTCGCACGGATAAACACTCATCCCCCCACCCACCACCGCAGCGTGTACATGGACGCCCCCCTGCATCACACACCTGCCCGCACACCCAGCGTGTGTGTGTGTGTCTATGTAAAAATGGCCTGGGTCATGGAAGCAGGGACTTATGCAGGCCAAGGGATGCCTGGCTCAAGCATCCCCCACAATCTTTTGCCCAAAGGTATGTCACTGACACCATGACACTGTAAAAAACTCTGAGCAGCATATTCTTCTGTGAGTATTTATTATTATTATTATTATTATTATTATTATTATTTAGTAGTAGTATTATTAGTATTAGTATTATTGTGACTCTAGCTTTCGCCATGGTCTAAGTAGACAAATAATACATAATAATGAACAAATAAACAAACATTTAAGTTAAATTTCAATCAAAGCATGTTATAAACAATCTGTGAATCAAAATTATTAAGTCTTTCCAGATGCGCAAGGCACTTATAGAGAGCAGCCAAACCTTATAAGCCGTTGTGAGTATTAATTGAGCCTGCTGTACTGTATTAGAAGTGAAGCAATAATAGAAACACATACTGCAGAGTGTAGGCAAGAGGAAACCGCATATCCTTTTGAGATGCTTTTCTTAATTAGAACCATGGGTGAAAACAAACAAGACAGTAAACTGCAGTAACCTGTGAGTCATCTGCTCATCAGTTCGGTGGCTGCCAGATGTTTGCCCACTAATTTCTTGGGGCAGGTGGCCGGCTGCTACCGGACGCATCATCCGGAGAAAGTTGGAAACACAGCCTGGAATAGGGCTCGCCCAGCTGGGCTAATCTGGGCTAAAGCTGGACTAATCTGGGCCCCGAGCTGCTTGCAGGAGGGGCGGGTATAAATATATTAAATAAATAAATAATTTTTTTTTAAAAGTGTGCCCTCCCATCTGTTAGGCCCCACCCAGCCCTGCCGTGAGGTGAGGCCTCAGGATTGGGTCCAGAGGAGCATGCTCACCTGGCCTGCCAAGCAACTGATGGGGGGGGGGACAGAGAAGCGCATTTATCCTGCTCCCCTTGAACACCTGTTTGGCACGTGTACCTGGGCTGGGTGAGCATGCTTCTCCGGGCCCCCTCAATCATCTGTTTGGTGCATAAATGTGGGCTGGGTGAGCATGCTCATTTGGGCCCCCCATCAGCTGTTTAGCATGTACAACTGCGTGGGGTAAGTGCACTCCTTCAGTCCCCTGTCAGTTAGCTATTTGGCATGTGGACTGGGGCTTATGGACTCCCCGATCAGTTGTTTGATGGCAGTTCCTCCCAGGGGTCCAATCCTACTGAGAAGCAGGGTTCCGGAAGTTCTGTCCCATGTGGACAGCTCCTCAGCCAACCCATGACGTGAAGGGACTTTGTGATGACAGCCCCCCTGACAGGATTCTCCAGGGGGGAAGGGGAGCTGTTCATTTGAACTGTCTTCCCTGCTGACCTGAGGAGTGGCAGGCGCAGTGGCCCTTCCTGGGGGCAGGCTGGGGATCCAGATCACCCCCGTCTTGTTTTCTTTCACCAAATATTTTACTCTCTACTTCCTATCTTTGCTTGGTTCCTCACTTCTATGTACGTCCTACAGGCTTAAAACTAAACATGTTCTTAAGTGATTTTATGAGCTGTGATTTGAAGCTTCTACAGCATTTACAGTTAGGCAAATGCTGTGTGCAGTGCGAACAAAGTTGATGGAAGAGTTGGGAGTGAGACCTGTGAGAAGTTGAAGGACCTGGGAATGTGCATAATTGTTGTAAAACCTCATGATGAATGCATGTTTTCAGGGTCCAGAGGTACAGGGGCATCCACGACATAGGTAGACGTTGGGGTTGGAGCACAGGGTCGTATTAGGATTGGGACTGGGAATCAGGAGTGGGAGGTAGAGGTCTAGGGGACTAGGGGATGTGGGAAGAATGGCTGGAGCAGGGAGTGAGGATTCAGGAAGGGGAAACAAGGGAACACAATAGGAGTTTGGAGTAAGAATCCAGGTTGGGAGAGAAGGGTCGAGGAACAAGGTGGAGGGAGTAAGGAGCAAGGCAGAGACAAGGAACAGGGACACTGGAAGTGGAGCACAGAAACTGGAAGTTCCACCCAGCTTCCTGTTGCTCCCAGGTGCTTATCCTGACTGGCAGCGAAACCAGAAGTGGGGAGGCATGTCAGTGGCTGGAACAAGGCTGGAGAAGGGTGTGGCCAGAGTAGCAAAGAGAGGACATTTGGGTGAGTGGCTGGACCAGAGGCACAATAACTCACTGCTTACTTGCTGCCCTTTACTTTACCCACATTTTTTTTAATTTGCTGCATTATTAATTACTTTTTTTTTTTTTTTAAAGTAGATTAAGTACAACTTAGGCTGCTTTTAGATGAGCGCTGCAGGTAGCTTTTAGTTGCTCCTAGAAGTGCCGTATTTCTGGTCATCCATTCTTTAACAGCGCAAATTAAATACCTTGATATCGATATCGAGGTATTTAATTTGCACTGTTAAAGAATACGTGACCGGAAATATGGCGCATCTAGGCGCATCTAAAAACTGCCCACAGCACTTTTACAAGCCGCATGATTTCACGGTGCGGTTGGGCGTCACTCGTCTAAAATCAGCCTTAGTCCTTGGCACAAGTATTTTTCACACAAGAACTTAGTTACACTATTTTCCAGCTGACTAATTCAAATAACTCCTATTTCTTCACCTAAGTTTACTTTCGCTATAACAGAACTTAATATAATGTGAGTAAAATTTATTTATTCATTCCATAATGCCATAAAGTCCAAGGGTTAGTAATTCATCTTAACCTTCCATTCCAAGAGCTAACTTAATTTTGTCTTAATTAATGTGATGCTGTGAGGTATTTTTCATGGGAAAATACAAATAAATAGGTAATCCATCATTGGAAATTTGTCTTAATTAGTAATGCATTCATAAGAGGATTTCATACACTCTGAACTACAGAGACTTTCAAGCAGAACACATGCCTGGTAAAGCAGAACTGAAAGCAAACCAGTATCTAGAGAAATTTCATTAAAGGATAATTTTATAGAGCTTAAACTAAATTCATATTATCTGATAGCATGGTGCACATGCTATACAATTTAAAGTGAGCTTTCATAGCATTCCCTTTTGGAGCCACTGCCAGAAGGTTTGTTTGGGGAGGGAGAGGATGTTGGAAAGGACTAGGGCAAAGAGGATCTCCTGCCGCCTTTCCAATTTGGCCGTGCCTCCCACTGAATGTCATGACTCAAGGTGTTCCAAAGGGCTGGAGGAACATGAAGTATGATGAGCAGAGAGTGGGGGGAAACTAGTGCCCCTCTTACCCTCTCCTCTGGGTACTCATTCCTATCTTTTATACATGGTGTGAGCTGCCCCGAGCTGCCTGTGTCAGGAGGGGCCGGATAATAATTGTTTAAAATAAATAAAAAATAAAATAATGCTGTTCTCCCAGCACAACCCTTTAAAGGTAGTAAGGAGTTGGAGGCAAATTTTTTACTCTACTTTCAGTGCTGCAGATCTTACATCTACAGTGTAGGCATTATCTAGAAGGTATGGTTTGTTTTGCATACAGCTCCCATGAATGGATACTAAGAGCCATAATTTCAGCATGATTTCAATTGGACCTTCACTTCTCCTGGGGCCAGATCTTCCTCTATGCCAGAAACTGAGGGATGATGGCAAATATGTTCCCTCCTCCACTCATACAACAGCTCCCTCCCAAGACAATGGGTGTCTTTAGACATAACATCGATGGGTGTCTGAATGTTTTGACCTTGATATGAACACCGGGTTGGCCCTGTGTTCACTATGTGGCGCTGCTTAAACACACAGCCCATCTTGGGGCAAATTGGTGTGTTACCTGATCTCAGCACACAAGCACTGCTTCGTTCTCCATGTTGTACCTGGTAACACACCATGCAATATCATTAAATGCAATATTGGCCACGTGTTCAGCCAGAACACACAAATTGCCCTTGTGATGCAATGGTGTTCACATTGCGTGGTCAACGGGTGACTAAATTGGTGTTGGGAATTTTATGGTGCTTACACACCATACATATGCTTAGGGGTTTTGACACCCGATCTTTGTTATGTCTTAAGGTGCCCAATATCTTCTTATATATACCTGCCTGCATTTGTTCAGTTTATAATGCTGATTTTCTTTCATGCCTGAGGAGGACCCTCTGTGGTCCGAACGTTTGCATAATCTCACCAACAAAAGTTGGTTCACTTAAAGATTTCACCCAAGCTACTTTGGCCACCTCTTATGTTTGGGACTAACTACAGCAACCACCCTCTTTTTCTAAGTGGCAAATATGTCATAGAGGCAGTTTTCCTACCTCTGCAATAGTGCTGAATCAAGCAATCACAGAAAAACTATTTCTGTTGGAAGCAGATCATTTGTCTATGCCTGCACGATAAGGAAACGTACCAGCTTTTTCACTATTTTCGCTATAACCCATTCAGTAATTGCCATTGTTTGGTACTTCTGGTGATTCTTCCCTGGCAGGTGCAGCCACACACAACGTAACACTCCTTACATGTTGCTTATGTTTGCTTGTCTGTGTTCGCAAGTTCATGACATAACTTTCATTATTTCCCTTATTAATCCTTGTTTTAGCTCCTTGTAAAGTGTGTAAACTTGGTGTTAGTCAAGGGTTAGCCCTTGTATTCTCCATTCCGATGCCAGAAACTGTCGTAAAATGCTGGAAACTGACAAAAATACTGGAAACTATCTGGTGGAAAATGCTGATAAATACAAAACATTACCAAAAACTACAGAAAAACACCAAAAAATTGTAGACAATCACAGTCAGGCACCAATCTTGACAACAGCGGAAGTCTGGATTCAATGTATGTTGAGGAAATACCAATGAACAGTTGCAAGCACTCTTGAAAGATAGGTATTTCCTGATGGTGCAGGAACAGTCATTCTTGCGACAGTTCTACTCTACACCACCTGAGGTTTTCCTCATCCTCTGCAAATCTTCAAATGGTTGATAGAGACATTTTTTTGGAACCCCCTAAAATAATGAATAGGATACAGAACCTGAAGCAGGCCAGAGAGACTCTTCCCTTGTCTCTTTAATTTTTGAATTGAAAAAAGACCATCTGTGGGAGGCAGTGGTCATACGGTCATTGTAAGAGGCCCACAGCTGGCTAAGTAGGTGGTCCCTGCTAGTACTATGTCCATTTCTACTGGTAGAGCAGGCCAGAGAATTACTGTAATGTTAATGTACTGGACACAGGGGCCATCCTTTCTGTCTCTGTCCCATCCCCATTTTCTGACAGAGACTGAAGACACAGTCACTCCCCTTGTGCAGCCATGCTGGCTCTCATGCAATCAGTGTGCCAGGCTGTAGCCATCTCTGGTTTTTGTATGGTAGTTCATGAGAAATTTTGTCAGTGGTACATTGATCTAGATAGTCTGGGGACCACTGATATGTGGTAACGTACCCATATCCTGTAAGCTAAAGGAACAATCCTGAATTGTTATAAGTTAAAGCTGCATATTCTTGCAGTTTTTGTAAAAAAGGATACACTTTATCCTTTTTGTTAATAGTGATGTGTATTAGTATTGAACACAAGGCCTCTTAACATAAATATTGATAGTCAAATTTATCATTGGGGGTTTAGACCTTTATTCTTACTGTTAGTTTAAGATTTGTCTGAAGGAAGATCAAAGGATTAAACCCATACAAAATACCTGCACATACAGAATCTGGCTTCTATGACTTGGATCCTTAAAATGCTGCACTAGCACAAAACCCATTGAAGTGAATGGGTTTCACCCATCATAGCACTTTCAGGATCAGAGAAAGTCCAAATGTGTTTTATGGAGGGATTCCATAGACCATTTAAAAATGGACACTGTGGGGTGTCCGTGTGCACAGCATGAAGTGCGGACGCACATCAGGTGAGGGGATTTAAATGGACTGAGATGGGTGTGCGCTGGCAGTGCCCATGCACTTTCCACTCCTGCCCCTGCACGGCGCATACTGGATTTCCCCCCACTGCTCTGTGTGGACAGGAGTGGGTGGTGCATGGGTCATGGGAATTCCATAATTCCAGTAAATCTTTCCTGTGTTCTGAAAATTGTCACTTTGGCCCTTTTCACTTGACCCCCCCACCCTGCCCATGCAGTTCCACTGCATGGGAATAGGGGAGCATCCATGTGGACGGCACGGCTGGTGGGTGGGGGTGCATTTGCACTCTCATGCTCCACCCATCTCCACCAGGGCCGGACTTAGGAATTTTGCACCCCATGGCCCTTCTCGGGTTGCTTCCCCCAAGCCAAGCCCTTCCACAAGTCCAATCCACAAGCCAAGCCCCACCCCCATACTGCGTGTTCATGGGTGGGGGACCCCCATGTGAAGGATGTGGCACATGCACCTGTAGTGAATGGGGGTTCATGTGTGTGCCCACCTAATGCATCCCCACTCACCCCCCACTTGTCCTCGTACATGGAGTAACCAGGGGAAATGGTGGTTGCTCTGTGGGTGTGGATAAGTGTGTGGGGGGGAGTGGGGATGCGTGTGCGGCCATGTGCACGCCCCTCTCATGCACCGGGACATCCACGGACCCCCCACCCGGTGGATCCATGTAAAAAGGGCCTGTGATGAGCCACTCAAAGAAGAACAGAAAGTTGCTTCCTTGTAAGCAAGGTTCTTCGAGATGGGTCCAAACATTCTCACAACAACCACCCTTCCAGCCCCACATGGAATTTTATACTTATATTCCTAGAAAGGGTTGGAAAGAACTGTCATTCTGAGGGAGGAGAGTGCTTTTTATACCAGAGGAGCTGAAGACCATCATGTAGTCTATTTGAATAGGGTGAGCATGCACAACCCAGTTGTGAGCATGTTAGATGCCATCTCGAAGAACCTTCTTTGCAAGGCAACAACCTTCTCATCACTTACATGGGGAGAAGTTGTTTGTAAACAAACAACTTTATCTCCCAGCCGGATGGGTGTGTCCCAGTGTTCTTCTGTTTCTTCTGCAGCACTACTAGCAGGCAGCAAGACAGCAGAGGCAGGTGAGGGATGGGGACCCAGGCATCAGGGTTCAGCTGTGGGCAGCAGCCTCTGGCCATGCAGGGAGAAAAAAATAAAAATGGAGCGGGTGGTGCTGGAAATTGCTGCCCCCCAGAAAATTCTGCCCAAGATCTGGGCCTAGGCAGCCTGGCCCTAAGTCCGGGCCTCATCTTCACCCACCTCCTCTCACCTCCACCTATCACCCATGCATGGAGCAACAGGCAACAACAGTGGTTGCTCCATGCGTGGAGATGGGTGGAGATGAGTGAAGAAGGGTGTGCGTCTGTGTAACAGCCACCCCCCCACTGCACACGCACTGCAGTGTCCCTCTGTCCCCCCCGCACTGCAGTTCATTTGAAAAGGGCCTTACTCTATTTTGCCAAACTTAGTATGCATCAAGTGTCCTATCTTGTACTGTAGCCCATGCAGCAAGGGTTGTTTGAATGTCAGAACGTGACCTTAGGGTCCAAACAGTTAATTCGATATAGTTGGGCTTTACTTTAGTTTTACTCCTGAAGCATTTCCACAAATCGAACACCACACCAATGTTATTCAGGAATAGAAAGAGGAGTTTGTACACCTGTAAAATCAGGAGTATGTATTCCCTTTTGGTTTGTATTTCAAAGTGACTGTGCAAACACTTATCAGTGTCAGGGTAGCAGCTACCACAGTTTAGTGATTACATTTCATCAAGGGGGTAAGATTGATACAGAATACTTTGGTTTACACTGTTCATATAAATGTAAGTGGAGTAGTTACTCCAATTTAATTAAGTCAAAGTAGTTACTTTGCTTTACCTCTGTTCACCAGAGTGTGGCCTGACTGAAGTCATGACTTAAAACGTCCCCAATATACGTTGAATATAAACAACTCTATTAAACTTAGTCATTTTTGTCTTACAAGTGACATATCTGCATTATTTGTTATATGCAGTTGGCTATTTGAAAAAAACTTATTCTTTTAAAAAATGTGCCAGCCGCACCTGTTGAGCTAGAAATCAGATTAATTAAAAATATGTGTGTTTACTGCTTCCCTTCTGCAGACTATGACACAAGAAGGTAAAAGTAAACTCCCAAGTCCTCAATTGAACAACTGACTTTCATGTTTATAATGCTTGTCAAACAGGTTCTTATTGTCTTACCAGATGGACCTAAAAAACCTTTTTGGAAATATGGCTGCTATATGACACTATGGAAAGATGACTGCATTGGTGCTTGCACAGAACCTGACCAGTAAAGTCTAGGGTGATCTCTGTGTTTAACTTGCTTGACTCAAAAAAGCCGATAGGCAAGAAAAGATAAATGTCTTCAGGCAGAATAATGTGAAATTTCCACTTTACCAAAAATCAGCTTGTGTGACCACGGGGCACAGAGAGTAGGTGCAGGATGAGGTCCAGGGTGACATGCAGGAGACTTGTGGCTGGATCAGGTCTGGAAAGTTGGTGCAGGATCTGGGTCCTAGGATTCCAGGGGTTATTATGGGGATCAATACACAAACTAAGGGGGCAGGCATAGACAAGGCAGAACTGGACTGAATAGACGAGGCACCGGACTGGCACAGGGCAGAGCAGGCTCTCAGGGCAGTCACATACGGGACTCATAGGAGGAGTATTCAGCAGACGCCAAGACCCCATTGAAGCAGTTGCCAAGCCTCACTCAGGGCAGCTGGCCAGACTCATGGACAGGATCTGAAGGACTAGCCAGTCCTAGACCACACAAGGTCCAGGGGTGCAGAGCTAGTCCAAGGTTTATGGAGGCATGAGGAGAAGACACAGAATGTGGAAACAGGAAGGCAAATTGGGAAGATGACTGTTGATCCACCCAGCTTCCTGTGGCTACTGGCTGGCCTTGTATACAGGCCAGGAGCCAACCAGGAAGCTGTGGGTGTGGAACAAAATGGAGGAGGGGTGTGGCCTGACAGGTGCGGGGGAAGATCTTATGGCCAATACTCGGCCCTGGTCAGCAGGAAATGATGGTTAGGAATGTGCGAACATTCGGAGGGTTCGGTGTTCGACCTGTTCAGGGTTCACCCCCCGAAACCATTAAGGTTCGGGCTGTTTGGTCCAAACCTGTTTGGGTTTCACCGAACAGGTGTGGGGGTGGGGGGGAAACCCGGTTTTCCCTCCCCCCTTCCCCCTCCAGGCTGCTCAGGTGGAAGGGGCGCTGGGGCTCACCTCCCCCTGCCCAGCCTGGTAAATTTAAAACAACAACAACAAAAAAACCCACCCCAGGGATCGCCCTACCTGGTGGTGCCTGGGCTCTGGCTCTGGATCCAGTGGCGGCAGTGGCGGCAGCGGCGGCAGCAGCGGCGGGTTCAGCTCCGACGGTGCTCCGGAGCGCTTCAGGCCTCTACTAGGCCTTCTGGGTCAGGTGACTCGGAAGGCCTAGTAGAGGCCTGGAGTGCCGCTGGAGCGGGACCCACTACCACCGCTGGACTCGGGGCTGGAGCCCCGGCACCACCAGGTAGGTCAGGCTCTGACCTTGGGTCCGTCGATGGCAGTGGTAGCCGTGACGGGTCCAGCTCTGGCGGCGCTCCGGAGCGCTTCAGGCCTCTACTAGGCCTTCTGGGTCAGGTGACTCGGAAGGCCTAGTAGAGGCCTGGAGTGCCGCTGGAGCGGGACCCACTACCACCGCTGGACTCGGGGCTGGAGCCCCGGCACCACCAGGTAGGTCAGGCTCTGACCTTGGGTCCGTCGATGGCAGTGGTAGCCGTGACGGGTCCAGCTCTGGCGGCGCTCCGGAGCGCTTCAGGCCTCTACTAGGCCTTCTGGGTCACCTGACCTGAAAGGCCTAGTAGAGGCCTGATGTGCTCCGCAGAGCCACCAGAGTCGGACCCGCTGCTGCTGCCGCCACCGGACCCGGTGTCAGAGGCTCAGCACTACCAGGTAGGGCGATCCCTGGGATTTGTTTTTTTTCTTAAAAAATAAAGTAAAATTTTACTGGGCGGGGCAGGGTGTGTCAGGGGGGAGGTGAGCCCCAGCACCCCTTCCACCCGCGCAGCCTGGAGGGGGGAGGGGAAACCAGGTTCCCCCCTGTCCCCTACCTCCCACCCAAACAGATTCGAGATCTGAACTTTGTTTGGCCGGTTCCGGCAGGGGGCAGTTCGGGTTCAGGGTGTTCATGAATGGGTCGAACACCCAGAGTTCAGGCCGAACACCGAATCCCCAAATTCTGTTCGCACATCCCTACTGATGGTGCCACAGAGCCATCTGCAGTGTTCAGGGTCCCCAGGGTGCTCGTTCAAGTGCAGGTCCTTACACTGTGACTGTTTAGAAATGGGGTTTCCATTAAAAGAAAGCGCTTTTAGGATCAAAGGCAGTCAGAGTGATCCTTAAGTCACTTTGCTGGTGCTAGAACCATCTACTGCAGTGTAGCAACTTGAGTATCATGCTGTGAATAGTTGATCTGGGATCATCTAGAGAAGGTCACTGAACACTGAAATTAATATTACATTTTATTTATAGAGCACCAGCAATGTGCCTGGTGATAGTTGTTGTTGTTGTTGTTGTTGTTATTATTATTATTGTGCTTATATAGTGCCAGCAATGTAGCTGGCATTGTACATTCATTAATTAGAGACAAGTCCCTGCCCCACAGGGCTTACAATCTAGGAGAAATAATGGAAGGGAAACAAAGTAGAGGGAAACAGGGAGAGACAGGAACACACTCTTGAAGTAAAGAAGTTATAGGCAAATGTGTTTAGTTGCAGAGGAGATGGGCATTCTGACTGAATCAGTGAACAATCTGAAGAGATGAGGAGCTATGAAAAGCCTGATTTCCATAAGGGATTTGAAAATGAGGAGGGAGGGAATAATTAGGAGGGAGGGAGCGGGGCAAGAGGGCATGAGTTGGAGAAACTGTTGGGATATGCAGCAGCTGGGGTCACTCTGTGTCCCCTCCCCCCACACCAGGTAACCAACATAAGGAGGAACTGCCCGGAGGGACGCTAGAGGGAATGGGGCAGGAGGACATGAGTTGGAGAAACTGTTGGGATCTGCAGCAACTGGGGTCACTCTGTGTCCCCTTGCGGGTGGAGGCAGCTATCATCACAACTGCAAGATCCATCCCACCTCCCCCCCTCTGTAACCAAACCACTCAGATGCCTGTCATTATCTCCTACCCCCTCTCCCTCCTCTTCACCCCACTCCCCCTCCCTCTCACCTGCTGCTCCCCCTACTTCTTTCCCTTCTCCTCCTGCCTCCCACTAAGTCTGCCATCTCTCTCTACCATCCCCACACCTTCTCCTCCTCCCCCCACCTCCTACCCTCTCTCTCTCTGCCCGAGTGCCCATCTCCCACCGATTCAATCACCCCCCTTCCCCTAATCTTATTCCCATTCCCTGTCTCACCCCTGATCAACTCCCATTCTCCGGCTCCCTCTGGAACTGTCGCTCCTCTGTAAACGAAGCCCACAATATCCATGATCTTTTCTTTTCTCTCTCCCTTCACCTCCTCGCCCTTACTGAAACCTGGATCTCTGCCACTGACTCTGTCACCCCTGCCGCCCTCTCCTTCGGAGGTCTCTCCTTCTCCCACCATCCCCTCTCTGAAGGCCGGGGTGGTGGTGTAGGCCTCCTCCTCGCCTCCTCCTGCCAGTTCCGACCCCTCCCCCC
>QEPC01009496.1:525092-540007 GCA_003113815.1 Sphenodon punctatus | reverse complement strand
TCTCGCCTCGATTATTGTAACCTCCTTCTCACTGGCTTCCCCTGTTTTCACCTTTCTCTCCTTATCTCCGTCCAAAACTCTGCTGCCAGGGTCATCCACCTCGCCTGGCGCTTCGACCACATGCAGCCCTTCCTCTCCATTCTTCACTGGATCCCCTTTCCTGATCGAATCCTGCACAAGTTCCTAGTCTTCACCTATAAAGCTCTTCACAACCTTGCTCCCCCCTATCTCTCTGCATTAATTTCCCTCCGTACTCCAGTCCGTGAACTCCGCTCCTCCTCTGTCCCCTCTCTCGCCCTCCCACACCTCCCCTGCTCCCCTAACCACCTTTGTCCCTTCTCCCTGGCTGGCCCGCATGCCTGGAACTCCCTTCCTACCCACATACACCTCGCCCCCTCCCTTCGTACCTTCAAATCCCTCCTCAAGACCCACCTCTTCCACTCTGCCCTCCCCGAGCCCTTGCTTCCCTCACCTAACTCCTGCTGATACCCTCCATTCAGTACAATCTGTTACCGAAGGTCTGTGTACTCATATCCTCACCACATGGACCAACCAGCCATCATTCTCGATGTAATCAAGCCAAGCGCGTGCACCTGGGACCTCGCATCCTCGTGAATTTTACACTCCTTGTCTCTATCATCATCATCATCATCATCATAAATTTGCATTTATTCATACAACACAGAAACTTATCAGCTCTTCTGATGTTTTTGCCATTTGTCATTATTTTTTGCAAGTTGAACAGATCTGATACATCCCAAGCCCTATGTGTGCCCCATGCACACCCCAGGGGCTGTGAAGATACAAACGTTCCAACTAAGTGCCAAGGAAGTGCTGGAAAAAGCTGTGAAACTGTTGTAAAAGTACCAGAAAGTGAGAGAAGATGATGAAAAATGCTGGAATGTGATGAAATTGACAGGACATTCTTAGCAAGTCATTCTGTGCAGTAAACATCCAAGCTAAGGAAGCCTGGTTTCCTAAGAAGTGATGATGTTCCATAGGACTTTTTAGCTACAATGCAGGCCTGCTTGCTCTGCTCCCTCCCTCCTTTCAGATCTCTCCTAAAAACCTACCTCATCAGTCATGCTTTCCCTAGCTCCTTACTGCCACAGACTGTTGCTTATGGATATTCCCTCTTATGTCCTGACATTCAGGGTCTCCTCCTTCATTCCTGTAACTAATCTAAGTACATGCGTCTGGAATTTCTCAACTTCAAGTATGTGTTGCCTGTCTTGCCTTATGTTCAGGGACCATGTTCTCTGCATTTCCCCCGTTGATGTCAATGGGGAAAAATGCAGTGAACACAGGTTCCTACCTCTGTTTCCCCCCTTCCTTGTCTATCCTAAATTGTAAGCTTTCTGGAACAGGAACCTTAGTGTATCTAACTTATGATTAATCAGTGTCAGCTACACTGCTGGCACTAATAAATCCTGTAATAATACCTCTCTTCCAACTACACCTGGACATTTACAAAAATGTTGGTTCCTACTTACTCTGGGCTTTCTTCCCCTCTGGTTGAAATTGGCTTGTGAGATCAGAGAGTATTAAGGGATGTAGGACAGAAACTTACTTTCCATAAAGAAATCAGGCTAAAAATAAGGATGGAGAATTAGTTAAACAGATTGGAAGAAACACCTTTTATCTGCAGTTTCTAAGACTCCAGTCAGATGTGGAGGAATGAAGGTTCTTCACCCATACTGTAGATCAACCTGAAGGCCAGAGGTTTCCAAACATTTTGGAGTAACATTTTGGTTTTAAATCTGTGAACTCTCAACATTTCTCATGGACCACCAAGCATGGTGACTGTGGAGGGAGGACCAGGGAACACATTTTCTGGTCATAGGGTACCCCCAATCATTTCAGATTATCATGATACAAAAGAAACCAACTATTCCTTACTAAAGCCTCTTGTTAGTGTATGTATGTATAAGTTTATTGTTTAGCCGAAGCCATAACAAATGCAACAAATAAAACAAATAATATACAGCACATGGCACTTATTTATAAAAAGATAAAATGTTTGTGCATAACCAGCAGTCCGCTACTAGGCGGACCCTTCAAACATCTCGAGCCCCAATCCCTCCACTTACACCATTCTCTGGATTAACCAGAGTTTTGGGGAAGTGCCAAAATTGAGCGCCTAATCCGAGTAGCTGGCCAACAAAAATTAGCCACCGCCCTAGACAGCTCAGAATTAGTAGGATTAAGTAAGCTCTGGAGAACACTTCCAGAGATCCTGTTGCTCATATAATATCCCCCCAAGTACTTATATCTGTGGCCATCAAATGCTGAACAGCACATAATTATGTGCTATGGGGTGTCTGCCTCCCCTAGTTGGCACAAGGGGCACATCCACTGGGACTACAGAATCCCCGCGTAGCGACCCTCCAAGACCATCAAGGGAAAAAACATTTGCCCTCATCTGAAAAAAGGCAGTGCGCCTATTGGCGTCCTGCCACTCAAAAAGGTAGTCAGACCCAGACATCAAAGGGCTATAAGGGGTATAATGGGGCGCCACTCTCTGTACGGCCATCAGGGCATTTTCAGTTTGCACAGACGGGTCCCACAACCATCTTTTACTTAAACTTTTAGAGGCCAAGGCTTCCAAGCTCTCAAATGAGAACCCTAGGTTTAGGACTTCACACTCGGCCCTTCCTAGCCAGCTGTCCCCAAGACCAGCAGTGACAGCAAAGTTCACTAGAGAGCCATTTGAGCAGGGGAATAGTGCCTTCCTGACACAGTAATTTAGGAAGGTCTGCATAGCATATACTCTGAGGGGCAAACAGAGGGCTTCTGCTCTCAAGATCACTTGAGGGGTCCCACAAGGAGCCCCCAGAATCATCCGCAGAAATATATTCTGGAAACACTCCAGGTTAGTAAAAAACGCATGTCCCCATACTGGGAATGCATAAAGGAGCTGGCCAACCACTTTGGCTATTAAGAGTCGCATGGCTGGAAGGACCAACCTCCCCCCCGGCCAAAGAAAAACTTGGTAATGGCTGCTATAGATCTCCTTGCCTGCTTTTGGGCAGCTTCAAAGTGGGCCTTCCAACCTCTAGCGGTGGAGAAAATCACACCAAGGTACTTAAATACCTGCACCTGCTCACTGGGGTTGTCCCCTATAGCCCAGCACTCTTGTTAGTAAATAGCTGGTTGTCTCCTAGAGTAAGGCCTTCTGTTGTAAAGGCAATGCCTCCCCAAATGCTGTGTCAAAATCCCTTCTCCCTAGAGCCACATCCAAATCTGATAGATATTCTTCTGCAGTCTCCATTTCTACTTCTGCTAACTGGGCAGCCAAAACCTGATTAGCATTTTCAGCCTAATCAGGAGTTATGTATTTTTTGCCCTTTCAAAATGGTCCATAGTTTAACCAAAAATAAAACTGCCATCTCAGCAGCAGTGTTAGATAACTCTAGTTTAAGAGTCAGAAATTTACATTTCTCTATTGTCACGCAGCATCCAGATATATATGAATGAACTTGTCTTCCCCTGGAAGAACATCACTTTTTTTTTTTTAGCTTTGGAATGTGAAGAGACACATTTTTTCATAAGCAAGTGACATTAAAAAGAAATAAAATCCATCACAGAACTCTCTTTGCAGAGCCTAAGAAATGCATAAGATTTTGATAGATCACAGACTCACCAAAAGATCCACATAAAAGACCTCCTTTTGTGTCTGTAGAAGACAAGGACAAAAGTCCCATTGACTTAAGTGGAGCAGAGTTTGGCCTTGAGAGAGGGAACTATGGTCTAAACCGAAACAAATGACCTTTGCTCCAAATGATATGTTCACATGGGGGTTGATCTGACAAAGCTAATATAAATTTCTGACTTCTTGTAGTCAGAACAGGGAACCTCTGGCCCAAAGTTTGTTTCTGGACTCCAGCCTCTGGAGGCATCTTGCCACCCCATGCAGTATGACCTGCTGTCTGTAAGTCACCAGTAGCCCCAACAGATGGTCATGGAGCACTTCTGAGGATATGGTTGCATGCTCTTTGCAGGCGGCCACTTCCTCCTCTGCAAGATGTGGAGCCCTGAAGTGAGAAGGATCCAATCCACAGTGGCTACCCCACCCCTGCTATAGACCAACCCTCAGATCAGAGATTTTAAAACATTTTGGTAAGATAGGACTGTCAACCCTCAACATTTCTCATGGACCGCCAAGGGTACTGCTAGATGTGGGAGTGAGGACCAGGGTATACATCTGCTAGCCATGGAACAGCTGCAGCCAGCAACAACACCTTTTAGTCATCCAACCCATCTAGACATAGCTGGAGCTCCAGCAGGATCCAAATTTTAGGGATGTGCGAACAGGACAGAGTTTGGCCGTTTGGCCTAAAAACCTAGTTTGAGTTTGTGGGTTCGGTCCTGTGGAGTTTGGACCCCCGAATGTTCGATGGAGTTTGGTGATGCTTGAAGGCTTGGGGAACTCCAGGTACCCCCCAGGGTGCCTGTGGCAACATGGCAGGTCGTCGGAGACCCAGCAGCAGAAGTAGCAGAGACCGGGAAGGCTGGGTGCTTGGCACCCAGGTTGCCCGGGCAGACGGACTCGGCACTTGGCCCCTGGGGGTGCCCATGGCACCAGGGCTGGCTGTTGGAGACCCAGCGGCAGCAGCAGCAGAGACCGGGAAGGCTTGGTGCTCGGCACCCTGGGTTGCCTGGGCAAGCAGGCTCGGCACTTGACCAGCCCCAGAACCCTGACAGTGGGTCCTGGGACTAGAACGGCAGCTTCTAGATGACATGGATAGACAGCCCTTCATCCCTGTAACCTATGCTCCAGAACCCTAATGGTGGGTCCTGGGGCTGGAGTGCCGCTTCTAGATGAAGTGGAATGACAGCTCCCCATGATCAGAATGATGGCCCCAGAACCTTGATGGTGGATCCTGCAACTAGAGTGGCAGCTTCTAGATGATGTGGATGGACATCACCCCGTGCCTGTAATGTAGGCCCCAGAACCTTGATGGTGGGCCCTGGGACTGGATTGGCAGCTTCTAGATGAAGTGGAATGATGACGGCTCCCCATGATTGGAACGATGGCCCCAGAACCCTGATGGTGGGTCCTGGGGCTGGAGTGGCAGCTTCTGGATGAAGTGAATGATGACTCTACATGAGCGGAATTATGGCCCCAGAACCCTGATGGTGGGTCCTGGGACTGGAGTGGCAGCTTCTAGATGAAGTGGAATGATGGCTCCCTGTGATTGGAATGACGGCCCCAGAACCCTGATGGTGGGTCCTGGGACTGGAGTGGCAGCTTCCAGATGAAGTAGAATGACAGATCCCCATGATCAGAATGATGGCCCCAGAACCCTGATGGTGAGTCCTGAGACTAGAGTGGCAGCTTCTGGATGATGTGGAATGACAGCTCCCTGTGATCAGAATGATTGCCCCAGAACTCTGATGGTGCTTCCTGAGACTGGAGTGACAGCTTCTGGATGAAGTGGAATGATGACTCCCCATTATTGGAACGACGGTCCCAGAACCCTGACAGTGGGTCCTGGGACTGGAGTGACTGGCACCCCTACTTGGCTGGGCATTGCAGGCTGCCAGTCAGGTATTGGTGGAGCAGCAGCAGAGGCCCGGCCAGGGCTTGTGATTGGCACCTCTGCTCAGCCGGGCATTTCAGGCTGGCTAGCATTGATGGAGCAGCGGCAGAGGCCCGGCCAGGGCTCCGTGGTTGGCACCCCTGCTTGGATGGGCGATGTAGACTGGCTGGCACTGATGGAGCAGTGGCAGAGGCCTGGTAAGGGCTCAGTGTCTTGCACCCCTACTTGGTCGGGTGTTGCAGGCAGGCTGGCCTTGATATGGGACACTTGTAGACAAGTGGAATGACAGCCCTCCCTGCCTGTAACGTAGACCCCAGAACTGTGATGGTGGGTCCTGGGGCTGGATTGCCTGGCACCCCTACTTGGCTGGGTGTTGCAGGCTGGCTAGCATCAGTGGAGCAGAGGAGCGGCCAGGGCTTGGTGACTGGCACTCCTATTTGGCCGGGCATTGCAGGCTGGCAGGCCTCCAGTTCTGCTCGCTCTATGCTGGGTTCTCCAGTTCTAGTCACCATCACAGCCATGCATTGCAGGCTTCCAGGCATCAGTGGAGCAGTGGCAGAGGCCCGGTCAGGGATTGGTGGCTTTCACTTCTGCTTGGCCGGTCATTGCAGGCTGGCTGGCATCAGTGGAGCAGTGGCAGAGGCCTGGCCAGGGCTTGGTGGCTAGCAGCCCTGCTTGGCTGGGCATTGCAGGCTGGCTGGCTGAGTAGCAGCAGAGGCTTGGCCAGGGCTTGGGGACTGGCACTGCTACTCAGCTGGGCATTGCAGGCTGGCAATGCTGAATGGTAATGCTGAGTGGCACTGCTGCAGAGCACCCACTCAGATGGAGTGTTTGGGGAGGGATTCAATTGTGCAGCTCCCAGCATGGCTACCCCAGCAGCAAGCCACCATGCACTCCCTCTGCCATGGACCATGGGGGAGGGGGAAGCACACTGGGCTGGCTTTTTCATGTGAAATGTCCCCACCCAGTGTGAGTCCTGGGGAACCCCAGTGCTCCTGGCTACTGGGGCCATACTGGCCCACTGAGTGCCAGGATCAGGGGCAGAGGCCTGGCCAGGACTCGGTGGCTGTCACCCCTGCCCAGCCAGGTGTTTCAGGCTGACTGGCATCGGTGGAGCACCGGCAGAGGCCCAGCCAGGGCTCAGTGGCTGGCACCCCTACTTCACTGGGTGCTGCAGGATGGCCGACCTCTATGTGGGACACTTTCAGACAGGTGGAATGACAGCCCTCCCTGCCTGTAATGTAGGCCCCAGAACCTTGATGGTGGGTCCTGGGGCTGGAGTGGCTGTCACCCCTACTCGTCCGGGTGTTGCAGGCTGACTGGCATCGGTGGAGCAGCGGTAGATGCTCGGCCAGGGCTCGGTGGCTGGCACCCCTACTTGGCCTGGCTTTGCAGGCGTGCATCCTACTCTCTGGATCTCAACAAGCTATTCTTTCAGCGGCTAGATTAAACTTCCTTCCTACTGAAATACTTGAAAGTCAATATCAGGGGATATCTTTTGAAAATAGTCTTTCTCCTTTTGATATGTTGGAGGTGGTGTCTACTGACCATGTCTTATTTTGCTGTAAGTTATATGATGAATTGAGGGTATGTTATTTGGGGTCAATAATAAATGGGTTACCAGGGCAGACGGACTGTTTCCTGGTACAGATTGTGCTAAGAGATTATGAGCAAGAGGTTACTTCCCAGGTAATCAAATTTCTTACTCGGGCATTTGAGTATAGGAAGAGATTTTTGGAATTTAAATCTCCCTTGGAAGGGACGGAGACTGCCATTTCTTGAGTCATGGCACCGTACGTTTATCAGGATACTTGATTTTTGTAAATGGAGTGATGATTTTAAAAATTTAGTATGTATAACTTGATTTTTTTATTGATGGTAGATTAAGTCTTGTGTTTTTTTAATTGTTAGTATTTGTGTTTTTAAAATTTTTGTTAGTGTCGGGGGTCTTGTCAGAATGGGGATTACCTTGTTTATTTCACGCTGTTAGCATAGTTTCTGTGTTGGGCTTTTTCTATTGTTACTGTTCTCTGCTAACAGCTATACTGTTTTCTCTAATTTTGGCAATGGCCCTTCGTCACGTCTTAATAAAATAATTTAAATAATTTAATTTAACAAGCTATTCTGCCAATTGGTCATACCTTGCCCGGTGGTGAATCACATGGCCACGCAGTAGCAGACATTGGATTCCCAGGGCACAGTACACATTGCACAGCAGAAGTAGCAGAAGTGGACATTGGGTTGCTGGGACACAGAACCCATAGCACAGACAGCAGAGACAGCATTGGCAGCAGCAGCAGAGATTGGATTGTCCGGTAGCAGAACCCATGACACAGACAGCAGAGGCAGCATTGGCAGCAGCAGCAGACATTAGATTGCCATGGCACAGAACACGTGGCACAGACAGCAGAGACAGCATTGGCAGCAGCAGCAGCAGCAGCAGCAGACATTGGATTGACTGGGCACAGAACCTGTAGAACAGCAGAGATGGCAGCAGCAGGATTTGCCTGTGCACAGCACCCATGGAGACAGAATGGTAGGATTTGACAGGAAAGAGATCCCATACAGCAGCAGACAGCAGCAGCAGCAGCAGGGTTGTGTGGGCACATGTGGATTTTCCAGGGCAGAGCACCCAGGGATCAGCAGACAGAAGCAGTGAGATTACCAGGCCAGTGGGGCACATCACCCAGGATTGCTAGGGCAGGCAGACAAGCACCTTGGCATGAGAGGCAGGCAGGCTGGGGCAGGGCTTCATATCTGCCCACAGGGTGGGCAGACAGGCAGTTTGGTATGAGCAGACAGACAGCGTGACATGAGCATGGAAAGGCTGCCTGAGGCAGCATTTGATCTAGACTACCTGGGCGGGTGGGCAAACAGGCAGCGTGACATGAGCATGGGAAGGCTGGATGAAGCAGGGTTTGATCTTGACCACCTGGGTGGGGGAGTCTGGATGAGGCAGTGTTTGATATTGGCCACCTGGGTACCCAGACAGGCAGCATGGCATGAGCATCGGAAGGCAGACTGAGGCAGGGTTTGATCTTGGCCACCTGGGCGGGCAGGTGGGTGGGCAGACAGGCATCATAGCATGAGCTTGGGAAGGCTGGATGAGGCAGGGTTTGATCTTGGCCACCTGGGTGGGCAGGCAGACAGGCAGCATGGCATGAGAGGCAGTAGGGAAGGCAGGCTGGGACCTTAGCAGGGCACTCAGATAGGCAGACAAAGACTGTGCAGAGAGAGAGAGAGACAGACAGACAGACAGATAGGCGGTCCAAGATGGTCTAGGCAGAGGGTGGCTGGCAGGCTTGCAGCTTCCCAATGCCACCCTGCATCATGAGGTCAGTCAGATAGGCCAGCCAAGGCTGTCTAGTCAGAGAGAAAGAGGCAGGATGGGCGCTGGGCATTGGGAGAGAAGGACAGCACCTCAGCAGCAGCAGCCCAGATTAAGGAGGAGCCCCATCCAAAGACTACCCCTATCATGATATGGCGTGTGCCACTGCACCAGCAATCCATGTCCTGGGGCAACTCGGGGAATCCTAGCAGCAGAAGGTTGACCTTTAAAAGGAGCAACTTCTCCACCAACTTTGCCCCCAGTCTCAGGTGATGCGGTGAGCAAATGTCCCCCACCATGGAGAACACCCACTCACTGGGGACACTCATTGGTGGGTAGGACAAGAGACCCTTGACCACTTTGGACAGGGCCGGTCACACGTTGGTCTTGCCGGCTCAGTAGGCCAAGGGATCGTTGCCGGGTTTGATGCACTGCTCCTCCTCCAGGTAGCTCTCCATTGCTGCTGAGGCGCTGTCGTACTCCATCATGTAACTCTGCCTGGGCACCACCTCCAGCACTGCCCCCAGCCATGCTGCCTGCTCTGCTGTGCACGAGTACATTCTCGCCAGAGTGTCCTGCACATACGAGCTGCTGGTGCTGGAAATAGGGGTGCTGCTGCTCCTGGTGCTGCTACTTCTAATTCTGGGGGCAGGGATAGGTCCTGCTGGCTGAAAGGGGTGGCTGCTCCCACCATCCCCAGGGGTGTCCTGCTGCTGCTGCTGCACACTCTCAGAAGCCCGCTCTGCCTGTCAGACCCTCTCCACCAGTTCACCCTTCCAGTGCTCAGAGAGCGTTGTCTGGCGTGCCACACTGCCCCTAACCCTGGGGTCCAACATGGTTGCCAAAAGGTATTCTGCCCACTGCAGGAGCTCATCAAACTGCACCTTCAGCCCTGCCCTAAGGTGCCACACGAGGTCAACTGCCTCATCCGCCTTCCTGCCCTGATGCCCACAATTCCACCCCTGGAGAATCTACTCCAGCCTCCTCAGAAGACTCTAGACCAGAGCTGATGGCTGGTGGTGGCCATGGAGGAGCTGATGGTCTCCATAATGGTCAGGAATGGTCTCAACATGAAGACCGTGTGAGCCACGATCTCCCATTCCAACCCATTGTACCCTGGAGGTGTCCTGCTGTCCGTCACCAGTTGGTCCTCATGCAAGGCATCTTTCTTCTTGAGAAGCTGATCGAGCATCAGGAATGTGGAATTCCACCTGGTGGACACATCCTGCACCAGCAGATGCACTGGGGAGCCTTGCTCGGCCTGCTTTGCCCGGAGGAGGTTGCCGCCCTTCACACTCCAGGTAAAGAAACCAGCCAGTTTCCACCCCCTATCAATCAAGGAGCTACGGGTGCCTGCCCCATCCCCTTCTCCCCCAAACCAAGAGCATCCCTGACTACCAGGTGAAAGGTGTGTGCGGTGCAAGGGATGCTGGTGAAGCCCCCTTTGTGGACTTCCCTCAATACGTTGGCCGCATTGTCTGTCACCACGCCCCCTTGGTGAAGAGCGCGCCTGGCATGACCCACTCCCTCACCATGGTGGTCAGGGATGCCTTGATGTTCTGAGCGATGTGGGGGACGTCCATGACTTCTGCCTGAAGCAGGACCCACCTATACCCTGCTTCGGGACCCCCCTGCCACTGCCAAACGCTGACACTGGATCCTGCCACCAGTGCACCGTCACTGCAAGGTAAGCGTGCTATGCGTTCCTACTCAACCACAGGGCTGTGGAGAAGTGGATGGTGGCACCCCCAGCCCTTTCCAGCTGTTCCCTCACCTGCTCCTTTAAAGCCCGGTACAGGGCTGCCACCACCTCCCAACTCAGGATGGTGGGCGAGGGCAGCTTAAACTGGGGGGCCAGGAAGCCAATCAGTCGTCTAAACCTCATATCCCTGACCACCAAGAATGGCTGCCCATCAAGCGCGATCATTTCCCCCAACATGCGCGTGGATTTCAGTTGAAAGTCACACCATCCTCCATGTCCTGCAGCTGCCGATGGACTTGGCAGCTGATCCCACCCCAGCTCCTCCATGGTGCACTGACACTGCTGCTGCTGCTCCCTCCTAGCAGCGATACTGCTCCCTGCTGCTAGAGGCAGCTGTTAGAGAATGATGCTTGCCTGCTGATGGAGGTGGACAACTGACTGCTGCAGTTGGGAACCCGCTGGTGTCCACTGCCACTGCCTTCCCGCTTAGCAGCACAGTGCTGTGGCATCCCTTCAGGTGCCTCTCCAAGGTTGGTGAGCACCTGCTCATGCTTCACCACCTTCTGGCATAAAGTGAACTGGACCTCCCTGGGATTATCTGCCCGCACGAACTTAAAATGCACCCAGACGGAGGATTTCTTTCCCCTCCTGCCTTCTGCCTGCACCAGGTGACACACCGCTGACAGCGCTGCTGGGAGGGGCAGTACATGGTGGCGACACAACTCTCGGAGGGACAGCCATCGCCTCAGCACCAGACATCTCTTCTGCAGGACTAGTGTCTACCTCGTTGTCCCCAATATGAGTGATGTCCCCCCACAAAGGGGAGTACTGGGACCCTGAGGCTGATGGACTGCCCACCATGCTGCTACCACTCTCCCTGTGCCCCCTATAGCTGCTGCTGCTGGTGCTACTACTTCCACTCCTCTCCCTGATGCCATTGCCCATGGATTGGACCCTGCCTCTAGCAGCTGGGATGGGATCCACCAGCCCTGGACTGCTGGGGATCACCTCAATAATGGGGGTCGGGGACATTGGTGATCCTGGAGGAACATCCGACCCCGAAGCACCTGCACCTGCTC
The DNA here is from genome assembly GCA_003113815.1 of Sphenodon punctatus. NCBI lineage: Eukaryota > Metazoa > Chordata > Lepidosauria > Sphenodontia > Sphenodontidae > Sphenodon > Sphenodon punctatus. The sequence continues at coordinate 528,355 of QEPC01009496.1, read as the reverse complement.
CTGCAGCCGCAGCAGAGACAGCCACAGCCTCCTGGAGTGCAGGCATTTCAGTGCCCTGCGTGGCAGTGGAGGACGCTGGCAGGAGACACCACTGAACCACACCCCTAGTGCCAGTGCTGGGAGCCTCTGAAGCCTGACTGCCAAAATCAGGCCTGTGCAGTGTGGGGTGAGGTGATGGGCTCAGGCTGATGCTGCTGCCTCCTGCCACCTCTGTCACGTGTCCCATTGTCCACCTTATAGGCATCAGACCGTTCTCTCCTGCTTCCCTTCTCCACTTCTCCCACCCAAAGAATGCACTGGAATATTTTATATATTTATATTTTAAAATTTTTATTCAAATTGGTAATCTAATATTATATATACATACACTAACTCTAACTGCTATTAACTATTCTAAAACCTGTGGAACTAAATGGAATATTATCTAATATCTACAAAGGCCTAGTCCTACAAACAGTATAAAATATTAAAACTGAAGCACTACACACTATCTCTATTTATTTCTATAACTAAGCTAACTCCTACAACTATCTATCCATAGTAACTAATAACTATCTAATATCTAATATCTATCTATCTATCTATCTATCTATCTATCTATCTATCTATCTATATATGAGATGGGAGGGGGGAACACAGACAGCTCACAACAAAGAACACAGGGAGGGGTACAAAACTGGAATGAAACCTAAATCAATTGAATGCTAGTATAAATAAATCCAAAAACAGGGGAAGGGAATCAGGGATGCAATATATACAGGGAGGAGGGAAGGATTCAATGGAGGGGAGGGAGAAAGAACACAGGGAGGGGTAAAAAATAAAAATAACACCTAAATCTATCTAATCTAATCTAAATAAATGAAACTATGGAGGTAAATGTGTGGAAGTGGATGAAATACGAGGAGGATGGCAATGGATTGGGAGGTACACAAACTGCTGGGAGAGGGATACTTTTGAAAACGCCTACTGACAGGATCAGTGGCTTTTGCCTCTTTCTGCCTGCTCTGACATCTACAAGATCTGAGCTTCTGCCAGATCGGACCTAAGGACTGAGCATCATGTAAACTGCCTAAATCCATAAGGCTGAGCAGTCTGGAGGGCCGAAGGGCGCTGCCAAAGGGCAAAGAGCTGTTGGCATGCCATTTGTGAGTGGAGGTGGTGGAGGCGGCTACCAGTAGAATGACAAGATCCATCCCAGCTCCCCCATTCTGTAACCAACCCACCAAGATGCCTCCCCTTATCTCCCACCACCTCTCCCCCCTTTTCTCTCCTCTCCCCCTTCCCTCTCACCTGACTCTCCCCCTACTTCTTTCAACTCTCCCCCTGCCTCCCAGTAAGCCTGTCATCTCTCTCCATCATCCCCACGCCTCCTCCTTCTACCCCCCACAACTTCATGCCCCCATCCCCTCTGCCCCAGGACCCGTCTCTCGCCGATCCCATCTCCCCCTTCCCCTTATCTTATCCCCATTCCCTGTCTCCCCCCCCAATCAACTCCCATTCTCCTGTTCCCTCTGGAACTGTTGCTCCTCCACTAATAAAGCACCCTATATTTGTGATCTTTTCTTCTCTCACTCCCTTCACCTGCTCGCCCTTACTGAAATCTGGATCTCCCGCACTGACTCTGTCACCCCTGCCACCTTCTCCTACAGAGGTCTCTCCTCCCACCAGCCCCGGGCCGAAGGCCGGGGTTGTGGCATAGGCCTACTCTTTGCCTCTTCCTGCTACTTTCAACCTCTCCCCTCTCCCCCATCTCTCTCCTTCACCTCCTTTGAGGCTCATTCCATCTGCCTTTACTCCCCTCTCCACCTCCGCATTGCTGTTATCTACCACCCACCCCACCACCCACCCGGCTCCCTCTCCTCCTTTCTCTCCGAGTTTGAGTCCTGGCTCACCCTATTCCTCTCTGATGACATCCCCACACTTATCCTTGACGACTTCAGTATTCATGTTTATGCACCCTGTCAGCCTTGCATCGCCTGCTTCCTCTCCTTAGTCTCCTCCTTTAATCTCCACGTCTGGACTAGCTCCCCCACCCACACTGATGGGCACTCTCTTGATCTCATGTTCTCTAGGAACTGCTCTGTCTCCAATCTCTCCTTCAAGCCCCATCCCATATCTGACCATTTCCTTGCCTCCTTCATCCTCTCCCACTGCTCCCCTTCCCCATCTCCCCATCCCTTCCATGATCTGCAGACCATTGTGCCCCAGGACTTTGCCTCCTCCCTCTCCCCTCTTCTCCCCTCAGTCTTCTCCTCCTCCTCCCCCGATTCTGCCATCTCCCCCCTCAACTCCTCTCTTGCCTCCACCCTCGAATCCCTTGCCCCCCTCTCCTCCCGCCCAGCTCACTCCTGTAACCCTCGGCCTTGGCTCACCCCCACCATTCACCATCTCCGCTCCTGCACCCAGGCTGCTGAATGCCTCTGGTGCAAATACCACTACCACGCTGACTTCCTCCACTTCAAGTTCTGCCTCTCATTGCTCAATTCTGCTATCTCCCTTGCTAGACAGCAGTACTATGCCTCACACATTGAGTCCTGCTCTCAGGACTCTCGCCGCCTCCTTTCCACCTTTGATTCCCTTCTCAAACCCCCCTGTCCTCCTCCACCCTCTCCTCTCTCCACTCAGGATCTTGCTCTCTTTTTCACCTCTAAAATTCACAAGATCTGCCTTGAAATCGCTTCCAAGTAGAGATGTGCAAATGCAGTTCAGAAGTTCGGAGTTCGGCCCGAGCTCGGTCTGTTTGGATGACCTAACCCGAACCGACTGAACCGAACCGAACATGATTCCAAACTCCGAAAAGACCAAACAGTTCGGTCGGTTCGGATTGAGTTCGGATGAGTTTGGGTGGCAAAAATGTGTCACTGGAAGGCAAAACGTGACAGGAAGGGGGAGTCAGCTGAGGAGCAGACTTCCAGGCACCAGGGGTGGAGAGGCTTGGAGTAGCAGACAGCCTGCCCAAATCTCCATCCCTTTTCTCCTCAGACCACTGGCTTTGCAGTCTGCGATTGGACATGGGGGATGGGAGGCTAGGCTGCACAGAGCCAATGGGGCTTGTGGTGAGGCGGGCGCAGCAAGTAACAAAACTCATTGCCCTCCCCATTCCCAACACATTCTGAGCTAGTCACTATTCCTGAAAACATGCATTTTCAGAAGGCTTCCTCTCCCAGCAGTTTTTGTTCCTTCCTATTCCTAATCCATTGCCATCCTCCTCCTATTTCACCCATCCAACCCATTTACCTCCATATTATCATTTATTTAGATTA
>QEPC01009496.1:482715-524319 GCA_003113815.1 Sphenodon punctatus | reverse complement strand
GCAGGGTCCGATTCCCAGGCAATGGCACTAGGGAGAGGAGGAGCAACAGCAGCAGCAGCAGCAGCAGCTATAGAGAGGGGCACAGGGAGAGTGCCTGCAGCATGGCAGGCATGGGAAGTCTAGCCTCAGGGTCCCAGTACTCTCCTTCACGGGACATCAATGTGATCGCAGACAGTGAGTCAGAGGCAGACACTAGTGCTGCAGAGATGTCTGTAGCTGAGGCAATGGCTGAGCCTCCTCCCAGAGCTGTGTCGCCAGTGCCACCTAGTTCTGCCCCTCCCAACAGCACTGGCAGCAGTGTGTCACCTTGGGTGGGCCAGAAGGCAGGAGGGAGGGAAATCCTCTGTCTATGAACATTTTAAGCTGGTGCGGGCAGATGATCCCAGAGAGGTGCAGTGCACTTTGTGCAATAAGCTGGTGAAGCATGGGCAGGTGCTCGCCAACCTTGGGACAACTGCAATGGCGAGGTACCTGAAGTCATGTCACAGTGCTCTGCTGCTAAGCGGGAAGGCAGGGGAAGTGGATGCCAGTGGGTTCCCAACTGCAGCGGCCAGTCTCCTGGCTCCTTCTGTAGGCAAGCATCCTGCACCAACATCTGCCTCTAGCAGCAGGAGCAGGGGGGAAGAACATCAGCAGGAGCCTTGCCAGCAGCATCAGTCCACCATGGAGGAGCTGGGGTGGTGGCAGCTGCCAAGGCCATTGGCAGCTGGAGGGCAGCATGGCTCTCAAGAGAAAGCCAGGTGCCTGTTGGCCAAAATGATTGCGCTGGATGGGCAGCCCTTCTACATTGTAAAGGACAAGTGCTTCCAGCGGCTGATTGGGTTCCTGGCCCCCCAGTTTAAGCTGTCATCCCACACCACCCTCAGTCAGAATGTGGTGCCAGCCCTGTACACAACTTTGAAGGAGTGGGTGAGGAAGCAGCTGCCAGGGGCTGGGTGTGCCACCATACACTTCACAACAGACCTGTGGTCCAGTAGAAACACGCAGCATGCCTACCTGGTGGTGACGGTGCACTGGGGGCAGGACCTGGAGGCAGCTTTGGGGAGTGTCAGAGGGGTCCTGAAGCAGGGTATAGGTGGGCCCTGCTTCAGGCACAAGTCATGGACAGCCCCCACACCTCCAGGAACCTAGAGTTAGCCCTGGATGCCATGGTGAGGGCATGGGTTACGCCAGGCGTGCCCTTCACCAAGGGGTACGTGGTGATGGACAACGCTGCAAATGTATGAAAAGCAGTCCATGACGGGATCTTCGCAAGCATCCCTTGCACCACACACACCCTTCACCTGGTGGTCAGGGATGCTCTGGACTTGGGGGATAAGGGGATTGGGGAAGGCACCCTTAGCTCCCTGATCGATCGGGGGAGGAAGCTGGTGGGGTTATTCAACCGAAGTGTGAAGGGCAGCGACCTCCTCCGGGAGAAGCAGGCTGAGCAAGGCTCCCAAGAGCACCTGGTCCAGGATGTGGCCACCGAGTGGAATTCCACCTTCCTGATGCTCCTGATGCAGCCTGTTGAGCAGAAAGCCGCCTTGCATCAGGTGCAACTGTAGATGGACTGCGGGGCACTGGAAAGGGTTTAATGGGGTAGAATGGCTCAAACGGTCTTCATCCTGAGACCGTTCCTGGCTGTGACAGAGACCATGAGCAGCTCCACCGCCACCCTGAGCCAGGTGACCCCTCTGGTCCGGAGTCTCGAGAGGAGACTGGATGAGATTCATGGGGGGTGGGATTGTGACCCTGTGGGCAAGAAGCTGGCTGATGAGGTGCTTGGCCTGGTGCGGAAGCTGAAGGCAGGTCTGGAGGCGCATTTTGACGCCCTCCTGCAGCGGGAGCAATATGTTCTGGCAACAATGCTGGACCCCAGGGTCAAGGGCAGCATGGCATGCGAGACAGTGCTCTATGCCCTCCAGAAGGATGCGCTGGTGGAGAGGGTCCGGCAGGCAAAGCGGGCTATGCAGCAGGACACCCCTGAGGATGGTGGGAGGGGGAGCAGCAACCCCTCTCAGCCAGATGGGTCTATCCCTGCTCCAAGCCCTAGTGGTAGCAGCAGCAGTGCCAGCAGCAGCAGCACCCCTGTCTCCAACAGAAGCAGAAGCAGCTCAGCCTATGTGCAGGCCACTCTGGGGAGCATGGGGTACCCCACAACAATAGGGCAAGCAGCATGGCTGAGGGCAGTGGTGGAGGTGGTGCCCACCCAGAGTTACCAGAGGGAGTATGATGGCGCCTCAGCAACCGTGGAGATCTACCTGGAGAAGGAGCCATGTATTGATCCCAGCAACGATCCCTTGGCCTACTGGGTGGGCAAGGCCAACGTGTGGCTGACCCTGTCGAAAGTGGCCAAGGGTATCCTGTCCTGCCCACCAACCAGTGTCCCCAGCGTGTGGGTGTTCTCAATGGCGGGGGAGATTTGCTCCCTGCACCGCCTGAGACTGGGGGCCAAGTTGGTTGAGCAGTTGTTGTTCTTGAAGGTGAACCTTCTGCTGCTGGGATTCCCCAAGCTGCTCCTGGACAAGAATTGATGGTGCAGTGGAACATGCCATACCATGCCAGGGGCAGTCATGGGACAATCTGGGCTAGGGCTACTGCTGCAGTGCTGCTGAGGTGCTGTCCCTCCCTCCCAATATCTGGCACCCGCCCTGCCACCTCCCCCCCCTCATACTAGATGGCCTCGACCGCCTTATCTGACTGACCTCAGGGCACAGGGTGGCATTGGGAAACTGTAAGCCTGCCAGTCGGCCTATAACTACATGATCTCGGACCGCCAATGTGACACTGACTGGCTCTTGCTCTTTCGCACTGCACAGTCTTTGCTAGCCTATCTGAGTGCCCTGCTGCCACTGTCCCAGCCTGCCTACCCTACCCTACCCTCAGGCCACTCTGCCTATCTGCCCACCCAGCTTGCCATCAAGCTCAAAGCATGCCTCAGTACACCTTCCTGCCTCCCATGCCAAGGTGCCTGTCTGTCCACCCAAGTTGCCTAGCTCAAAGCCTTCCCAAGTCCACCTGTCCTACTGCCTCTCATGCCATACTGCCTGCCTGTCCTCCCAGGTTGCAAAGCTCGAACCTTTCCTCAGTCTGCCTGACTGCTGCTCATGCCATGCCGCCTACCTGCCTGACCCGGCAACCAATGTCTGATGCTGCTAGTGCCAATGGTCCCAGCCCTATATTCTCTCTGTGCCAAGGGTCCTGTACGCTGGCAACCCACTTTCTGCTGCTGCCAATGCTGTCCAGGCCTATATGCTGTCTGTGCCAAGGGCTCTGTACCCTGGCAACCAATGTCTTCTCCTGCCAATGTCCCTCAGGCCTATATGATGTCTGTGCCAAGGGTTCTGTACCCCAGGTTGCTGCCAAGCTCAAGGCCTGCCTCAGTCTGTCTTCCTGCCTCTCATGCCAAGGTGCCTGTCTGCCCACCCAGGTTGCTGCTGCTGAGAGAGAGAGAGAGAGAGAGAGAGAGAGAGAGAGAGAGAGAGAGAGAGAAAGTCTCTCCACTGGAAGAAGGAGAGACAGAAACAATCCTACCCATGCTGTTACCTGCACTATATGGCCAGAGAAAGAGGGATAGCTAGAGAGAGAGGTTCCCCCTAGAACGAGAGAGATGGGGTGGAGGGGAGACCAGCTCAAGCTGCCACCTGCCAGAACCAGGAAGAACTCCCATCTCTGCCCGATGTCAACATGCATCAGCAGCAAACCTACCAGAATGAGATGGAATATCACAAAACGTGGAACGTATTATGTGCCTACCTGTGTGCGTTCCTATACCTACCTACTTATCACACAGTTGAATGAAGTGTGTCCAACCATGCACTAATTCTGGGGACATCATTCAACTCCCATAGGCTTTTGGCTGTCATTCCACTGTACCTGAAGCAGCCATGCCCGCCTGTCCCAGGAACCATCAATGAGATTTTGGGACCATCATTCCAGACATGGAGGGCTGTCATTCCATTCTGGGTACTGCTGCTGCTCGTGCCTGACTGGCCAGCGGCCAGCGGCGCCCGCCTACAAGCCTGCCCCCTCAACAGCCTACTCCTCCGCACCCACTCATGGATGCCCGCTGCCAAAAGAGCCTGTCTCTCTTTCTCTCTGGCAGATCCACACAAACACAGGCCCTGTCCCTCCTGTGGGCCTGTCTGCAAGTTGAGACCCTGCTTCTGCCTGGCACATATTTGGGTTAATGCCTTAACTACTCTACATGTGGTGCCAGGTGCTTCTGGTAAGGATCGACAGGCTGTATGAGATTCTGCCACCTGCCAGCCAGAACTTCAGCACAGAGGGATAAAAGATTGGAAAGTAAAACAAAGCTCGTAACAATAACAACAAATATAACTTTTATTAACAAAACAACAAGAACAACATCAACAACAACATTATAAAACAAACACCAAACATTTTAAATGAGAAAGGAAACATAGTTATCTATTACTAGTTTTTGGGCCTGCTCCCCCGAATGTTGGGGGAAATGCAGACGGGGTGCACGGGAGGTAGGGGCAGGGGGCATCACACCCTCCGGCATTTCATAGCCGTGCTCAATGGCATAGTCGATGGCCCCTGCCACGGCCACCTGCCAGTTGGAAACCGACTGGCGGAAGAGTTCCAGGTCAGCCATCTCGGTGGAGTCATACTTTGAGACATACTGCGCGTATGCCTTCACCTTCTGTTCCCGCACCTCGACCGCCTGGAACCATTCCACCAGTCAGCTCTCCATGTCGGCCGCTGTCTGCTTCAGGCCAGCCACAAATTGGGTGTCTTCACCTCGGCCCAAAAGGCCCTTGCCGCTGGAGACTCCAGGGGCCCAGGGGACTCCACATTGGAGGTGGAGGAGTGGGAAGGGCTTTGGTGTCTTCTCTTTTGGGTTGCCTTTCCCCCCTTCTTCTGGTGCTGATGCTGCATGCCAGAGGTCCTCTGCATCACCGTCAGGTTGTACGCTTTCTCGGCGTGCGCAATTAGGCCCAATGAGGTCCCCTCCCTCGCCCGTTGGAATCTTTTGCTGCATTCCTAAAAAACATAAAAGATAGGAAGGAACATAAGAAGTGCCATACTGTGTCAGACCAATGGTCTGTGTCAAACCCTGCCTGCATTCTGTCTCCGCATGTGGGTGGGTGACGACTATCTCTCTCTGCAGGAGACTTCCATTTCGAACAGGTCATAGAGGGCAACGCTTACCCTGTTGTACCAGCCCATGTGCCTTACCTTGCAGACGGCGAACCCATTCTCCTTATCATACCACCACCAGACATTGGACCTCGTGCGTCCACTGTCTGGCAGTGGCCCTGGCAACCTCTGGCTCGGTGTCCTGCGCATGGTACCAGCATCTGGTGATTCCTCACCCTCTCTGAAACAGGAACACATAAACAACACCTAAGTAATATCATGCATTTATGATGATGCCTCTAGTCCTCCCTCCTTGGGGTGCTAGGGATGACAAATGGAGAAACCCTTGCTGGCACGAGCAATTAATCCTGCCCTTCTTTGGGTGGGTGCTAGGGAGGGATGGCAATGGAGACGAGACCCTGGCTGGCACATGCAAATCCTGCCCTCTTTGGGGTGCTATGGGATGCTAGGGATGGCAAATTGAGAGATCCTGGCTGGCATGTGCAATTAATCCTCCCCTTCTTTGGGTGGGTGCTAGGGAGGGATGGCAATGGAGATGAGACCCTGGCTGGCACGTGCAAATCCTGCCCTTGTTTGGGGGTGCGTAGGGATGGTAACTGGAGAGTGGACACCCTTGCTAGCCTGGCACATATTTGGGTGGGGGTGCTGCTTGTGCTCTTGCTTGACTGCTGGAAGAGCCCCCCACACTACTGTCCCCTCTCTCTCTGTGGCAGACATCCACTACCACCTGCTGATGCCCACTGTTTGTGCCTGACTGATGCCCATCACCCACGCCAGTGAGCTCACTCTAACAGATAATATTCTTCTTGTCCTCAAAGTAAAAAAAAAGTTTACAAACCTGGCAGTAGTGGCAGCATCTCCTGTGCCCACCGGCTCTTGCACCTCCTCCACCACCAAAGGTCCAGCAGCAGCGTCAGGAACCTCTTCCTCCACCACCGGCTCCACCACCTTGGCCTTCCCCCAGGCCCGGCGTTTAATGGTCACCTTCATTTTAAAAAAACAAAAAAAACAAGCACAGTCACCAACACCAAGTCACCCACCAACAGTCTCCAACCAGCGAAGCCAACAGTCAAACCGAAACCCAACACACAGTCCAACACAAACACAGCCAAAACAAAACAAACACCCACCCAGCCACAACACACACACTCTCTCGCCACACAGTTCCGCACGCACTCAAATTTCCGGTTTCCGACGCGATCATGGGATCATGCAATACTTATTTCCAAACGGCTGAACCGAACCGAACTCCGCCGAACTGAACTACCGAACCTGAACTTGGCGACCAAACCGAACGACCGAACCAAATGACCGGACTGAAAAGGACTGAACCGAACAACCGTACCCAAGCCGTGATCTGTTTGCACATCCCTACATCCAAGTCCTCTTCCCCTACCACTTCCCCTACTCTCCCTGCTCCCCTGACCTCTGTCCCGCCTCCCTTGAGGAAATCTCCTTCCTGTTCTCCTCCAACCCCTCCACTTGCCCCCTGGACTCCATTTCTTCCCGACTCCTGACCTCCATTGCTTCCACCATTGTCCCTCCCCTCCTGCACATCATCAACCTCTCTCTCACACCTGGCTCCTTCCCCTCTGCTTTTAAACACACCACTGTCTCCCCCATCCTCAAACAGTCCACTCTGGATCCCTTTGAGCCCTCTAATTACTGTCCTTTCTTGATCCTCCCTTTTGCTTCCAAACTCCTTGAATGCATTGTCTACTCCCGTTGCTTCAAACTTCTCTCTGCCAACTCCTCCCATAACCCCCTCCAATCTGGCTTCCGCCCCCTTCACTCCACTGAAACCGCTCTGGCTATGATCATCAACGATCTTCTTATGGCTAAATCCAACCGACTTTACTCAGTTCTTGTCCTCCTTGATCTTTCTGTTGCCTTCGACACTGTTGACCATTTGCTCCTGCTTGAATCGCTTCACTCCCTGGGATTCTGGAACTCTGTCCTCGACTGGTTCTCCTTCTACCTTTCTGACCACTCCTTCAATGTATCTCTTCTTAACTCCTCCCCCTCCTCCTCCCTACCCCTCTTCGTTGGGGTTCACCAAGGCTCTGTCCTTGGCCCTCTCCTCTTCTCTATCTACACCCATTCCCTAGGCAAATTCATTGCCTCCCACGGTTTCCAATACCAGCTATATGCTGATGACACTCAACTCTATCTCTCCACTCCTTCCCTCTCCCTCTGTTCAAGCTCCTCTCACCAACTGTCTCTCTGATATCTCTGCCTAGATGTCTCAACACCAACTCAAACTGAACATGGTGAAAACTGAACTCCTTATCTTCCCTCCCAATCCTTCCTTTCCTTCTTTCCTGTCAATTGCCACCCATCCTCCCTGTCCCCCAAGCCTGTAGCTTGGGCTTCATCTTCGACTCGCACCTTACCTTCAAACCCTACATTGACTCCGTGGCCATATCCTGCCGCTTCTCCCTCCACAACATTGCTATGATTTGCCCTTTTCTGTTTGTCTCCTCTGCCAAAACTCTCATCCATGCCCTAGTCATCTCATATCTTGACTACTGTAACCTCCTCCTCGCTGGCCTTCCATGCTCTCACCTTTCCTCCCTCATCTCTGTTCAAAACTCTGCTGCCAGGATCATCCACCTGGTCCGTCATTTTGACCATGTGCAGCCGCTCCTCTCTTCTCTCCACTGGCCCCCCTTTCCTGAACGTATTCTGCACAAGCTCCTTGTCTTCACCTACAAAGATCTTCACAACCTCGCTCCCCCCTACCTCTCTGACCTGATCTCCTTCCAAACCCCTATTCAAGCACTCCGCTCCTCTTCCATCCCCTCCCTCACCCTCCCACGCCTCCACTGCTCCCCCAACCACCTTCATCCCTTCTCCCTCGCTGCCCCGCATGTCTGGAACTCCCTCTCTGCCCTTGTCTGCCTTGCCCCCACCCTTCACACCTTCAGATCTCTCCTCAAAACCCACCTCTTCTGCGCCACCATTCCTAACTCCTTCTAATCATCCCCAGGATTATCCTCCACCTGTTATCTGCAAACTCTCAATGTACCAAGCCAAGAATGTGTACCTGAGTTCTCACATCCTCATGAATGTTGCATCCCTCGTCTCCCCCTCTGTTCCCCCTTCCCTGTCTCCCCTCCCCCTGTCTTTAGACTGTAAGCTCTTGGGCAGGGACTGTGTCTATCTTATTCTTTGTAAAGCACCAGGTACATCGCTGGCACTATATAAAAGCTAATACTACTACTACTATTACTACGACTACTACTACTACTACTACTACTACTACTAATAATAATAATAATAATAATAAATAATTAATTAGCTCAGAAGGAATTGGAAGGGGGGAAGGTAATGACTTTTGTTACTTGCTGCGCCCGCCTTACCACAAGCACCATTGGCTCCATGCAGCCTAGCCCATGGCCAATCACAGACTGCAAAGCCAGTGGTCTGAGGAAAAGAGGGATGGTGATTTGGCAGGCTGGCTGCTAGTCCAAGCCTCTCCACCCCTGGCACCAGGAAGTCTCCTCCTCAGTTGCCCCCCCCCACCCCAGGCCAGCGAGCCCTGTTTTTCCTGCCCAAACATGCCCGAACTCATACAAACATGGCCGGACTGTTCTGCCGCTTCCGCGTTCGGTTCGGCTGTTCGGTTCAGCCACCCAAATGGGCTGAGTTTGGGTCAAACACCGAACATCCAAACTGCATTTGCACATCCCTAAAGAATTTGCTTTGCTGGCACATCATATTACAATAGATGACAGCGTGCCTCTGAGGTGTCCTGGGTTTTCCAGGACATCCCTGATTTGAAACCTCTTGTTATCTGTCCCACAGTCAAGGTAAACTGCTATAAAGTCATGCATTAGAAAGGGAGATGAGAGGGAGAGCAATTTGTAAACCAATAATGGGGACAATGCGTTGAATTCTCCAGCCTTAAAGAGCCATACCAGCCAAACAGTTTGCCGCAGGCAAGTTCAGAGCAGCCCCTCCGATAGCGGAGATAAGGGTTTCTTTATTGTTCTCTTGGACTCATTAATGACTCTTCCCCTTTCAAGGAGAAGAATAGGGTTTTCCAACACCCTGGAAAAATTTGTCCACCTTTGGAATTAAAAAAATCCATTTGGGGCAATATAGAGTAATGATTTCTAAGCAGATCTCTCAGCTGGCTAGAGGTTCAAACCTGGCTTATGTAAGGAGCTAATGTTGTGATTAATTATCTGTTAAAAAACAAGAACAACAACAACTTCTGACAAGCCTCTCTGTTAGCTAATGGGCTATTGCTAATACTTGCCCATGAGAAAATCCTTACAGCATCACATCTTTTAAAGATCCCATACACGAGAAATTAGGGATGTGTGAACAGAACCGAGTTTGGAAATTCGGTTTGGTTCGGTTTGGTTCAAAAATCGAGTTCAATTTGAAAGTTTGGTTCGGTCAACTGAACTATTCGACTTTGGTCAATTCCAAACTTCCGAACTGAGTTCGTACATTCAAAACCGAAGTTTTTTTGCCTTCCGAACTGGTTCGGATTTGACCAAACAGTTTGGTCGAATTCGAGTATGGTTCAAAAGTTCGGTTCGGTTGACTGAATTATTCAAGTTTGGTCCGAACCTCCGAACTGCCTTCGCACATCCCTCGGAGAAATGGCTGGAGTGGGGGGGAAAGCTTTACTGCCAGAAGGAGGGTTGTGTAAACTGTAGAGCTCACTAGGCATGGTGAGCTTTCCTCAACCAAGAGTTCCAGGTCAGCCATCTCGGTGGAGTCATACTTTGAGACATACTGCGCGTATGCCTTCACCTTCTGTTCCCGCACCTCGACCGCCTGGAACCATTCCACCAGTCAGCTCTCCATGTTGGCCGCTGTCTGCTGCAGGGTGTGCTGTGATAGAGCTTGCACAAAAAGATTGGCAAGACCAGGTTTTAAGTCTGGTTTATGAGTGAGCTGGTTATATGAATATGCAAATCCTTTAACTTCTTAAATTTGCTTCTTTTTTTAGCACAGCGTCATAGTTAAGTAACCGACTACTCTGAATTTTTATAATTTGGAGTGGGACAGAGGCGGTAGGGGGAGATGGAATATCTGTTTGATGGGGGAGGGGCAAGGGGACAGAGTTAGGGGGCACGGACTGACCCCCTTGATGAGAGGGAGGGGTGCAGTCCTTGGGGAAGGGGGGATTGCCCCTCTGTGGCAGAGGGGGTAGGGAGTATGAGGGTGGGGTGTGGTGGTGGGTGGTCCCGCCTGCTGCCAGGGTGGAACAGTCGGAGGGGGGCCTGTGCTGGGGGGCCACGTTGGGGGAAGGGGCAGCCGTTGGGGTTGTGATGGGACGGGGGAGATATGGGTCTAAATGGGGTGGTATAAGATCAGTGAAGCGGGACAGGTGCCTGTTACAGGTCCCGCTCACTCACCCCTCAGCAGCTGGACAGGGGAATCAAGATCAGAGGACCCCCGACCCTTTGCTGTTGCTGTTGAATGCGAGGTCGGTGGTTAACAAAGCAACAACTATTCAGGAACTAGTCCTGGATTGAGCTGCCAATCTCGTGGCATTACGGAAACCTAGCTGGACCTTGAGTCAGGGCCTGTCTTGGCTGACCTTGTTTCGGCCGGGTATTCTGTGCAGCATCAGTCATGGTTGGAGGGATGGGGGGCAGTGTAGCTATGATTTTTAGAGAGCGGTGGTCGGTTAGGAGATATCCGGTGCAAGCCATGGTAGGGAATTGGGATGGAGGCTCTTCATCTAGTGCTTGATTTGGCGGGGGACAGTTTGGGGGTGCTGCTCATATACCGTGCACCTACCTGTATGACAGCCTCTCTACATGCTCTGGAAGAGGTGGTGGCAGGGGTGGTGTTGCGGTCCCCAAAGGCACTAGTCTGGGGGGGATCTCAACATCCACACTGACACGGACCTCAGGGGGGTGGAACATGAGTTCATGGTCACCATGGCAACCATGGGCCTGTCCCAGATGGTCAGCGGCCTGACACATCAGAGGGAACATACTCTTGATCTCATGTTTTGCTCCGGCCTTGAGGCAGGTGCTCCGCTATTGGGGGAGATATCAACGGTGCCCTTGTCATGGTTGGATCATTATCTCCTACAGACCTCTCTCTTAGCACATGTCTTCCCCTGGAAGGGTGTGGAGCCAATTCGAATGGTTCATCCCTGGAGGCTAATGGAACCAGAATGGTACTGGTTGGCCCTCGGGGAGTTACCCTCTGACCTCAACGACCATCTCATCGATGACTTCATCGCACCATGGAACACTCTGCTGACTGAGGCCATTGATTGGATGGCTCCTAGATGTTCTCTGCCCAGGCAACAGCACCGCAGGCCCCCATGGTTTTTGGAGGAACTGTGAGTGCTGAAGCAAGAAGGGCGGTGGTTGGAGTGACGTTGGTGTCATTATCGTACTGAAGCTGACAGATTGCAGCATAGCTTATGAGCATATGCCAAGGCTATGGCACGGAGACTGCGCTTGTGGCCTTGGTGGATGATCTGCACTGGGAGATGGACTGGGGCCGTTCGACCCTGTTGGTCTTATTAGATGTGTCAGCTGCCTTTGATATGGTTGATGATGAGATGTTGGTGGTGTGCCTGCGGGACTGTGCAGGGGTGGACGGGACTGTCCTTGAATCGTTCTGCTGGTTCCTGACCGGAAGAACCCAACGAGTGGTACTCGGGGAGTGTTTTTCATCATACCGAGACCTCATGTGTGGTGTACCGCAGGGTTTGATATTGTCCCCCCTCTTGTTCAACGTATATATGCAACCTCTCAGTGAGGTGATCAGGAGGTTTGGCGTACGGTGTTACCCCTCCTACAGATATATCTTCTAGGACTGGGCCCTGGGGGCGGGGACTCTGCTTCTGGACTGGGCTGCTCCTGTGGCAGAGGAGGGAGTGATTGCCACCTGACTCCCCTCATATCCTCTCCCCTCCTACAGTTATATCTTCTAGGGCTGGGCCCTGGTGACGTCAGCCCAAAGGGCAACACCCAAAGGATGCTGGCCATTGGTTGGGCTGTTTGTTGGAGCTGTGATGGCCAGGACAGCTGACAGACATTGATTCCTCGAACTAGGGGATGCTGGCTATGGGATAGGCCAGTTGGTTAGGGTATATGTTGGTGGGACTGGGGGGCTGAGGGAGGATTAAGGGGAACATGACCAATAAGGGTGGAGAGTTATGGTCTCCTTGTGAGAGGGGAAAACCAGGGGAGGGGTTGAGAGGGTTTTGGGTGGTGGGGAGATGGGGGGGAGGGGGTATTAGGAGTGAGGATGTTTCTTCGGGGGTCCAGCAGGACAACCACTGGGGGGGAGGGGGAGAGGGCCGGGAGGTGTCCACAGCCATTAGGGTTGTGATGGGCCGGGGTAATTATGGTCTCTCTGGGAGGCAGAGAACAACTGTGAGGAGGGACAGGTACTTAGTTCCTGTCCCCTGCACAGACCCCCAGCCAGGTGATGCAGGGATCAAGATCAGAGGAGCCACTGGTCTGGAGTTGTTGCTGTTGAATGTGAGGTCAGTCGGTAATAAATCAACGTCGATCTGGGAGTTGATATTGGAACGATTGGCCGACCTCGTATGTATTACAGAGACCTGGCTGGACAATGAGTCGGGGCCGATATTGGCTGACCTTGTTCCAGCCGGGTACTCTGTGCAGACCAGAGGGGCAGGGAGGCAGTGTAGCTGTTGTTTTTAAGGACACTTGGTCTGTGAGGCAGTATTCTGTGCAGACCATCTTGGGCATGGAGGGGTCCATCTTTTGATCTATTTGGCAGGAGACATCTTTTGGTATACTATGCACCTACCTGTACTGCAGCATCCCTATATGCTCTAGCGGAATTGGTATCGGAGGTGGTCTTGCAGTCCCCAAAGACTTTGGTCCTGGGGGACTTCAATATCCACACCGATGCCAATTTAGGGGGAGCAGAGCGTGAGTTCATGGATGCCATGACAATCATGGGACTGTCTCAGAGTGATAAGGGCCCAACACATGAAGGGGGACATACCCTTGGCCTGATGTTCTATATCGGTCTTGAGGTAGGGGATCCGGTGGTGGGGGATGTAGTAGCTTTACCTCTGTAATGGATGGATCATTAACTTCTCTGGACCAGTCTCCTGATGTATGTCTGCCCCCGGAAAGGTGCAGGACCGGTTCATTGGGTCTGCACCCAGAGACTTATGGAACGAGAGAAGTTCCAGAATGCTTTAGGGGAAATGCCTTCCGACCTTGATGATTGTTCACTTGATGACCTCGTTGCCTTCTGGAACAGTTTGTTGGTTGAGGCAATCGACTGAACAGCTCCCAGAAAGCTGACGGCAGGGGTCACCTTGGTTCACGGAAGACATGTGCCGGATGAAGCAAGATGGATGGTGGTTGGAGTGATGGTGGTGCCGAACTTGTGCTGAAGCTGACCGATTTCAGCATAAAGATAGTTTAAGAGCTTATGCTGTTGCATTGCGGGCAGCAAAGGAAGAGTTCTTTGCTTCCCTCATTGTGTCTGCAAAGTCACGTCCAGCGGAGCTTTTCCGGATGGTACAGAGACTGGTCAGTCCGGCCTCTCTCCACCTGGAACTGGAATTTTCCAGTGCCTGCTGTGACATGTTTGCTGACTTTTTTGTGGATAAAATCGACCAGATTCACCACGACCTCGATGCTTCACTTATGACAGTGGGTAAATCAAAGGTATGGGAAGCCCTGCCATGTTTGTTGTTGTGGGATCAGTTTCAGTGGGTATCGCCTGCTGACGTGGCAGATGTCCTTGGGACCGTTTGGGCCACCTGTTGTGAATTAGATTCGTGCCCGTCCTGGCTGGTGAAGACCAGCCAGAAGACACTAGGGCCATAGAAGGTGGGGGTGGTCATTGCCTCCCTTAGGGAAGGCAGGGTGCCAAGCTGTCTCAAAGAGGCGGTGGTGTGGCCTCTGCTCAAGAAGCCATCTTTGGACATTGACTCCCTGGCCAGCTATCGGCCAGTCTCTAACCTTCCCTTTTTAGGGAAGGTTATTGAACGGGTGGTGACCTGTCAGTTACAGGGGCATCTGGACTGGGTTCATTTTCTTGATCCTTCACAGTCTGGTTTTCGCCCTGGGTTTGGCACAGAGACTGCACTTGTGTCCTTGGTTGATGACCTACGCTGTGAATTGGATCAGGACAGATCCTCAATTTTGATCTTACTGAATCTGTTGGTGGCGTTTGATACCATTGATCATGAGACGTTAGTGGCAAGACTGTGGGACTGGGCCGGGGTGAGTGGAATTGTTCTTGAATGGTTCTGTTCTTTAGTCTTTTCTGACATGGAGAACTCAGTGGGTGGTTCTCGGGGAATGTACGTCATCTCCTCAGAATCTCACGTGTGGAGTACTGCAGGGTTCTATTCTGTCCCTGCTCCTGTTCAACATGTATATGCAACTTTGGGGTGAGGTCATGAGAGGGTTTGGCGTGCGATGTCATCAGTATGCCGATGATACACAACTCTACCTCTCATTTTCTGGAGACCCAGGCCCGGCAGTTTCAGTGCTTACCCAGTGCCTGGAAACTGTAGGGGACTGGATGAGGACAAACCATCTGAGGCTGAATCCTGACAAGACAGAGGTGATGTTGGTAGGTACAGCTGGGGTGGTGGTGGTGGTTCCTGTCATCGGTGGGGTCTGCCCCTCCCCCTGGCCTCTCTGATTCATTGTCTGGGGGTGCTCCTTGACCCGCAGCTCTGTCTGGATTGTCAGGTGGAAGCTGTGGCAAGGGGAGCATTTTGCCAATTACATCTGGAGCAACGGCTGAGGCCGTATGTCTCAGACTCGGATCTGGCCACCATCATCCATGCTTTCATTACCTCTTGACTGGACTACTGTAATGTGCTGTACATGGAGCTACACTTGATGACGGTCTGGAGGTTGCAGCTGGTGCAGAATGCGGCGGCTTATCTCCTAATGGGGACGGGCCACCACGAGCACATTACACCTGTGCTCCACACTCTGCACTGACTGCCTATTGTCTTCTGGGCCCAATTCAGGGTGTTAGTTATGACCTATAAAGCCCTAAACGGCTTGGGTCCTGCTTACCTGCAAGACCGCCTCAGGTCCCGGGTCATTTTTCAGCTCTTGCAGTTGGCTCGGGCACCCGAGTTGAATTGGTGATGGCAGAGAGGGTGATGGCAGAGAGTGGCTGCACCTCGGCTGTGGAACTCCTTCCCATTGGAGGCCCATCTGTCCCTGGACCTCCCCTCTTTCCATAGATGTTGTAAGACCTGGTTGTTTCACTGGGCCTTCGGGGAGGGGGTGGGGAGGGTGGAGGGAGGGGCTTTATATTGCCTTAATTGCTGCCAAATTTTATGATGTATATTTTATGTATTTTAGATGGTTTAATTGATCATTGTTTTTATGTTGTGCACCACTCCAAGCTGCCAGTATGCAAGAGGATGCGAGATACAATTTTTTGTATAAATAAATAAATAAATAAATATGCTGATGACACTCAGCTATACCTCTTTTTCAACAGACCCAAACCCCAAGTCTCCATGCTTACTCGATGTCTGACAGCTGTGGGGAATTGGATGAGGGCTAATTGACTGAGGCTGAATCCCGACAAGATAGAGGTGATGCTGGTGGCAAAGGTGATGGA
Organism: Sphenodon punctatus; assembly: GCA_003113815.1. Taxonomy (NCBI): domain Eukaryota; kingdom Metazoa; phylum Chordata; class Lepidosauria; order Sphenodontia; family Sphenodontidae; genus Sphenodon; species Sphenodon punctatus. Next base: position 508,629 of record QEPC01009496.1, on the reverse strand, counting down.
GTTAACGGCCCCCATCATTGATGGGATCTGTCCTCCATTGTTTCCCCAGGTACGGAGTCTGGGGGTACTCCTCAATGCGCAGCTCCACCTGGATGCCCAGGTGGAGGCTGTGGCAAGGGTTGCCTTTCGCCAATTACATCTGGTATGTCAGCTTAGGTCGTACATTTCAGACTTTGACCTGGCCACCATCATCCATGCTTTCATCACCTCTAGACTAGACTATGGTAACATACTCTATGTGGGGCTACCCATGGTGACAGCCCAGAAGCTGCAGCAGAATGTGGTGGGCTGTCTCTTGGTGGGACTGGGCCGCCGGGAGCACATTATACCAGTGCTCCGTTCTCTGCACTGGCTGCTGATAGTCTTCCAAGTCCGATTCAAGGTGTTGGTTTAAACCTATAAAGCCCTAAACGGTCTGGGCCCTGACTATCTGTGAGACCGCCTCACCCCCTGGATACTGAACCAGCCCCTGTGGTCATTGGGGGATGCCCTCCTTGTGGTCCCTCGAGTCTTCTGTGGGGCCACACAGGGGACAGCGTTCTCGATGGCCGCGCCGAGGCTGCAGAATTCCCTTCCAGTGGGGGTGCGTCTGGCCCGGACCTTCCCTCCTTTCGTAAAAGTTGTAATAACTGGCTGTTTTACTGGCTGGGATGGGGGTGTAATGACATGTTTTATAGTTTTATTATTTTAATTGTTAAGTTATATTGTTGTGAGCCACCCCGAGCTACCTGTGACAGGAGGGGCGGGATACTAAATGCTTTTAATAAATAAATAATAAATAAATAGATTTGTATGTGTATGCAAATTTTATCCTACAATTTCAGAGTCACTGTCCCTCATTTCAGTGTCTAGGAGTTGAGAGGTATAGGTGTAAGGGAGCAGTAGTGGGGTTCTACAAACTCCTAAGTGGTCCATCAATGTTACTGCAGTTCTGTGGATTATTATTAATTATATAGCGCCAGCAATGTGCCTGGCACTGAACAGTTATAAGTCCCTGTCCTAAGGGGCTTACAATCTAGGATGGAATAAGGAAGAGAGGAACATAGCCAAAGAGCGAGAATTGCTAAAAATACGCTGTATCGCTCAAGAAAGAAGGGAGGGTTGGGAGTACCCAACATTAGACTTTATCACAGGGTGGCACAGCTCGCCCCTATAAATAAGTGGTATTTCAACCCAAAACAGGCAAATTGGGTAGAAATTGAAAAGGAAAACCTGAGGATTTGTTCCTTTCTAGATTTCATAGTGGATGAGGGTAAAATTGATAGGAAAAAATGGAGTAAACACCCATTTGCAATGGGGGCCTTACAGGCATGGAAACAGGTACAAAAAATAATGAAAATTAAGTTGGCAGCCTCACCATATTCAACGATTGATAGGGTTGAACTAAGGGAAAAGAACATAGCGGTCACACTTAGGAGACAACTTAGGGTTCATGGGATCACCCGAGCAGAACAACTATTTACCCCAGTGGGGTTTAGAAACATAGAATACTTGGAATCACTCATGAAAAAGAAGGTAGATTTTCTCCAGCATGCACAGCTGAAAAGCTATTTTACGCAGGGGAATATTATCTTAGAATTTCAGAGGAAGCCGTCTAGATTAGAAAAGATACTCTTTGATCACGAGTTCAACAAAGGAAATCTTAAGCAAAATATACAGGGCGCTGCAGGATATTCAGTATAAGGAGTCAGTAGGTGTTTGGAGTAAGTGGGAGAAAGATCTTCAAATTAAGTTAGACAAAAAGGCCAAAGAACAGGTCACATGTTATAACTTTGATAAATTCAAATCATTGGACGCTCAGGACACCATTTTGAAGGTTTTTTATAGTTATTATATAACCCCGGACAAGGAAAAACATTGGAACAAAGGAAACAAGGGGGAATGTTGGAGAGGATGTGGAAACCAGGGCACTTTGATCCACCATTGCTGGAGTTGCCCACAGATTCTAGGTTATTGGAGAGGGGTGTGGAAATATATACAGGAAGCAATAGGAGTAAACCTTCCTTTTTCTCCTGAGGTGGCCATGCTAGGACAATCACTGGATACGTTAGCCAATGAGAATCAATGGGTATTAGCAAGAGAATGTCTGGTGGCAGGATTTTATGTGATTGCCAAAAATTGGAAGGGGGAAATCAAGTCTTTAAAACAATACTGGGAAGATAGAATGTGGAACAACATAACTATGGAAAAGGTTCTGGCGGAGGTAAATGGTAGTGTGGAAAACTTTGTGGGCAAATGGTTGGCAATCTACAAAGTATTGAGCAAAGAATGTGGGGTGCGGCAGGGAGCCCAGCATTCGGAGCTCTAGAAAAAGAGTCCAGACCCCATCATCCTAGAAAATGACCTTGTGACGTTAAGAAGTTAACAAAGTGCTCGGAAAATGGACTATCAGGACTAACAATGCGATACGGGAGGGGGAAGGGAGAGGCGGTGAGGATGTGTTGAACAAAATGTATGGATGGATCTTTGTTCATGTATATCTTACTGAAGAATTTAATAAAACGTTTTAAAAATGAAAAAAAAAAAAAAAAGGAAGAGAGGAACATAGGAAGAGACATGGATAAATACATTTCCCTTTTACAGGTGGGTAATGAAGGCCAAGTGCCTGTGGCTTGCCTAAGGCTCCTCAGTGAGTTCATGGCTAAGCTGGGATTTGAATCCTGGTCACCTGAGTCCCACACCTTAACTGCTAGGCTATATTAGCTTGCTACTGCCAACCCCTTACCACGGCCTCATCTACCACCAGTTGGCTTACAGTTTGCGACCCCATCACCTAAGAACATCGTTTCCCTCCTCCAGGATAGTGCCCTGAGGTAGGGGGTAATTTTCAAATAACAATTTTTTTCCACATACCTGGCCCTCAGAGAAAGTCAGTGGGAGGTAGGCATGGCAGCTTTCTATTTTTGTCTTTGAAAAAGTACCCTTGAATGCCTATATTTCAATGATGCATTTCCACTTCAAGGGTTCTTTTTAAACTCTGTCTCTCCCATGATTGCTTAGTAAACAGGGCTGGGAAATTAGAATGAAATTCACATCCTGTCCTGGGACGACTGACATAAATCAGCAGTCTGTCCCTTAGAAATGAGTTGATTATTTTGAGCTCCTAGTCCAAGTTGCTCATCAAGCCTTTCCATATTCTTGTACTTTATAATGTTGCTGCACAACACAAATTTAAATTTAAAATTGCCCTTCGCAGCAGGGATGGCTGCATTAAAGTCAAGTCTGCCCTCATCAGTGAGTGACATATTGGCAGCCGGGTGATACTCTATAAGCTAATTCATAATTTATTCAGAGGAGGAAATATGGCACTTCTGTCTTAAAGTCAACAACTGAATCCGTTAGCAGCATCAGGGGGAAATTAAATTTGAGGGAAAATGACACTTGTGTGAATTTTACATTATCTCTGAGTCCACTAAATGGGTTTTTAGTTAAGACGCCATTCCATCTCTACAAATTACAATGACAATTTTGGAGTAATTCCAGAAGCGGTTGAACTTTTTGGCTGTCATGCTTTGCAAAGCAGTGACCCTAATGAGAAGGTGTAAGCATTCCAAACCTGCTATGAGGGGCAAATCCTGACCCCACGTCTAGGGGGCACAGCTCCCTCAGAGCAAGAGATAGTTTAATTTTTTTTTTTTTTTTAAAAAAGATAGATTTTGCATGTTTAGTAAGTTAATCCTCAAATTTCATCTTGGTCTCATTAGAGTTCACTTAAGAAGAGGTTTAAAACAAGGTAGTTTGGGAAATTTATTTATTTATTTATTATTTATTTATTTATATGCCATCGCCTTTTGCTATAAGTATCTCAGGGTGGCTAACAACATTTTATTAATTAATTAATTAATTAATTAATTAATTAAAATTTATATGCCGCTCCCTCCTGCTACAAGCAGCTCAGGGCGGCTAACAATTTTAAAACACATAACTAAAAATACAATTAAAACAACCCAAAACCCCCAGATTAACATAACCCATACTCAAACCCTCCCTAACCCAACCCGGCCCCCCATCCACTACCCATCTCCCCCACCCCTACCCACTCCCTTCCCTAAAGGCCTGGACGAACAGCCAGGTCTTAAAGGCCTGGCAGAAGGCCAGCAGACTCAGGGCCAGTCGAGCTTCCTTTGGGAGGGAGTTCCACAGCTGCAGTGTGACCACCGAGAACGTCCTCTCCATTGTTGCCCCCCGGCTAACCCGGGGGACATCCAAGAAGGCGCCCCCGGTGGACTGCAAAGATCACCCCAGGACCCAAGGAGTGAGGTGGTCTCTCACATAGGAGGGGCCCAAGCTGTATAGGGCTTTATAGGTTAAAACCAGCACCTTGAATCGGGCTCAGAATGCTATAGGCAACCAGTGCAAAGCTCGGAGCACTGGTGTTATGGCTCCCTACGGCCTGTCCCGGTCAGAAGATGGGCCGCCGCTTTCTGCACCAGTTGCAGCTTCCGAACCATCATCAGGGGCAACCCCACGTAGAGCACATTGCAGTAATCCAGCTTTGAGGTAATGAACGCATGAATGAGGGTGGCCAGGTCGGAGTCTGAAACATATGGCCGGAGCCTCTGAACAAGATGTAGCTAGCGAAAGGCTCCCGTCGCCACCGTTTCTACCTAGAAATCCAGCCGAAGGCTGGAGTCCAACAGGACTCCCAAGCTCCGGACCCGGGGAGCCAATGCGGGGCAGACCCCCTCAATGAGGGGAGCCATCACTCCTGTCACCTGACCCACCAACATCTCCTCCATCTTATCAGGATTCAGCCTCAGTTTCCTCCACCCCATCCAGTCAGCCCGTGCCTCCAGGCACTGGGAAAGCACTGAGACTGCAGGGCTTGGATCAGTTGAAAAAGAGAGGCATAGCTGGGTGTCATCAGCATGTTGGTGGCAATGCACACCAAACCGTCTCACAACCTCCCCCAGGGGTTGTATATAGATGTTAAACAATAATGGAGACAAAATAGAACCTTGTGGTATGCCGCAAGAAAGGTCCCAGGGGATAGATGTTTCAGCCCCCTATACCACCCACTGACTCCTTCCTAAGAGAAATGAGCAGAACCATCCAAGGACTGTCCCGTCCACCCCCCAGGGACCACACTTGTCTCAGCAATAACCCATGGTCCACTGTATCAAAAGCAGCCAAGAGATCTAACAGAACGAATAGTGTTGAACGCCCTGAGTCCATCTCTCGGCGGAGGCCGTCCACCAAGGACACCAACGCAGTCTCAGTGCCATACCCTGAGCGAAACCCCAATTGAAAAGGGCCTAGAAAACTGATGCCATCCAGGTGACCCCGGAGCTGCCGGGCCACAACCTGTTCAATAACCTTCCCTAAACAGGGAAGGTTAGAGACAGGCTGGTAACTGGCCGGTGCATCAACGTCCAAAGATGGTTTCTTTAACAGGGGCTGCACCACCACCTCCTTGAGGCAGTCCGACACCCTGCCCTCCTGAAGGGAGGCATTGATCACCCCCACCAGCATCAGCCCCAAGGTCACCCTGGAGGCTTTCACCAACCAGGAGGGGCATGGATATAATTTGCACAAGGTGGACCTAACAGACCTTAGGACACCCACGGCATCAGCCGGTGTCACTTCCTGAAACTGATCCCACAAAGATGGGCCAGATGGAGCATCCATAACCCCAAGCTCTCCTTCCTCTGCATCTATCCTGGCTCCAAAATCGTGCTGAATCCGAGTGATATTCTCCGCAAAGTAGGTGACAAACTCTTCACAGTGGGCCTGGGATATCTCCCCCTCCAAGAGGAGGGAGGCCAGACTGACCAGCCCCCTCACCACCCGGAAGAGTTCCACCTGGTGCGACTTTGCAGCAGCTATGAGGACAGCAAAGAATTATTTCTTTGCGGCCCTCACAGCCACAGCATAGGACCGCAAATGGTCCCGATGCTGTAGATGATTGGATTGAGTGTGAGAACGTTGCCAGCATCACTCTAACTGCCGTCCCTCCTGCTTCATACACCACAGTTCCTCAATAAACCAAGGAGCTCTACGATGACAAAGCAGTGGCAGCGGACGCCTCATAGTCACCCGGTTGATGCCCCCCTCCAATAAGCTGTTCCGTGCTTGGATGAGATCATCAGTCAAGCGGCCATCAAGGTCCAAGGACACCTCCCCCTGTGCATCTTGGAACCATTGCAGTCCATCAGTCTCCAAGGGTGGACCATTCTAATAGATCCCACTCCTTTCCGGGGGCTATTGTGTGCTAGGAGTCTGGCCTGCAGAAGGTAATGATCTGACCATGACAAGGGCATAGAACTAACCTCCCCCACTACCAGATCACCCACCTCAAGGCCATGACAGAATACAAGGTCAAGCATATGCTCCCCCCTCATGTGTTGAGTTGTTGACCATTTGGGAAGTGCCCATGGTTGCCATGGTGGCCATGAACTCACATTCCACCCCTGCAAGGCCGGAGCCGGCGTGGAAGTTGAGATCTCCCAGGACCAAGGCCCTTGGGGAGCGCAACACCACCTCCGACACCAGTTCCATTAGAGCAGAGAGGGATGCTTCTGGGCAGGAAGGAGTCTGGTACACCAGCAACATCCCAATTTTGTCCCCCGCCAAATCAAACACCATGTGGAGAGTCTCAATTCCTGGAATAGACTGCACTGGATACCTCCTAGCAGTCCAGGACTCCTTAAAAATCATAGCTACACAGCCCCCCCAGCCCTCAAGTCGAGACTGGTGTTGCATGGAGTACCCTGCCAGAATGAGGTCCACCAAAATCGGGTCCGCCTCCCCATCCAGCCAGGTCTCCGTGAAGCACGCAAGGTCTGCAGTCTGATCCAGAATTAAGTCCCGGATCACTGGTGCTTTATTAGCCACAGACCTCACGTTCAACAGCAGCAGCTCCGAACAGAGGGACCTCAGAACTTGATCCATCCTCCCATCTGAGGGGGGGGGCGCAGGCTCTGGGAATAGGCACCAAGCACCTTGGTCCCCGGGCCACCTGTACCCTTTGCCCCCCACGACCATACCTCCCCCGCCCCAGAATGATTCCCACGGCTGCTTCATCACCACCCCTCCACTCTAGCCCGACCCCAACCACTGACTGCCCTGCCCAGGCCCCAGGGAAACCCCACCCCCCAATAAAACTGGTCCCCAATCCCCCCCACCTGCTGCCACCAAGTGGTCCCCTCCTAGGTTTGCCCCCCCTCATACCAGGGTGCCCCATCTCAGAATCTCACCCCTCTGTAACCCAATTCCCCCTCTCCCCCACTCGTGTTGAGGTCCCAATCCCAAAGGCCATCCCCCCAATCACCCCACTGTTCCCCTTAATCTAATGGACTGGGGTTCAGTCCCTAAACCAGGTAAAAAACTAAACTTACAATAATAATAATGAAAAAAACTGCTCTTTCAAGGATTTCATTCCAGGCTGCACCTCCAAGTTGCCACCAGCTGCTACAACACATCTGAGGGGCTTCTGGGGGGGGGGGAGGCTCCATATACCTCCTGGTCACTGAATGGCCACCAAATGGTCTGCACTTTTTTGTCACAGCCCTTTTGTCACAGCCCTTTGGGCGGCTGCCCAAGGGCAGTCACCCCTGGGAACTAGGGCTCCTCTTACAGGCAGCAGAAGCTTTTTACCTGGGAGGAGGGGGAGGAGGAGAGGAAGGCTCCAATCAGGGAGATAGGTGGTGTCAATGATGTCCCCCCCAGACTCCACCCCAACAACCCCAGCCCCTGGGAGCTAGGGCTCCTCTTGCAAACAGCAGCAACTTTTTTACCTGAGAGGAGGGGGGATGAGACAGGTGGTGTCAATGATGTCCTCCCCAGACTCCACACCAACCCCAGCCCCTGGGAGCTAGGGCTCCTCTTTCAGGCAGCAGCAGCAGCTTTATACCTGGGAGGAGGGGGAGGGGGACAGGTGTTGTCAATGATGTCCTCTCCAGACTCCACACCAACCCCAGTCCCTGGGAGCTAGGTCCCCTTTTGCAGGCAGCAGCAGCTTTATACCTGGGAGGAGGAGAGGAAGGCTCCAATCAGGGAGACAGGTGGTGTCAATGATGACCTTCCCAGACTCCACACCAACCCCAGCCCTTGTATTTTGATGTATTTTATTAAAATACACAATAAAATAAATTAAAATGCATTAAAAACAACACTAACAATCCCAAAGTTAAAATAACCCAGTACCTAAGCCCCTCCCTAGCCCAACCCATCCGTCCCATTTTCCTCGGTAAAGACCCGGCAGAACAGCCAGGTCTTACACTGTCTAAAGAAAGAGGGGAGGTCAGCAGCCAGGTGACCTCCAATGGGAGGGAGCTCCACAGCCACGGTGCAGCCACAGAGAACACTCTCCTCATGGTCGACACCCAGGAAACCTGGGGGACCTCAAGGAGAGCATCCCTGGACAACCACAGAGGTCATTCCAGTATCCAGAGGGTAAGGAAGTCCTGCATGTAGGTGGGTCCCAGGTCATTTAGGGGTTTAAAGGTCTGCATCAACACTTTGAATTGGGCCTGGAAGACTATTGACAGCGAGTGCAGAGAGCGGAGCACTGGAGTAATGTGCTTGCATCGGCCCCTCCCCTTCAGAAGACGGACCGCTGCATTCTGCACCAGCTGCAGTCTCCGGACCAGCACCAAGGTTAGCCCCATGTAAACTGCGTTACAGTAGTCTAATCTCAAGATAATAAAAACATGGATGATTGTGGCCAGGTCCGTGTCAGAGACATACGGCCTAAGCCGACATACCAGATGTAATTGGCAGAATATACACTTTGCCACAGCTGCCACCTGGACATCCAGGCTGAGCTATGGCTCAAGGAACACCCCCAGACTATGGACCTGAGATACCAGGGGAGGACAGACCCCATCAATGATGGGGGTCATCGCTCCCCAGGCTTTCCCATCACATCTGTCTTGTCAGGATTTAATTTCAAGTGGCTCGCCCTCATCCAATCCCCCACAGCTGACAGACACTGGGTAAGCACTGAGACTGCCAGACCTGGGTCTGATGAAAATGAGAGATATAGTTGGGTGTCATCAGCATATTGATGACACCTTACACCAAATTCTCTGACAACTTCCCCCAAAGGCTGCATATACACATTGAACAAGAGAGGGGATAAGATGGAACTCTGCAGAACTCCACATGTGAGGCCCCGGGAGAAGATGAATAATCACCCAGCACCACACATTGGGTTCTCCCAGCCAGGAAAGAGCGGAACCATTCAAGAACAGTCCCACTGATCCCTGCTCAGTCCTGCTGCTGAGTCACCAACAACTCATGATCAACGGTATAAAATGCAGCTGAAAGATCTAACAGAATCAACAGAGTCGAATTACCCTGATCCAACTCTCAGGAGAGGTTATCGACCAAGGCCACAAGTGCAGTCTCCATGCCATAACGCAGATGAAAGCCAGACTGCCAGGGATCAAGAAAGTTGACCAGATCCAGATGTTCCTGAAGCTGTCGAGCCACCACCCATTCAATAACTTTCCCTAAAAAGGGAAGGTTAGAGACCGGCCGATAGCTGGCCAGGACGTCAATGTCCAATGATGGCTTTTTGATCAGGGGCCACACCACATCCTCCTTGAGACAGTCTGGCACCCTGCCCTCCCTAAGGGAGGTGTTGACTATCCTGGCCAGCAACGGCCTTAAAGTTTCCCAGCTGGCCTTAGCCAGCCAGGACGGGCATGGATCTAATTCACAATAAGTGGCTCAAACAGTCTCAAGAGCATCCCCCGCATCTGAGGGCGACACATCTTGAAATTCATCCCATAAAACAGGACAAGATGGGGCTTCAACTGCCTCTGACTCACCCATTGCTAACAGTGCTGCGTTAAAACCATGGTGGATTTGAGCAATTTTGTCCTCAAAAAAGTCCACAAACAAGTCACAGTGAGCATTTGATAACTCTGAATCCAGGCGGAAGGAGACCGGATTGACCAGCCCTCTAACCACCCAGAAGAGCTCAGCTGGATGGGACTTAGTGGATGCAATGAGGGCAGCAAAGAAAACCTTATTTGTTGTCCGCACAGCCAAGGCATAGGTACGTAACCAGACTCTATGTCAAAACTATTGAACTTCTGTACGAGAGTGATGCCACCATTGGTCTAACCATTGCTCTTCTCACTTCATCCCCCGCAGCTCCTCTGTATACCACGGGGACCTGCATTGTCGATGATTTTTGAGTGGACGCCCGGGAGCCACATCGTCAATGGCCTCCATCAACGCAGAATTCCACAAGGCCATGAGGTCATTGAGTGAGCAGCCATCGAGGTCAGAGGGAACATCCCCTAGAGCATTCTGGAACCTTTCTGGTTCCATAAGCCTTTGGGGGCAAACCAACCTAACTGGTTCCACACTTTCCCAGGGGCCGACATGCAGCAGGATATGTCTGGAGGAGATAATGATCTGTCCATGACAAGGGCACTGTTGACACCTTCCCCACTAATGGGTCCTCCATTGCAAGGCTGGTGCAGAATACCATGTCCAGGGTATGTCCTCCAACATGTGTGGGGCCCCCCACTCTCTGTGACAGGCCCATGATTGCCATTGCGGCCATGAACTCAAGCTCTGCCCCTCCAAGATTGGCATTGGCATGAATATTGAAGTCCCCCAAGACAATCGCCCTGGGGGACTTCAAGACCACCTCTGGCACCAGTTCAGTCAGTGCAAGCAGGGAAACTTTTGTACAGGTGGGTGCCCAGTATATCAGAAGTACCCCCACTCTGTCTCCAATCAAATCCAACACCAGATGGAGACGCTATATTCCCATATGTTGAACAGGAAATCTCTTCACAGACCAAATATCTTTGAAAATAATGACTACACTGCCCCCCTACCTCCCAATCCCTCCAGCTGCAGCTGATGCTGAACGGAGTACCTAGCCTGAACAAGGTCATCCAGTATAGGCCCTGACTTAGTGTCCATCCAGGTCTCTGTAATACATGCAAAGTCAGCCTCCTGGTCCAGGATCACCTCCTGGACCATAGTTGACTTGTTGGCCACCGACCTTGCATTTATCAGCATCAAACTGAGGCCAGAGGCCCTCTGATTCATGATAACCTCACCACCTGCCCAGGGGCCATTGACCGGGACAGATACAAAACATCTGTCCCATCTCACAGATCTAACCTGCCTCCGAGAAGGACCATAATTCCCCTGGCCCATCACGACCTCTATGGCTGCAGACACCCCCCAGTCCGCACCCTCAACTCCTCCCTGGAGGCCATCCCACCAACTCCCTGAGGGAGTTCCCCACCCACCAATACAATCCCTATCCTCCTCTGCCACCAGAGGATACCCCCCCTCAAAAGGGTTGTACCCCTCCCTCACACCGAGGGGGTCAACCCAACCCAAGTCAGGATGGCAGCTGGGTCTGGACTGAAGGCAGGCCAAGTGAAGAAATAACAACCAGGAGAAGACAATCCATGCAAACAGTCAGACTCCAGCAAAGAGGTCAGATTCTGAGAGAGTAGTCCAAACAAACAAAGGGGAACACAAAGCTGGAAAAAGGGTAGGCCAAGGCAAGCACAAGGGCTGGAACACAAGGCTGCATCAAAGTAGAAAGTGGGAATTGCTGTTTCACAAGACTTTTATGACAGCAGGGCAGCCATATAAATGGACAGGAGCCAACCAGGAGCCATTGGAGGCATGGCCTCAGCAGTCAGCAGGGCACCTGAAGTGAGACAGCAAGACTAAAGTCTGAGCATGGTGGACTAAAGTCTGAGCATGGTGGACTCAGACTAAAGTCTGAGATGCTGACTAAAGTCTGAGCATCTTCTGACTGCAGAAGATGCCTCTGCCCTAGGACTGCCAGTGCTACTGGTTCAGATCTCAGATCTTGAGGGGAAATCCCTGGCTGGTTAGATGCATTTTGTGTGACTTCTGCAGTCACTGGGGCCAATCCCATGCCCTGCATGCACTGCATGGTCATGTGTGTACCCATTGCAGGGACATTGTGCCATGTGCAAGCAGATCCCGCGCACCGGACATTTGGAATTGTGGTCAGTGAACTGAAAAGGGAATGTGGCCCTCTCTGTATGCAATTCTGTATCCAGGTGCATCTCTGAGCCATGGTGTTCTGCTGTTTGGTGTGATTTCTAACGACTTCTGTAGAAACTTTGCACTGATATGTTTCCTGCTGCCTTAATGAGATTTACATATCTAATAGGGATGGACGAACAGAAAGGAGTTCGGAAATTCAGTTCGGTTCGGTTCGGTTTGAAATTCGAGTTCGGTTCAGAAGTTCAGTTTGGTCAACCGAACAGACCAAGTTCGGTCGAATTCCGAACTTCTGAACCAAGTCCAGCCATTCAAAACCAGATTTTTTGGTGTATGTTGTCAATAGGGATGGGCAAACAGAACAGAGTTCGGAAATTTGGTTCAGTTTGAAATTCGAGTTTGGTTCGGAAGTTCGGTTCAGTCGACCAAACAGACCGAGTTCAGTCTGAACTCCGAACTTCCGAACCGCGTTCGCCCATCCCTAACATCTAAGTCCAAGACAGAGCAGTATTTGTCCTTTAACAGTGGTGTTTTTAAATGAGACGTGTCCACACATGCCCCCCCCCACTGTCCATGCGTTCAACCGTTCATTTGAAGTTGGTGCCTGGGGAGGCATGCTCCTGTGACCTATGCACAGACCACCCATGGCCATGCATGGAGCACTCCTAAAAAATCTGGAGTGCCCCATGCGGGGCAGGGTGGCTGCTGCTGTGGATGGGACAGCCATGCTGGGGGCCACCTATGTGAAGCCCTCCCCATGCACTTCCCGTGTGTGAGTGCCCCTCTGCTGCCCCACGCATTGACCACGGACCCATCTTCTGCCACTCTTGTTTAAAAACACCCAGTGTTTGAAACTAGCAGAACTGTATTGCCTTATGACATTATATTAGGAAAGAGGTTTCCATGTTCCAACTTTGAGGGGAAAACAGAACGTGGGCATTTGGGGCTATCTAACAGCACTTAGGTAGCATTTCAACTCTCCAACCAGCTCTCTACAAATTCTAATGTCAAATGGAAGCAATCCAATTTCCGTTCCCTTGGGCAACCTTCACACAAGGGGGGAGAAACAAAGGCAGAGAGTCTCAACTGCAAGTGGGCAGACAATCTACAAAACATCATCACAAAATTGAGTCCTGCTTCGTATTAGTCATTGTGATGCAGTAGGTAACCAGTCTAGTTGAGTAACAGATGAGATTATTATAAGATTATTCAGTCACTCAGTTTTAATCAGCTGAGTGGGAACTCTCAGCTGCTTTATCAAAGGGCAGTATATGAAAAGTGACATCTCCACAGATCATTATGAATGTAGCCTTGTATGAAGGGACCACTCATCTCCTCTCTTTATAAACCAGAATTGCTACGGAGGGAGTTATATACTGGGTGAAAGTGTCTTGATTAAAACAGACGAAGATCTAAATATAATTAAAAATGAGAGAATGCTGTATCTCTTTGCACTCATTGTGCATTTTAATCACTATGGAAAGTAACAAAAACTTGTAGGAAATCAAAAGATCTTTGCTTTCTTGATGAAGTGTCCAAACTGACAAATTAAAATAAATCTGTTCTTTAGGTTCTAGATGGAAATTTTGTCTTTTGGGATCAACTCCATGCAGTAACAAAAACTCATTTGAATCTCCACAATGGAACCTCAAAGGATTTTTATTTCTTCTCCAGTCTTAGCAGAAGGTGGGATTCTCATTTAATAAGGAAAGTCAAGGTTTTCAGCTTTGAAAATGAAGCTGAAAAGATCTTAACTCTTTGGAAACTAGAGATGGACCCGGGTCAGTTTTGTAAAAGTTTGCAATCTGGCCATCCTGTTTTGAAGGTAGACATTTAATTTGCAGTTTGTCTGCAATTTTCCCATCCCCAGTGTTAACAGAAGTTGGAATAGGGAGCGTCTACTGATCTGACTTCCTCAAATGTTTGCCTGCCATTGAGTGATAGGTATAGTGGAACCCACATAAGCTGTACTTGGTTAACTAGTACCACCGGCACAACAGTTGAGGCACCACCCCGCCAGATGTTTTGGGAGACGAGCCCAGTCTGTGACCTCTGGCATGAGACAGTGAGCTGGAGGCAGGGATTGAGGTGGGACTGGGAGGAAGCTATTGAATCTGAGGCCGTGTTCCAATGAACAGAGGTAAAGCAAAGTAACGCCTTTAATTTATTGAAGTAATTACTTCATTTTGTTAGTGTTAGATGAACAGTGCAAACTAGAGGAGGGGATCTTTTTTCCTCCCAAGGACCACTTTGAAAAAGAGTATAAACTCAAATGGCCACATAGAAGTTTGGGGCAGGGGCATTATATACACACACACACACCCCTACTTAAGAGGTGTTCTCAGGAAGAGAAGGGTCCTGATTCTGGATCTGTCCCATATCCTTGTGCAGTTCACACTTTCATCTCGGTTCCCTTCCTGAGTGCAGTCTTTCAGCTCTTGAGGGTAGGAACTGGACCCAGGGCCAGATGCAAGAAATGAGGCTGCGTTTCCATCTGCGGCGGCAGTGGCAACAGCGGGAGGGGTGAGGGAAGACGTGGCAGTGCGGAGGAGCCAGTCAATGGGAAAAGAACCGGTGTGAACGGGGATCTACCACGGCTTCTCTCGCTCATGTCAGGGCACAAAATCCTGCCCTGAAATGTGCGAGAGAAGCTGCGGCAGATCCCCGTTCACACCGGCTCTTTTCCCGTTGGCTGGCTCCTCCACGCTGCTGTGTCTTCCCTCACCCCTCCCACTGCTGCCACTGCCACCACATGTGGGAGCGCAGCCTGAGAAAGGATCAAATAAAAACTAGCCACGAGCTGCAGTTGGCCCCCAGTTCTGAGGTTCTCCACTCCACATTGATCTAATTAAATTGAAGTAACTACTTCCCTTCTGGAGCATTCAGATGAGCAGTGTAAACTGATGTAGTACTACTACCGTGTGAATTTCCCTCCAAGCCAAGATGTAATGATCACTGGAATGAGGTCTCTACTCTCATGATGATAAGTGTGCACACAATTACTTTAAAATAATAACTGATTTTTTGAAATTACGTATTTCTCTTCCTGAATAACTTTGGTTTAGTGCTCTGTTCTTGTGAACACTTCAGGAGTAAAACAGAAGTAGGACTGCTTTCACACATTACAAAATGGGCTATTATAATAACTTGAGATAATACTGGGTGTTATAATTCCGTAGTTTTCATAATGTCTGAATGCACTTTTTCTCTTTTATGCTGTAAGCTCCCGGGTCATTGTAAGAGCCACCAAATGTGACTTTTACAATGATCGGAGATCTTGCAGCATAAAAGGGAAATAGTGCATTCACACATTACAAAAATTGGAGAATTATAATACCCAGGATTATCTCCAGTTATTATAACAGCCCATTGTGTAATGTGTGAAAGCAGTCTCTGTCCCAACTACATCTGGCTGCCATCATCTGACTTCTGCTTTCCCTGTCTGATTGTCTCCACTTGTGGCTCTGTGTTCTCCATTGCAGGTAGAGAGCATAAAGTGGGCCAGTTGCCCTGAAGGTGGCAGTGACTGACGGATGCTGGCCAAAGGGAGGAGTCCGTTGGTGACTGATTGTGGGTGGATGTGGCAGTGGCAGCCAAAAACTCTGGTCGTCTGTGATTTTTTAAACTATTGCTTGCTGCTATCCACCCCGCTGTTGCTGCTGCTGCTGGGACATTCTGGGTGGGGAACCCCCCTCAGGGAGGGCATCTGCCTTGGGCTCCACCACTGCCCACTGCTGCTGCTGCCACCCCACCTTCTGCTGCTGCTGGCCTGCTGGGACTGCCCCTCACTGCAAGGAATTTCTGCCCTAGGCCCCAGGTACCAATGCTTCCTCCTCCTCCTTTCGAGGAGGAGAGGGGGCAGGGCAAGGGCTCCCCAATGAGGCAAGGCCTCTGGGATTGATGATCTGGAGAGGGACTTGAAAAACAGCCTGCCGCCTGCCCAAAGAGCCTTGCTAAAGGGCCATTAGATGAGGTCCTTAGTGGGACCGGGGGTGGGGGGCTGGGAGTGTTTTGGCGGTTGTTTGGTTTCAGTTAGGGAAGGCCTGTGAGGGGAAGGTTATGTTTTTGTGGGAGGGAGGGAGTTAGGAATGTTTTTATTTTTTTATTTTATATATTTTTATTTGGAGGGTTATCAGGCTTTTCTCTTGCCCATGTGAGAGGGGGGACGGAGAAGGACTGGAGTAGGAAGAGGGTGTGGGATGTTTCCCTCAGTGTGAGGAGGGGAGAAGTTCCTTGAGGGGGTATTATATCTCTCCCAGTGAAAGCGGGGGAGATGGGGGACTTGGGGGTGTGGGGATCTCCCTTGCCACCTGGTGGAATAGCTGGGAGGAAGGAGGTCCAGCCAGGAAGGGAGCCATGACCATTGGGGTTGTGATGGGGCAGGGGAGGTATGGTTCCTTTAAGGGGGGCTGATACCTGTGAGATGGGGAAGGTGCTTGTTGCTGGTCCCTCTCACATCTCCAAAAGTCGGTGATGAGGTGGTTCATAATCAGAGGACCCCAGGCTTGAACTTGATGCTGCTGAATGAAGTCAGTGGTCAATAAATCTACCACTTTCTGGGAGTTAAACCTGGATCATGATGCCAACCTCGTGTGCATTACGGACACTTGGCTGGATGAGGAGTCTGGGCCTATCCTGGCTGACCTTGTTCCAGCTGGGTACTCTGTGCAGCATCAACTTCGATTGGAGGGACGGGGTGGTGGTGGTGTAGCCATTGTTTTTAGGGATTCGTGGTTTGCCAGGCAGTATCCAGTGCAGGCCATCTCAGCCTCCATCTTGTGTTTGATTTGGGAGTGCTGTTTGGGAGTGCTGTTAGCTGACAGTTGGGAGTGCTGTTAGTACGGCAGCCTCCCTGCATGCTCTGACAGAGCTGGTGTTGGACATGGTGTTGCACTTCCCAAAGACTTTAGTCCTGGGGGACCTCAGCATACACACTGACACCAGCCTTGGCAGTGTGGAGTGTGAGTTCATGGCCACCATGGCAACCATGGGTCTGTTCCAAGTTGTCAACAGCCCAGCGCATGATGGGGGGCATACCTTGGACCTAATTTTTTGCACCGACCTTGAGGTGGGGGATCCTTTATTGGGGGAGGTGACAACAGAGCCCTTGTCATGGATGGATCATTACCTCCTGCGAGCACGTTTCCTGTCGCATATGTGCCCCAGGAGAGGTGTAGAACCCATTCGGATGGTTTGTCCCCGGAGACTAATGGAACCTGAAATGTTCCGGAATACTCTTGGGGAGTTACCTTCTGATCTTGATGACTGCTCGCTCAATGACCTCGTAGCTTTATGGAACACCTTGCTGATGGAGGCCATTGACCGGATGGCTCTGTGGTGTCTGCTCCCTCGGCGACGGCTCCTCGGGCCACCATGGTTTACTGAGGGTCTGAGGTTATTGAAGAGTGAGGGGTGGCAGTTGGAGTGATGGTGGCATCACTTGCATGCTGAAGCCAACAGATTGTGACATAGAGTCAGTTTATGTGCCTATGCCGTAGTTGTAAAGGCAGCATTAATAGCTGCATGTATAGCCTCCGCTAAATCTCGTCCAACAGAGCTGTTCTGGGTGGTGAGGGGGTTGGTTGGTCCACCATCTCACTGCCTGGAACTTGAGTCCTCTACTACCTGCTGTGATATGTTTGTTGATTACTTTACAGATAAAATCACTCGGATTCACCACAACTTTGCACTTAATAAAATAAAAACTGATTTTTCAAAATTACCTATTTCTCTTCCTGAATAACTTTGGTGATCCAGAGGTTGTGAAAGCCCTGCCATGTCCCATTTTGTGGGATCAGTTTCAGTGGGTGTTACCCACTGAGGCAGGGGATGTTCTTGGAGCAGTTCAGGCCACCTTTTGTGAACTTGACTCATGCCTGTCCTGGCTGGTTAAGGCCAGCCGGGAGACATTTGGGCCGTTGCTGGTGGGGGTGATCAATGCCTCCCTTTGGGAGGTCAGAGTGCTGAGCTGCCTCAAGAAGGTGGTGGTGCAACCTCTGCTTAAAAACCATCACTCGACATTGACTCCCTTGCCAGTTATTGGCCGGTCTCTAACCTTCCCTTTTTAGGGAAGATTACTAAACGGGTTGTGGTCCAGTAGCTGCGAGAGCATCTTGACTGCACTGGATATCTGGATACTTCTCAGTGGAGCTTTCAGCTGGGCTATGGCACTGAGGCTGCACTCGTGGCTTTGGTCGATGACCTCTGCTGCGAATTGGACCAGGGTCATCCGATTCTCCTAATTCTGTTAGATCTGTCGACTGATTTTGATACCGTTGACCATGAGATGTTGGTGACTTGCCTGTGGGACTGAGCCGGGGTGGAAGGGATTGTTATTGAGTTGTTCTGCTCTTTTCTGGCCAGAAGAACTCAGCTTGTGGTGCTCCGGGATTGCTCTTCGTCAGCCTGAGACCTCACGTGTGGTGTCCAACAAGGTTCCATCTTGTCCCCTCTCCTGTTAAACAAGTATATGCAGCTGTCCAGGGAGGTCGTGAGATGGTATGGAATGCGATGTCATCAATATGCTGATGACACCCAACTCTACTTCTCTTTTTCATCCAACCCAGGCCTGGCAGTCTCAATGCTAACCCAGTGTCTGGCGGATGTGTGGGACTGGATTAGGGCAAGCCAACTGAAGTTGAATCCTAACAAGAAGGAGGTGATGTTGATGGGTTAGGCGGTGGATGTGACGGCCCCTGTCATTGACGGGGTTTGCCCTCCACTGGTTACCCAGGTTCGCAGGTCCCCCAGGTTCACAGTCTAGGCATGCTCCTTGACCCGTAGCTTCGCATGGATCTCCAGATGGGGTCGGTGGTGAGGAGTGCATTTTGCCAATTACATCGTGTGCATCGGTTTCGGCCGTATGTTTCAGATAGCGACCTGACCATCATCATTTATGCTTTGATTACTTTGAGAATGGACTATTGTAACGCGCGCTACATGGGGCTACCCATAGTGACGGTCTGGAGACTGCAGCTAGCGTGGAATGCAGGGTTTGGCT
This sequence comes from Sphenodon punctatus, assembly GCA_003113815.1. Lineage (NCBI taxonomy): Eukaryota > Metazoa > Chordata > Lepidosauria > Sphenodontia > Sphenodontidae > Sphenodon > Sphenodon punctatus. The sequence continues at coordinate 489,665 of QEPC01009496.1, read as the reverse complement.
GCAGTGAGCACATTACATCGGTGCTCTGGGCTAGTCTTCTGGGCCCAATTCAAGGTGTTAACCTATAAATCCCTATACGGCCCTGGCCCGACTTATCTTTATGATTACCTCACTCTCCATGTTCTGGAGTGACCCCTGTGGTCAGCTGGAAGTGCCTTCTTTGAGGTCCCCTGTGTGGGGGCCACTATGGAGAGGGTGCTCTCAGTGGCCGCACCTCGGCTATGGAATTCCCTCCCGATGGAGGCCCGAATGGCCCCCGACCTCCCTTCCTTCTGGCGTCTGACTAAGACCTGGCTGTTCCACCGGGCGTTTGATGGGGGAGATGGGGTTTAGAGTGGGGTGTTGTGAGTTAGGGAGGGGGGAGGGAGATCTATTTTTTTGGCTTCTCTTTTATTGTGCTGTTTTAGTTGTTTTATTTTTTTATGTGTAAGCTGCCCGAGCTGCCTCGAGCAGGAAATACGCGGTAATAAAATGCGTTAAATATATAAATAAATAAATAACACTATTTGTCAAAATATGACCTGAGAGAGCTCTTTACTGATCCTGCCAGATCATGTGCAAGCAGAATGGTTTGTAATCATCACTAGAACAATGGCTATTGTCCTATTCCAAATCATGCAGAACAGCATTATTTCATTATGAATTCTGTCATTACAGCAGGCAAATGTTCTGTGGATGTTTTTGTTCCAGCTACTTCTGTTCCATAGCAGTGGTGACATCTGCAGTTGCCAGTTCTGCCTCAGCTAATTTGGCAGATAGCAAACAATAATCGTATCTGACTTCCTATCGCTTTGGGATGTCTGTTGCAGACTTAGGCCTGATCACACCTGACGTCAGTGAGTATTTCGACAGAGTAACGATAAAAGTGTAAGTCTTCTTTACACATTAGCATTTTCTATTCTATTCCTATTTAACTTTGTCAGGGGTTTCTGGGAAGTCACGCTCTTAAAACTTGTTGAGTGTCTGAGAATTTCTTTTAAAAAACAACAACAAAACCATCAAGCCCCATGTCTAAAATTTAGGAGAAAGTATAGAAACTCGTGAGTTTAAAGGCACAGACATTTTGGTTTCTTACTTGCTTTCATGGTTTTGAAGCTTTAGGAAAGAGCTAGTGTAGCCTCCTGGATAAGTTGCTAGACATGGACTTGGAAAACCAGAGTTCAAATCCCATCATAGCCATGAACTCACTAGGTAGCCTTGGGTAAGTCACTCTCTCTCAACCTCTGTTCATAAAATGGGAATAATGCCCTCTTTTATAGTGAGAGGGCAAACTAAGTATTGTAAAGCTCTTGGAACACTGAAAGTGCTGTATAAATAACAACCTAAAACACATTTGGGTTTTCATGTGTAACCATGCAGGCAAATAACTTTTTAAAAAAAGTAAACCAAGAGTCTTAAGAAATGTGATTTCAAATAATTAAGACTTTAAGAAATATTATGAGTCTTTTGATTAAATTGTGAGGTCTTCTTCTGACATGATGATATGTAGTAGCATTAGATGATTTAGAGTTTATGCAAGGGGTTGTATTAAGTAGTCACTATCCCCCACCTCCACCCCATGCTATTGGAGTAATGATAATTAGCTGCTCATACCAGAGAGAGGCTACTCTGTAGAAGCTCTCACAATTAAGTACTATGTGGAAAAAATTCCACCCATCCACCTTCCTCTAGCCTTCCCACAATCCTCTGCTGAGGATGTCCTCTTGATTCTGTGCTCCAAGGGAATGAATCATGGAATAGCCTACTCCAGAGCTGTCCAACCTCTCTGCCACCATGAGCCGAGCCAGATCATCTCACAGCAACAGTGTACGTTTTTATAGCACAGAGGGAGTCAAACCCAGTTCAAATAAATCAAAATGAACTGTGCGAGTTAACCACGCAGAGCTTGGAGCTGTTATTCTGCAAACTTTTATTTAGAAAATATCGATATTTAATCAGATTTAAAGCTGTGGGCAAGATGAAACCCTACTTACGCCTGGATTTAGCCTGTGGACTGCCAAATGGACAGCTCTGGCCTACATCACACCCTGCTGCATCTTACCAAGTGGGCATGAATATCAGTCATCCCAAAGAAGAGCATATCTTCTGAATTCTGTGAGTGAAGGGTAAACTGCTATGTATTGTAGACTGTGCACTAGCTTACCCCTTGCTAACAGTGTCGCGTCCGAACACAGCCCAAGAGTTGTCAAAAGACATTACTGTCTCTGGTTGCAAGTCTAACCCCATTCCAGTTAGGGATAGGGTTTGGGCTTTGGGTTTAAACCAAAACAGTCTGAAAATGGCTCTTTTGGTTTACATTCGGAGCAACTGAAAATTGAGTGCATTCCAGTTGTGATTTTCAGTTTCCTAACTTTTCCCATTGAAGCCAATGGGAAATCTTCCTATTGACTTCAGTGAAAAGGGAACCCGGTCTAGGATCGAAAGTTCCCCATCCCTAACCCCCACCATCCACATCCTCCTCCCCCACCCTCATTCCCTGGGTCCAGGCCTTGGAGGATCTGTGTTCCTAACACCCCCACCCCAAGTGCCCATCTTTTTCTTTATCCCATCCCCTGGGGTCCTGGCAGTTGTAATTACCATACTGGTCTCAGAGGATGGGGGTGAGGAGAAGATCTGCTGCCACTGATGGAGGCCTCCTGGTACTGGCAGGCTCCCTCACAGCAGTATGCTGCAAGTCTGCCATGACGGTCAGAGGCCTCCTGGAAGGCCACTTTGCCATGGTGTACTGTTAGCCTGCCATTGCTGAGGGAAGCCTCCTGGCACTGGAAGGCCCCCTCGCAGTGGCACGTTGACAGCTCACTATCAGACACCTCCCAACAGGCCTAGGCCTCCTCACGGGGGTGTGCTGCCAAGGCTGGTGCCATTTTGGAAAAGGGCAGATGTTCTTCGCAGATGTGGTACCATTTCATGCATGTGCAGAATAGCTGTCCTTTTCTAAAATAGCACTGGTGCTGCTGATGCCCTCTTAGAAAATGACTGTGCATCCATTCCACAAATCAGCCCCGGTGGCCATCTTACACATGTGCTGCTTAGCAGGGACCCATATTGCCAGTGCAACCTGGTGCATACATGTAGGCCTGCCAGGAGGCCTCCGACAGTCCCAGCAGGCTGGCAATGTGCTGCTGTGAGGAGGCATGCTAGAAGGCCTCCCTCAGCAGCAACAGGTTGGCACCATGCCATGGTGAGAGGACCTTCTGGAAGGCTTCTGAAAGTCACAGAGGACTGGCAGCACACCTCTGTCAGGGAGTCTTCTGGTGCTGGAAGGCCTCCATCAGAGGCGGAGGATACTCACCTCCCCCCCATCCTCCGAGGCCAGTACAGTAAGTACAGCTGCAAGGATCACGGGGTTGGGGGAAAGACAAAGATGGGCACTGGAGGGTGGGGGCGTGTTAGGAACATGGATCCTCACCCCCACCCTCCAAGGACTGGACCCAGGGAATGAGGGTGTGGGAGGTTGGACCCACTGTCCCAGGGGATGAGGGTGATGGGAGTTAGGGGTGGGTTTTTTCGGTCCTGATCGATTCACTTTGGTTCCCTTTTGGTCCAGTTCCCCTTCCCATTGAAGTCAATGGGAACAGATTTCCGATTGACTTCAATGGCGAAAGAACCAAAACCTGAAACCAACCCCCCTGAACCTATCAAGAACAGAATTAACCCCCCACAAATTGAAAAAACACTCTGTGTCCCACCCCTAATTCCAGTCAGTGGATGGAGTCAGGATGATGCCCTAAGTCCTCCAATTATAACACCATGACCCATTCTCATCAAGGCTTGGAGATGAGTAATTCTGTTGTAGTGCAACTGAAATCTCTTTTAAAATTTTATTTGGCCTGCTCAGTTAATGATGGATTTGTCTTTATCGATCAATAGTCCCATTTAAAATTCTTCTCTGCCACTAGCAGCAATTCAAATAGCAATGTCATTCAGACCTATACTCTTCAGTTCAGACAGCTTGATATTAAAAGCCAATTGAATTTGCACTCAGCACATCCATAGCACAGGGATAGTTTTCCCCTGCAAGTCTTTTTTACTTAGGGCTTAAGTATTCAGTGACAACTTTTCATGCAATATTTAAATAGCTAACCCCCACAAGGATTGCAAAGAGCTGCCACTCTAGCAATTTTAGTCACACAAGTTTTGCACTCACTCTATGACAGTGTCATCTGCCAACACTCCACAACCTGTAAGACAGACTTGTATTGGATGATATTTCATTTCACAGATTCTGTAACCTGCTGCATTTTTAATGCTTCATAATGTAGGATGTACTGTACCATGCTGTGGCTAATGAGTTGCTCACTGCAAATCTATATTGACTTGCCAAGCATAAAACAGTGCAGCATTATAAATTTTTACGTATGCCTTTGTGTGTCTGCTGGGGAGATTGTACACACGCAATGTGGATTTGCTTTTGAATTATGCTGAATGCCACAGGAGAACTCGTTACTAGCCGTGACGGCACCTACCATCTTGGAGAGGATGAACTGGCTGAGTATATATGTTCATAGAGCTGAAACAGAGCTGAAATTCTGTATTTGTGATCATAATTTGCATATTTGTTCAGCGAACCAAATTTCTGAATTACCTTCAACTTTTATGCAGAATTTACTTATTCATTTATATTATTTCATTGTGGCAATTTTGATGATTTGTTTGTTCATTGTTTGGTTTTTCATTAACTTCATTGCGTGTGTAGTACTAAATAGTATGTCATAGTACTACACAGTTTAACAAAGTACTGGATAGCTAATAGATTAATATGAAATAATAAATAAACTGAAAAAACTGAAACACAATTATAGAATCATATAACGAAAGAGTTGGAAGGGTCTTTAAGGGTCATCTGATCTAACCTCTGCCCTAAGAAAGCATTTTAACAATAAACCATACCTATTTCAGTGAGTTATTCAGTTTTAAAATGCATATAGTCCTTGTGAACTTAAGTCAAGAAGAAGTGTTGTATAATTAGAGTCAGTACTGCCTAAGATAAGACATTAGAGCCTTGAATGTGCTTAAAAGTCAGGCACAACTTGGTCTAAAGCTAGACTGTGTTGGGAGTAGGGCTGAAACTCGATCTCAAGTTTTTCTCGTTTATCATCGAGAATAACAGTTCTTGACTCGTTTTAAGTGAGGAACGATAATCGAGAAAAATACCAATTCTCAGCATTTCTTGGTCAAGAATTTTTTCTCAAAATATCATTTATTGTTTATCATTTACCATTACCGTTTACTGCCATTTACCATTTACCATATACTGATTTACCATGTACCGCTTACCGTGTACTGCATTCATATTGTTAATGTACATGTACAAAGTGGCATTTTGCATTTTGTACATGCGCATTACCGGGACAAAGGCGGTACATGATAAGCTGTACACAGTAAATTGGTATATGTCAAAAGGTAAATTGCTGTAAATGGTAAACAGTATTTTGAAAAAAAAAATCTTGACCAAGATCTTGGTCTGTTCTTGAGATTATACCTAGATCTTGGTGACAATTGTCAATTCTCCCTATATTTACATGAGAATAAAATTGCTCTCGTTTCATCCCTAGTTGGGAGTAACCCAAAGCCAGTCCTGATGTAGCTGGTTCTTCCTTGACAAGGCCGTCTGGACCGAGGGTGGCTCTATCCCCACCGAGTCCTGTAACATCATGTCACTTCTTAGGGGTGAAGACATGTCAGAAACTAGGCATGGGGAATCAGAACTGGATTTAGTTGCTTTGGATCTGTGTCTGATCTGAATCAGAATCAGTTCATATTTTTTCCCCATTGACTTTTAATGGGAAAATTATTTCCCATTGAAGTCAATGGGAAACCAAACCTATTCATTCCAATGGACAATAGAGGTGTATTAGTTCTTGTACTGGAATTGGATTAATCTGAAGCAATCCAAAGCAGTTAAAATCAGGTGAATTGGATTAATCAGATTCCAATTTCCCCTTCTGATTTTCCCATCCCTATTGGGAACAGGGCAGGGGAAAGACATTACCCTATCCTTTAACTGACATGTTCCAGCTCCCACTGAGCGCTGTGATATAAGGATGGGCGAACAGAGCGCGGTTTGGGTTCGGCCATTCAGTTTGGCCACGTTCAGTTCGTGCGTTCGGGTTCGTGCTTTTGGCGATTCTCTGGGTTCGGGTTCAGCCGTTCGGCTGAAAAAATAACGCGAGACATTCGAGTGTGTGCAGAGCTGTGTGTCGAGTGAGTGCGTGTTTGACTCAGTGACTGCTCGGTTTGTGTGTTTTGGCTGTGATTGTGTTGGGTTTGGCTGTGCTGTGTTTTGGGTGGTTGGTGTGTGTTATGGGTGACTGTTTTGGGTGTGAGTGACTGAGTGTTTGTTTAAAATTTTAAAAAAATAAATGAAGAAGGCTGTAGTGCTGATCCCCCAGTTGGGGGCCAACTTGCCGCTCGAGGAGGAGGAGGCGGAGGAGGAGGCTGCTTTCCCTACTACTACACCTCCCGTGGCACTGGTGACTTACTCCTCAGATGAGGAGGAAGTGGCGGGCTCTGGAGGTGCTGCCAGGTTTGTAAACTTTTTTTTTACTTTGAGGACAAGAAAAGCTCTATCTGTTAGAGTGATCTCACTGGCGTGCGGGTGGGTGCGTGGGTGGTGGGCATCAGTCAGGCACAAACAGTGGGCATCAGCGGGTGGCAGCAGATGTCTGCCACAGAGAGAGAGGGTACTGTAGTGTGGGGGGCTCTGGCACGAGAAGAACCCCCACCCAAACATGTGCCAGGTTAGCAAGGGTCTCCACTCTCCATTTGCCATCCCATTACCTACGCACCCCCAAATAAGGGCAGGGTCTTTCCTCCAGTCAGGGTTACATCTACCATTGCCATCCCTAGCACCCCAAGTAGGGCAGGATTTTCACGTGCCAGCAAGGACCTTCCTAGTTGCAATCCCAAGCACACCAAGGAGGGCAGGATTTGCACATGCCAGCCAGCCA
>QEPC01009496.1:466881-478003 GCA_003113815.1 Sphenodon punctatus | reverse complement strand
TGGAGGAACATTGGTAGAAGCAGCCCCAGCACCTGCTCCAGCACTACCAGCAGCAGAGACAGATGCAGCCTGAGCTTCCAGTCTTGCAGGCCTTCCAGTGCCCTGCGTGGCAGTGGAGGAGGGCACTGCCAGGAGGCGATGCAGAGCCACTGAAGCCTGTTGCCCTAAAGCAGACCTGCTGAATTTGGGGGTGGGGTGGGGGAGTGATGCACTCTGCCTCTGGCTACTGCTGCTGCCTGCTGCCGCCCCTCTGGCACGTGCCCCATTGCCTCCCCTACAGGCAGCAGATAGGCCTCTCCTTCCCTTCTCCATTTCTCCCTCCAAAATAATGTTTATATATATATACATTTTTAAAAAAAAATTAAATCTAATATTATATATATCTATATCTATACTCAGTCTAACTACTATTAACTAATAACTGTTCTAAATGCTATGAACTAAATGGATTAAGTACACACTACACCTACAAACACGAAAACTAAATCACTAAACGCTATCTCTATCAGTAAACTAATTCCTACAACTGTTTACTAAGTATCTCTAACCTAAAATCTATCTATCTGTATCTATCTATATATATATGGGATGAGGGGGAATCACAAACAACATAAGGAGGGGTACAAAACTGAAATGAAACCTAAATCAATCTAATAATAATCCTACTCTAAATGAATAAAAAAACAGGGGAAGGGAATCAGGGATGGAATATATGGGAGAGGGAAAGGATTCAATGGAGGGGGGAGTGAGGAAGGAAGATTGAACACAGGGAACACAGGGTGGGATAAAAACAAAAAATAACAACTAAATCTATCTAATATGATTTAAATAAATGATAATATGGAGGTAAATGGGCTGGATGGGTGAAATAGGAGGAGGATGGCAATGGATTAGGAATAGGAAGGAAGAAAAACTGCTGGGAGAGATGGAGCTTTCTGAAACACCTGCTGTTCAGGAACAGTGACTAGCTCAGAAGGTACTGGGAAGGGGGGAGGCAGACAGTTTTGTTTCTTGCTGCGCCCGCCTCACCGCAAGCTCCATTGGCTCTGCGCAGCCTAGCCCGTGGCCAATTGCAGACTGCGAAGCCAGTGGTCTGAGGCGAAAAGGGATGGTGATTGGGCAGGCTGGCTGCTACTCCAAACCACTCTCCACCCTCCACCCCTGGTGCCTGGAAGTCTGCTCCTAGCTGAGTCAGATGACTTTCCCCCTCCCTGCTACGTTTGGCCTTCCAGTGACCTGACAGCAGACCACATTTTAGCTACCCGAATTCAACCGAACGCAACCCGAACTGACCGAACTGTTCGGCCATTTCGATGTTTGGAATTCGGTCCGGTTCGGCATGTTCGTGTTCATGTTCGTGTTCGTGTTCATGTTTAGTCATCCGAACAGGCCGAGTTCGGGGCGAACCCTGAACTTCCGAATCGCGTTGGCCCATCCCTACTGTGATATCACTCATGGCACTTTTTGAGGGTAGGGAAACCCGATCTAGTACAGTTTTGAGGGACTTGGGCCAGGGGGGTCCTGAACCAAACCAACCCCAACTGGACTCCATGTGACTGATCATATTTAGATTGTTATGCAGGGCTCTAGACTACATGACACAGGAAATCCTTCAAGGAGATTGGGTCAGATTCTCCAGCCACAAAGCCAACTTAACTTTACTCAAATATATTAGTCTTTATGCAGAATTGTAATAGTGTAACCAAGAGGAAAATTGGAGGCATCTGATTCGGGATAGCAACCCTGGCTGTTACCTGAAATCACTTACTCCAGAACATTGAGACTTGGGCTCCACTGGCTTCTTTTGGACCACTTGGCAATATGTGGTCTGAAGATCATGGTCTTGAACTCTTAGATCATTTAGGGGCTTTTGATCATTTTACCTCAGGTCTTCAAGAATTTACTTCTATGTAAAGAGCCAGTTGTTTACCAATTGCAGTGTGTTGCCTATGCATTTGTCTTACTAGTCTAGTTTAATTTATAAAGCATAATTTACTGGTAACTCAACTTGAGAAATGTAGTTCATCAAGCAGTATGAACTTGGTAAATCTCTCTCCTCTCTTTTATTGTAAACCTGGTAAACCTACAGAAGCAGTGGGGAGGGGGGAGTGGGGGACTAGAGCATCTAAATATTAAAGCAGGGCGCTTCAAGATGATCTTGATAGTGCTCCACTTAAGACTACAAGCTGGAGCAATAGTTTATCCTATTGTCAAGTGGTTTAATCTTTCCTTGATCACTATTCAAAGGTTTGGCTGTGCTGTATAATAAAAGTGCTAGATTTGTGCTGAATTGCAGCCTTAAAAGCCATTACTCTGGAAAGGTTATCTAAACAGAATGGGCTTAAGATCTTATGTAAAGTAATTAGTAGTCTTTTAGCCCAATGGGTGTTTTGCCATACTCCCTGGGGTGATTCATATACTCTTGTTACTATTTATGCATGCTTTAGTCTGTGTCTGCTTTGCAGATGAACAGTGTGGCCGTCAAGGCATTTAGTGCTGATACTGCCTCTCCATGCAGTAGGGCATTTGCAGCACAATCATCTGAGATGATAGTGCCAGTGCTAGCACTTAGCAGGTGCATGTCCCCTTAATTTCTGTGTGTCTCTCCCTGGTGTTAATTTGCTATCTGAAGGGTCTCCTTTCTTCTTATGCTCCTTCGTGGCCCTTAAGATCTGCCAAGGGTGGCCTCTTGTGGGTTCCATCGCTGGCCCAGGTTCATACGATTTGGGCCCGCAGGGAGGCATTCTCAGTGGCTGCCCCACAGCTTTGGAACTCCCTTCCCTTGGAGGCTTGCCTGAGCCCTAGTTTGAATGTCTTGCGGAGGCAGTGTAAGATCTTTTTATTTGGCCAGGCATTCAATGGGCAGGGATAGATTGTGGGGGGAGGTGATGAGGTGTTTTTAGTTTTGTGGGGATATAAATCAAATAAATAATTTTTAGCCCATGCACTATCTATTCAAAGGATTATACTGTTAGTGCCATATATGGGTCCCAGTGGCCCAAACAGTAGGAGGAACTGGTGGCTGTGCCTTGTGTGCATCAGCGTTTTTAAAGGGCACCCACTACCTTCTCCTCCCTAATTTGAGTATGCAAACAATCCCTCTGAAGCCATTGGGACTATTTACAAGCTTAATACTTTGCACCATCTGGCCTTCAGTGCTCAGCATGGCTATGAGTGTGCAAATGCAGGCCAAATTGTTCATTTTTCTCAGATACTACATGTGCAAATGATCACATCAGCAATTATGCTTTTTCTGTTGAAGGGTATATTCCTAGAATCCAACGTCAGGAGGAGCCAGCAGGGCATCCTCTCTGACCACCCATATGTGACAGGTCACCAAGTCCCACCCTACATCTCTCACACCAACCCTAAATTAGACACAGGGTATTTACAGACGTGACAGTACTATGGGTGGCCACACTTTGACCCCTGCCCTAACCCCTACAATAATCTGTCGGTTAGACTCCGAGGACATAAGCAAGCAATCACGTAAGATAAAATTCTCTGCGTTGTAGATCAGAGGGTTTTGGTAAAGCATGGCTGAAATGCTGGCAGCTCACTACTTGATTCTGGAGTCATCATCCCATTAGGGGCCCTTTTAGCTCAATGCAGTGAGGAATGGAAAATTCCCTGCAGAGCGTGAACTTTGCAAGTTCTGGGGCAATCGACTTATAGTTAGGACTGAAACAAAGCAGCCATTCTGTATCTGCAAAGAAGCTGAACTGTGTGCAGTGTAATTTTATGCAAGCAGGGTAAATAGAATACTTTTTTTGCATGTGCACATATGCAAAAAGTATTCAGATTACTGCAAATGTGCAACATGGCACTACAAACAGCTAGGGGAAATCCCGATCTCCACTGAAATGTGGAATGGAGGGCTCTGTTTCAGTGGACCCAAATCAAAGCAGGCGGATCTTTTGGAGATAAAAATCTGCCCCCAAATTAATTTCAGCACTCGTTACAGCAATTGCATGCTGACTTTCTGAGGCTGGATTTGGGCCACAGATCTCCTTTATTGTTGGCTTCATTCTTTGAAAGACATTTAAATGTTCTTTGTAAAACTGTAGTGGAATTACTTTTTAAAGCTGTCTTACGCAATTGCTTTTAGAAATTTAACCAGAGGCAAAGCAAGGAGACCAGTAAAGAGAAAAACTTCTGTGATCATCCAATTCCATCAGACTGTGTTTAACACTTTCTCTGAGTAACCTCTGCTCAGACAAGTGCTTGTGCTGAAGTCAAGACAGCTCATGTGAGTAAGTTCTACTCGGTCTGAGTAAGGGTTGTCAGATATGGCATAGTGCATTGCTGCTTCTGCAGTATTAGAAAGCCTATCTTCAATTATGTCTAAGCAACCCTACAAAATTGCTCCTGTACTGCAAAGAACATCATCAGGGCGTCTGATTCTTTTACTCCCATTGAGTACACAAGTGATACCCATTGATTCCACTATGAAGTTGTGTCAGGGCTAAGTATTGCTATCATTATTACTACTTGCAAGTGTGGTGCTACTCAACGTGAGTGAGCATAGGAGAATCTAACTTAGAAGAGATCCCTGCTGAGAGTGCCAATTGCTGTCAAATGTAAGAAAGGGCGAGGAATGAACAGACTACTGACTGAACTGCTTGGGGTTTTTTTGTGGACAACTACTTCCCCACCCAGTTAAGAACTTTTTGGCCAATGAAAGTATAGAGAATGGGTCAAGCCCAAGATAAATAAATTATTATTCTGTTATTTTTTCCAGGCGCGTAGCTACGGTGGAATGGGTTCCTGGCCAAGAAGTCAAGATGCCCCTTCCACCGTCTGTTCCCTTTGTCTCCTGTTGCCAGCAGGCCTAGGGGCGCTGCCCAGCTTGTATGAATGTGAATTAACTTTAAAGGCACTTTTGCCCTTCCTCAAAATTGAGGTTATGTGTGCTCACTGCACCCTCAAAGATGGTTTACAACTGGGTGTTTCCCACAATTCCAACTACAAGCATTCCACAAGTACAAAGCAAGTAATACAGCGTGCATGCAGAGCACTAAATTCCAAATGGCTAAGACACAATCAAACACACAAGACCCCCCAAAATGCAGCCTATTAGCACATTATGCCATGCAGAGACATTCTTCTAGATATATAACCAGTTCATTTGTGCCCCCATAATCAAGTCACGCTGCCTCCACCCATAGCCAGTTCATTTGTGCCCCCATAATCAATTCATGCTGCCTCCACCCATAACCAGGTCATTTGTGCCCCCAATAATCAATACATGCTTTCCCCACCCTATAACCATTGTGCCCCCTGCCCCATAATTAGTTCATGCTTCCCCACGCCTGCTCCAATCCCTGCCCTCCCCAACTGTGCAGAGCGGCAGCAGGCTTCACCTGCCTGCCCAGCAAGTCCTCCCTCCCCTCCTGATCCTCCCCCTCACCTACCTGTGGCATGGAGTGGCCGGCGGCTGTGGCTGGGGTGGCAGCAGCAGCTGAAGTGACGGCTGTGGCTGCAGCACTGCTTGTGGTGGGCCGTCCATTCCTGATGCTCTCTATTCCCCCTGGGCAAGTGGGCGGCTGCCTTAGGAAACCTTGCCTTACTGCAGTTCACCCACCCACCCCCTGTGACACTGTGGCTTGAATTTGTGCACTGCCAGTGGCTGCCGAGTATCAGCTGCTCCTGGCTGGAGCCAGAAGCAGCTGATACTAGACGGTCGCTGAGGTGGAAACTCAAGCCACAGTACCATGGGGGATGGGGGTAGGGGACTGCAGCAAGGCAAGGTTTCCTAAGGCAGCTGCCCGCCTGCCTGGGGAGAGTAGAGAGCGGTGGGAATAGCCGGCAGCGATTCGCCACAAGGAGAAAACAAATCCCATGAAACTGGACGTGGCAGCCCCTGGTGGCCCTTGGCATAAAGACATGGTTTCTCAATGGGTGCTACGCCACTGTATTTAATCGTCTGCTTTTGTTACCAGTTGAATTTCATTTGGTTGATTTCAGATCATATTTTCAACCTATCAAGATTTTTTTGAATTCTAATTCTGTCTTCCAAGGTGTTGGCTAATACCTCCTCCCACCCCCCACCCCCCAGTTTTGTTTCATCTACAAATTGCATTTGGGAAAGAAAACCAATGCACAAGTCAAAGATGGGGGATAACTAGCATGACAGCAGCACGTGTATAAAGGATCTAGGGATAGTGGTTGATCACAGACTGAACATGACTCAACAATGGGATGTGTCTGTAAAAAAAGGCTAATGCAGGTTTAGGCTGCATTAACAGAAGTATTGTCTCCAAGTAAGCAGAAGTAATAAAATTTCACTCCTTTTAGCACTGGCCCAGCCCCCTTGCTGGTAACAAAAGCAAACAATAATTTACAGATTAATAATTTATTTATCTTGGACTTGACTTGTTCTCTACTATTTCATTGGCAAACATTTTCTTAACTGGGAGAGGATTTTGTGTGAAAAATCATCAAATGCTTTGCTGAAATCAATATATTATACCCACAGCATTTCCCTCATTTCCCACTAAAGTAGTTACTCTGTCTAGGACCGTTTTTACACAGACCTCTCCCCCCCCCCCCCCGCTGGGTGTACAGGAGGGTGTTCCACTGGTGGCATCATCTGTGGAAATGGTTCAGTGGTGGGTAGGGGATGGGTGTTCTACCGGTTTTTGCCCATGTGGGTGGAGGTGCGTGCGTGTTCCCGATGCACATCCACCTCTACCCATCATCAGCCACAGAACCATCAGAAAAAACAGAGGAGGCTCTGTGGGTGGAGATGGGTGTATGCTGTGGGAATGGGCAGACACCCACCTCCACGCACCACGTCAGTACAACCCCCACTCCCAACTGCTGCCCATGTAAAAAGGACCAAAGAAGGAGATAAGTTTAGTCTGGCATGTTGCCCACCTCTGAACCAGCTCAAATTTGTCAATGTCCTTCTTAAAAGGACCCCAGTGGTTGGGGTCGAACTAGAGTGGAGGGGTGGTGGTGAAGCAGACGTGGGAATCATTCTGGGGTGGGGGAGGTATGGTTGTGGGGGGGTGACCCAGGGACCAAGGTGCTTGGTGCCTATTCCCAGAGCCTCCCCCCCCCCCCCGCTGGATGGGAGGATGGATCAAGGTCTGAGGTCCCTCTGTTCAGAGCTGCTGCTGTTGAATGCGAGGACTGTGGCTAATAAAGCACCAGTGATCTGGAACTTAATCCTGGATCAGGCCGTAGACCTTGCGTGCTTCACAGAGACCTGGTTGGACGGGGAGGTGGTCCCCGAGGGTCTTGTTGGAGGTGGTGTTGTGCTTCCCAAGGGTCTTGGTCCTGGAAGATCTCAACATCCATGCCAGCACCAGCCTTGCAGGGGCGGAGTGTGAGTTCATGGCTGCCATGGCAACCATGGGCATGTCTCAAATGGTCAACAGCCCGACGCATGAGGGGGGGCATATGCTCGACCTGATATTCTGGTCTGGCCTTGAGGCGGATGAACCGGTAGTGGGGGAGGTTAATTCTATGCCCTTGTCATGGTTGGATCATTACCTCCTGCAGGCCAGACTCCTAGCACACAATAGCCCCCAGAAAGGAGTGGGACCTATTAAAATGGTCTGTCCTCGGAGGCTTACGGAACCGCAACGGTTCCAAGACGCACTGGGGGAGGTGTCCTTGGACCTTGCTGGCCACTCGGATGATGATCTCGTCCAAACATGGAACATCTTGCTGGAGGGGGCCATCGACCGGGTGACTCCGAGGCGTCCACTGCCACAACTTCATCATTGTAGGGCTCCTTGGTTTACTTAGGAGCTGTGGTGTATGAAGTGGAAGGGATGACAGTTAGAGTGATGCTGGCATCATTCTCACACTCAATCCAATTGGCTACAGCATTGGGCCCATTTACGGTCCTATGCTGCGGCCATGAGGAAGCAAAGAAGGAATTCTTTGCCGCCCTCATAGCTGCTGTAAAGTCATGCCCGGTGAGCTCTTCCGGGTGGTGAGGAGGCTGGTCAGTCTGGCTTCCCTCCTCCTGGAGGGGGAGATATCCCAGGCCCACTGTGAGGAGTTTGTCACCTACTTTGTAGAGAAGATTGCTCAGATTGAGTGCGATTTCGGAGCCGGGATTGATGCAGAGGAAGGAGAGCTTGGGGTTATGAATGCCCTGTCTGTCCCATCTTTGTGGGATCAGTTTCAGGAAGTGATTCCGGCTGATGCCGTGGGTGTCCTGGGGTTTGTTAGGGCCACCTTTTGCGAATTAGATCCATGCCCATCCTGGTTGGTGAAAGTCTCCAGGGAGACTTTGGGGCCAGTGCTGGTGGGGGTGATCAATGCCTCCCTTCAGGAGGGCAGGGTGCTGGACTGCCTCAAGTAGGCGTTGGTGTGACCCCTGTTAAAGAAATCATCTTCGGACCTTGACGCACCGGCCGGTTACTGGCCTGTTTCTAACCTTCCCTTTTTAGAGAAGGTTATTGAATGGGTTGTGGTCCAGCAGCTCCAGGGTCACCTGGATGGCATCAGTTTTCTACACCCTTTTCATACCCTGGGTTTCACCCAGGGTATGACACCGAGACTGTGTTGGTGGCCTTGGTGGATGATCTCCACTGAGAGATGGTCTCAGGGCATTCAACACTACTCATCCTGTTAGATCTCTCAGCTGCTTTTGATACAGTGGACCATGGGGCATGGGTTATTGCTGAGATGATTGTGGTCCCTGCGGGGGGTGGGTGGACAGGACAGTCCTTGGATGATTCAGCTTATTCATCTCAAGAAGAGGCCAGTGGGTGGTGTTGGGAGCTGAAACATTTAGCCCCCGGAACCTCTCTTGCAGCATACTTCAAGGTTCTATTTTGTCTCCAGTATTGTTTAACATCTATATGCAACCCTTGGGGGAGGTTGTGAGATGGTTTGGTGTGCGTTGCCACCAATATACTGATGACACCCAGCTATACCTCTCTTTTTCAACTGATTCAGGCCCTGCAGTCTCGGTGCTTTCCCTGTGCCTGGAGGCAGTGGCTGGCCAGATGTGGTGGAGCAAACTGAGGCTGAATCCTGATAAAATGGAGCTGATGTTGGTAGGGTTGGGTGGAGCGGGTGATGGCTCCCCTCATTGAGGGAGTCCACTCCCCCGCTGGCTCCCCAGGTCTGGAGCTTGGGAGTCCTGTTGGACCTCAGCCTTCAGCTGTATTTCCAGGTAGAGGCAGTGGAGAAGGGAGCCTTTCACCAGCTACATCTTGTGCGGAGGCTCTGGCCATATGTTTCGGACTCCGACCTGGCCACCCTCATCCATACGTTCATCATGTCAAAGCTGGATTACTGCAACGTGCTCTACATGGGGCTGCCTCGGCAACGGTTCGGAAACTGCAAGTGGTGCAGAATGTGATGTCCCATCTTCTGAGAGATGGGCCATAGTGAGCACATAACACCAGTGCTCTGAGTTCTACACTAGTTGCCTATAGCCAGGGACCCGAGTTGACTGCGTTGCTGCAATTTGCAGTGATTTTCACAGAATCAGTCAATCCTCGCAGAATCAGCCAATCCTCGCAGAATCCTCGCTGAATCAGACAATCCTGACCATGACCTGAGGGTAAATAGACCCCTGGGAGATGAATTGTGGGTGGGTGGGGTCTGAAGGCCCTATGTTTGCGTGAGGGAGGTGCTGAAATTCCAGAGTATTTGAGTTGTGTTTTATTAGCAAAGTTGTGATTCTATGTCAAACCTATTGCAAATTTGCTTCCCAGCATGCATAGTTATGCAAATCACATTAATTATGCAAATATTAATGCTCACGGTGAATTTGCAGAATTTGGCTTCACTGGTTGCAGAATTTAATATTTTTTTGTGCAGTCAACTCGGGTCCCTGCCTATAGCATTCCAAGCCCGATTCAAAGTGCTGTTTTTAATCTTTAAAGCCCTATATGACTTGGGCCCCTCCTTTCTGAGAGATCACCTCACTCCTCGGGTCCTGGGGCGATCTTTGCGGTCCACTAGGGGTGCCTTCTTGGAGAGGGCATTCACAGTGTTTGCACCATGGCTGTGGAACTCCCTTCCTGGAGGAAGCGTGACTGACCCCGAGCAGCTGGCCTTCCACTGGGCCTGTAAAAACTGGCTGTTCATCCAGGCCTTCGGAGAAGGGAGTGGGTAGGGGTGGGAGAGATGGGTAGTGGGTGGGGGCAGGGGCAGCTGGTGGGTTTTGATGTTGGAGGGGCACTGGGGCAGTAACGCTGGGCTGGAGGGCCTAGGGGTGGAGCCAGGGGGACGATAGGCCAGAACCAGGAGGACAGTAGGCCAGTGGCATGGCGTAACCCAGCAGCAAGGAGTTCCCAGGGTTAACATCAGATGGAAGAAAACACAGTCTACATGCACATCAAGCTTAAAATAAATATTTTATAAACCCAAAACACAGGGAAACACCCAAAACACTTGCAAAACCCAGCAGCAAGGAGTTCCCAGGGTTAACATCAAATGGAAGAAAACACAGTCTACATGCACATCAAGCTTAAAATAAATAATGTATAAACCCAAAACACAGGGACCCATCCTTGTAAAGCACCCCAGTCACAGCCTGAGTCCAATTTTACAATGCACATCCCATTTCCAGCATTTTGAACACAACTAAAATTGCATGACTTGCAGTGACATCTCTCTCAGGATTTCCAAACCTCCATTTTACCACACACAGTCCCCCCTGCACTAACCCACTAGTTCCCACCCTCCTCCCCGAGAACCCAGGAGCCCTGGCTCCCAGTACTCCCTGCACTAACCTACTAGTCCCCACTCCCACCCAGAAGCCCTGGCTCCCAGCACCCTCTGCTCTAACCCACTATCCCCCACTACCCTCCCAGTGAACCCAGGAGTCCTGGCTCCCAGCCCTCCCTGCTCTAACCCACTATCCCCCACTCCCCTCCCAGTGAACCCAGGAGTCCTGGCTCCCAGCACCCCTGCTGTAACCCACTAGCTCCCACTTCCCTCCCAGTGAACCCAGGAGTCCTGGCTCCCAGTACTCCCTGCACTAACCTACTAGTCCCCACTCCCACCCAGGAGCCCTGGATCCCATCACCCCCTGCTCTAACCCACTAGCCCCCACTCTCCCAGGGAACCCAGGAGTCATGGATCCCACCCACCCATCCCCCTGCTCTAACCCACTAGCCCCCCACTCCCCACCCAGAGAATC
>QEPC01009496.1:418891-463454 GCA_003113815.1 Sphenodon punctatus | reverse complement strand
AAAAAAAAAAAAAAAAAAAAGCTGCCTTAGGTGCATTCCCTTGCTTCCCTCTTTCTCTCACCTGTCCACGTCACTTCCCAGTTACCTCCATCTTTGACCCACTCTACCATCTTTCCTCCTTTAGCCACCCATGTGCTGGCTATTTCTCTTTGCCTCTGTATTACAGCTCCTGGGCTCATCGGAGCCTCTTGTATAACTATGCAGATCTCTCTCCCTTCAGTCTCCACCACAATTGTCTCCTAAGGCCTCACAAAATTTTGAAACAATGGGGACGATCCAGGCACAGTTTTCAGGCACCTGTGCTTGGGTGTGCGGGTGTGCTCCATGGCGGAGCCATGCTGGGCAGGAATGCAGCCCAGGCAGGTGTGGGCCACAGGCCTGTGCAGCCCACAGCCCAGGAGATGAAGCAGGTATGGCTTCTGCTCCATCCTGCGATGCGTGTGGGCTCAGGGGTCGCGTTGGCCTGGGTTGCGCCTTTTCTCAGCGTGACTGTGCAGCGTGCATGTGCCCCTGAGCACATGTGTTTGGGCCATGCACTGTGCATAAGGGTTGGTGCACACGGGCCGCTGGATCGTCCCCAAAGTTTCTAATCCCTTGTTTTTCCAATAAATGTTTTATATGTATCAAATATAAGGATATTCATTTACACTAAGGTAAGGGATCGCATGGCTACTTTTTATTTGGCTCTTTTTCAGTTCCTGGATCTGGCCCAAGAATTCTTCCTCTGCTCTGAATGAGGATGCTGAAGGGGAAGGGAGCAGAAATGAGGGCATGCACTTGAGGACAGGGGGCTAGATCTGCACCCTTGATCTATCCATTTATTAGAACCTTCCCCTTCCTTCTTCTATCATGATCATACCCCTTAAATGTTCCCCCCCCCACTCCAGTCTGTCTCACAGAGCAGATAGAATTTTCAAAGTGATACGCGGGATGAAAAAGGTCCCCAGTTCCTGCATTACATGTAGTAAGTTTATACAAAAGGATACATGTTCACTGCATTTTCTCCATTGCGGTCAGTAGGGAAAATGCAGTGAACACGTGTCCCTATTCATACATCACAGGAACTAAAATGTCAGGGATACATGATTCATATGACATACTACATATGGGGAGGGTGTGTACTATGTGACAAATTGTGGCAAGGAGATCAAAATGGCTTTTTAAAAAAGCATGAGCTACTTTATGGATAGCACTAAATTACCTCTGCCTAGCTGGGATGCACATGCTTGCATATTCCTCCATCTTCTGCAGAAGCTGTGGAAAAGAATGGTTGTAATCTTAGCTCATCCCTCATCCTTATTCACGGGCTAGCACAGCAGGTCTGCATCATGTCATGGCTTCTTCTTTATATAAGTCAGCAGCAAGTTACTATGGTGTTCCTGGTAGACAGGAACCATTCAGAGCAGGGAGGGAATTATGCTTCATGTTGCTTTCATGTGCATTATACAACTATAGAAGTGGCATATGGTGGCACATGTGTGAACTCCCATAAGTAGGCTTTTATATGTGGATTCACTGGATGGTGTTGGAATACCCTCCTGAAGTCCTCCCTGCAGATAAATTTCCCTCAGTGGGGGCAGGACTCAGACTCCTCCTTGCCTGACTGCAGCAGCATCCCTGGCTGGAGAGAGTTGTGGGTTGCTGCAGAGGACCACTTACACATTACATTGACTTGAGGTCCATCAACATGGGCAAAAATGCTCCATTTGTCAAAGAGCAATTCTGCTTAGTTTGGCATGAGGGTGGCCTATGTTTGAATGAATATACACAAACATGACTTTGGGAATATAACGGCTGATGTCACGTGAAAGATCCCTCCAAGTGGTATCACTGGGGCAGTTCAGTTCAGTTCACACATTCACCAGTTTCAAGCTTTTTTTAAGGGGCAGCTGACACCTTTTGGCTGTAATCCTGCTCTTATAGCTTCACACACAACTCTAACTGACTTATGTTTTATTTGTATTGGACTCCTGACTAGCTGTTCCATAAAGCTCACCAACCAGCCGCTTCCACTTAGGCTCCCAAATAAATTGTGGGCAGATTTTCTCAAGAGTGTAGCTGCCATTTAGCCACTGAAATGAAGTGGCCAGTTTTCCCAAAAAGCTGGATGTTCAAAGAGAACAGAGGGAACAGCTGAGGGCCAAGAATTTTGAAACAAACTGGTCCTTTCTTTCCCCCACTTGATTTATCTGAGTTAAAATCAAGATATGAAATAAATCACTTTTATGTTGCCTCATTGCTACAGCCGGAATCTACTTGTGTATGTTACTCATGGCTGCTCTCTGACGTTTGTGTGTTTATTATGCACAGCAATTAAACATCCCTTTTTTTCCTAGACAAATTACGAGTCGAGCACGTTTGTGATTTTGCTGGCAGGCTTACAAATCTCGCTGTGCAGAGCTCACAATGTTTTCTAATTTTTATGTGTCATGATGTATCTTGTATGACTAAGGCTGTTTCATTTTCAGAGCAGAGCTATAATGATTTCATACTGATTAAGTGGAAATAATGCCAACTTCTCTAGCTCCATTATAGAAGAAAGGCCCCTCTGCATTGTTTTCAAAAAAGGGTATAACAGGAATAAAATTCAGGAGCATTTTTCATCAGGAGGAACCTTTACAAATCATGACAGTGACCATGAAATAGGTTCTTTTATCTAAGTTATGGACAATCGTGTGATTGTGTTATCTACACACAGACATACAATGCCCATATCTCGTAATCTTCTATGTATTATAGAGCCACATCTGTGGCTCTATAGTTAAGGTGGTTGCAAACTCTCATTGAGCAGTGCCTATGCTGTTCAATGGGAGTCAGTAGAGCAAAAACTTCTGGTTGGTGACCACAACTTTCTAGCTGCCTTTAACTCCATGTGTGGTGTGATTGATGATTGACTAGTTTGTTGCCCTGCTCTTTGGGCAGCCCAGCAGTTGGGCCTCCAATCATCTGCCTTTCTCCCCCCCGCCCCAACTTCTTTTTTTTTTTTTTATGCTGTCAGCCTGGTGGCACAGGACACCGCACCAGCCGCCAGTTGTTTTGTTTTTTACTTTCTGAGTGAGTGGGTCCCAACATGTCACACCAGCTCCCCAGTGCCACCTGATGAAAGGAGGGGGAGGAGGAGGAGGCCCCCCTCCCCATGCCCCTCCTTTGCCTCCCTGATTCCTCACCTGGTCCTCCTCCTCTCTCCTCCTTGCGGTGGGAAAATTCAGTTACCTGCGGATGGGGAGGCGATGCGAAGAGGAGCAGCTGTGGTGGGGGATCAGGCAGCGGACAGCGGACCCTGTGGCAAAAAGCCTTTTGCCCCTGCCTTTGCCTCTAGAGGGACCCTAGCAAGACAGTGTTGCATTTCTGAATAGGGTGGTCCTGCCTTATGTTCTCTTGTGAGCAAATGGCAACCTATCCACATTCTTGACATTTCTGAACTGAGTGACTGGTTTGTCACCACATGGCGGGGCAGAGACCTCCCTGCCTTGCACTGGGTCATAGACCAGGTGACCTCCCATGGACCAATATCAACAGAGGGGTATAGGACCTTAAAAGGGACTGACCACCCCTTCTTTGCTCTCTTGCCTCTTCCTGCCTGTTCTGCCATCTACAAGATCTGGGCTTCTGCCAGATCGGAACTAAGGACTGAGTCCTATGTAATTACCTGTACATGGAGTTACAAGAACGCCTCCCTTTACCTGGAAGACATAGATACCAAAGAGGGAGAAAGGAATTCCCCTCTGGATCTTTTAGCCAAGGCAGCTTTTGACCAAGATAAGCACCTCTGGGTTGCTCCAAGGGTTCTGCCTCCTGGAAGGGGGAGAACACCAGATAAAGGGACTAGGGTGCCTTGGGAAGCTGTGGGCTTATAAACTTCTGGGGTTCACATATCCTGGGTTGTGTGGATCCCCTCTGATTTCTGGAACCCAGGTGGTGGCAGTAAAAACTAGGTTTTTCTGGGGTTTACCAGCTGTGGGGACCCCAGGTTAGAGTTTTGGGTGAACACAGTGAGGTGGGTGGTTCAGCTGTATAGCGCCCCCTTGCTGCATTTTGCCACAGACCCGACCAGACCAGAGCGGAGGTAATAAATTACCTCACAGCAGAGCAGCAATGGTGGTAGAGCAGGAGCTGGCACAGTGAGGGACTGGAGGTGGCAGGAGTGGCAAAGGTGGGGGGGCCTTGGGGTGCTGGGGCAGGGCTCTGGGGTGGGGGGAAGACAGGGCAGGGCTTTGGGTGGGGGTAGCCTGGGTAGGGCTTTGGAGTGTGGGGAAGTCTGGGCACAGCTTTGGGGTGGGGGCAGTCTGGGAAGGGATTTGGTGTGGGAGGCAGCCTGAGTAGGTGTCTGGGGTGGTAAGAGCTTTGCGGTGGGGGGAGGGGAACTGGATCTGAGCTTTGGGTGGGGGAGGGGTGCTGGGGCAGGACTCTGGAGTGGGCAGAAGTCTGGACAGAGATTTGGGGTGGGGGCAGCCTGGATAGGGATTTTTATTTATTTATTTATTTATTTAATAAACGTATACCCCGCCCCTCCTGCAAAGCAGCCCGAGGCAGCTTCCAACAAGTAAAAACAATAAAACAATTTAAAACATTGCAACAATAATATTAAAATATTAAAACAGGGCTACATAAATAAGTCACAATCAGGCGGAGGAGCTAAAAAAAACCTCACCCTGCCCTCCCACCCTCCCCAAAGGCCAGGGTGAACAGCCAGGTTTTGCAACTTTGCTGGAATGTCAACAGGCTAGGGGCCAGGTGAGCTTCCTCTGGAAGGGAGTTCCAAAGGTGTGGCCCGACCACTGAGAATGCCCTCTCCATTGTGGCCCCCCGCTTAACATGGGGGACCTCCAAGAAGGCACCCCCGGCAGACCGAAGAAGCCACTCTGGGGCGCAGAGGGTGAGGCAGTCCCTGAGGTATGAGGGGCCCAGACCATATAGGGCTTTATAGATCAACACCAAAACCTTGAACCTGGCTTGGCACTCTATCGGCAACCAGTGCAGAGCTCGGAGCACAGGTGTTATGTGCTCCCAATGGCCCGTCCCCATAAGGAGACGAGCCGCCGCATTCTGCACTAGCTGCAGCCTCCGGACCAGGCACAAGGGAAACCCCATGTAGAGCGTGTTTGGGGTGGGAAGAGCTTTGGGGTGCTAGGGAAGAGCTTTGTGGTGGGGGAAAAGCCTGAGTAGGGATTTGGGGTGGGCAGAGCTTTGGGGTGGGGAAGAGGGGTGCTGGGGCAGAACTTTGGGGTGGGGGCAGTTTGGGCAGAGCTTTGGGGTGGAGGAGGGGAGGGGGACAGAGCTTTGGGACAGAGACGGGTGCTGGGTCACGGCTATGGGGTGGTGGACAACCTGGGTAGGGATTTGGTGTGGGCAGAGCTTTGGGATTGGGTAGGGGATGGGTGCCTAGCCTAGCTGGTTGGGGAGACCTAGCTGTGCATGGTGGGTGGGAGGCCTAGATGTTAGTATACTAGTGTTTAATATATTTTTACATGAGATACACCCACACAGTGGCATGGATGGTTGCGTCTTGTATGGAAGCAGTCAATTCTGCGTTCCTGTGTAACATGCACCGCCAACCATCACCCCTGCACAGAGCAACCTGCTCCATGTGGGGGGATGGGTGAGCACCTCACCTTCAGTGTTCTTTTGTCTGGGGCCAGTTTATCCAGTAACAAAACTATTAAGTTTCAAAAGAAGGGCAAATTACCTAGACAAAAACCCCTTCAGTTTAAGAAGCTAGTTAAGGTGGGATTCCAAATTATACTCAAATGTTAACATGACAGTAAATTGTATGTTAAGTCAACTTTATTTAATATCAGACTAACCTATACATTTTCTTTTCTCATTCATTAATTTAAAAAAATTACCACTTAACAGAAATTAAACTGCATACATTCCTCATCATGTATAAGTATTGTTCAGTCACCATACCACATATATGCAGCTCAATTTCTGTTAAGTCGTAATTTTTTTGGTCTGGTTTTTAATAAAGTTGCCCTAATATACAATTTACTGTCATGTTAACGTTTGAGTATAATTTGGAATCACGCCTTAACTGGCTTCTTAAACTGAGGTTTTTTGTCTAGGTAATATATTATATGTATGCATGTGTACAAAACACAAGACAGAGGGTAAAGCCACATGTGACGGCTGGGCTGCAACATCCCAAGCTGGCCCAGGACATGGCAGCCTGGGTGAACAGAATGTGTTCATGTCCACCCTAGTACAGAACAGACATGCCCAGCTGGGCCGACAGCAGCACACCTAGAGGCGGGGGGAACAGGGAATGTGCAGCCGTTCTTCCCCACCGCTGCACTGTCCTCCACCCCTCACCATGATAGGCAGCCATGGAGGCCAATGAACCAGACATGGAAGCTCTGGAACAGTCCTCTTTGGCAGGCTCTAGCCCAGGCTGTTACCTCAGCTGGTTGCAGAGGTTAGAGCCCAGACTAACCATCAACATGGCATGCTATACCCCGTGTCATCATCTGGCGGACAGGAACCAAACTTGACAGTGACCCAGGGAGCAAAGCAGACCTAAGTGGGTGTAGCAGGGAGCTGTCCTTCGGGGCTGCTGCCCCTTTAAGGAGCGGGCTGTGGGTGACAGCCGGTGGGCTGTGTGCATGTATATGGGTCTGGGGGAAGCCAGCCCATATCTTAAGATCAGCCGGTGGAGGAAACGGGCTGAGAGCCCAAGAAACTGAGTGGGCAGGACACTTTCCCTTTAAGGATGAGGAGTGGAAGCCTGGTCATGCACACTCTGCTAGTATAAGAAGAGGGGCAAGACTGAGAGAAGAGGAAGTCTCTGCCTGGATGCTGAAGGAGCAACATCTCCCAAGGAAAAATCTAAAGTGGATCCTTCCCAGTTCCCACTCTATGCTCTCCAAGGTGCTGAAGGCTGGAAGAACCAGAGTGGACCTAGGTATTGGGAAAGGCTAGGCCCAGAAGGGAGCCTCCTGCTTGGGAAAGGCTTGGCCAGAGTCTGGGATCTGAGGCCTGGCTACTATGGACTTTGGGGGGTTGCTATAGTGGCTGTTATTTCAGTGCTTGGGAAGAGACTGGACTGGGCCTGCAGGGTGGCGGCGGACAATCTGGTAGTCCCAAGGGCTAAGGAACTGTGGATGTGGATGTGAACACCTATGAACTGGTGCCGTGTTATTCCAAGGGTGAACCCCCTTCTGCAGAGGGGGGGGGCGATACAGCTGAGGTCTGAAAAGGTGTGGCGGTGGGGTAAGCTAATTCAGAGAGAGACCCCAGTGCCCCATGTGACCCTGAGAAAACCCCTTGTTACAGTGGGTGGCTGTCGCATCTGGTTTTACTCAGACTCTGCATGGGAGGAGTAATTTTAGTGAGGGGTACAGGGGAATCATCCCCTGCAATTTTAGAAATAAGTGGGTGGCAAGGCCGGCCTTACCACAGGGTGACCTGGTGTGACTGCCCTGTGCCCCATTCTTTTAGGGGCCTTCAGTGGCCCCCAATTTTACCAGAGCAGGGTGGGGCACCCTGGGGAGCACTCACCCTCTCCCAGTAGGGCCCCAAAGATGAAAGTTTCTGGGGTCCTGTAGAGGGTGCCACCAAAACAGTGGGATCATGTGGTTACCATAGGTCTTGCATTTATCTTCATCAGGTTCCCTCCAAATTCTAAGTCTGGCCCTGGTGGGTGAAGTTTATATGGGTCAGTACCTCTTGGGAATTTTAACCTAAAGTTACTCCCATGAGAGTCGCCATTCATATTTCCATTATTTGTGCCTACCTTACAATAAAAAGGATGAAAAGCTTTTTTAAAAAATAAATAAATAATTCCACTAGAGCTAAAATGAATAGTTCTGTAAATATTTTGTGTTCGGGGATATTATTTCCATTTTTGGATACTCTACTGAATATCCAGAGAAGTATCTGCCCCTGAAACAATAGTCAATATTTAGCAAAATGTAAAAGAAAATCATGAGCATCTTGTGAGTCTTTCTGTAGTAAAGTGTAGGTCTTTGGGAGGTGAATGGCAGTCTGCATGGAGAGGTTTTTTTAATGATTGCAAACAATTTATATATGCTACATTGCTCTTCTGCTCTAAATTCTTATTGGCTCAGACACTGAATAACAGTCCTAGAATGAAAACAGACAATGGGTGAAACTGCTTGCAGGGGTTTTTAATATATATATATTTTAAAAAAAAAAATATTTCAAGCATTTGCAAGGACCAATCGTCACGCAATAAAAAATCAAATTGAATTGAAATTTATTATTTCAAGCAGGTTGGAGTCAACATGAATGAGATTCATCAATATGTTCAAGCAACTGATTTTTCACAATTTTGATTCATTTATTTCATCCCTTGCTGGTTTTCCATTCATTTTTGCCAAGAAAAATGAAAATGAATGCTGGAAAATTGAAATGGCCAAACTGACTGAACCAAACAAATATTGCAAAAATGCGTAATCCATTGAAGATTGGATACGTAGTATTTTTGTTCAGTTCATTCATTTTGGGTTGGGTTGTTCGGATTTGACAGGTTTGCTTGTTTTGGTGGTACTAATTTCAGCTTCATGACCTTGCCCCTCCTTCTCTGTGCTCGTTTCCTGCCCATTCCTGTCTGCAAGATCTCCTTCTCTTCATCTACCACTCTTTCCTGTTGATGACTCCCTTACTCATTCAAACATGTCCACCTCTTCTCCCTTGCCACCCTGATGCCTTGAACTCCTTCCCTGAGTACATTTGTTCTGTTATCTCCCTCTCAACCTTCAAGTCCCTCCTGAAAACCCATCTTTTCCATCAGGCTTTCCCTAGCTCCTCATTCCCTTGGGGTGAAAACAGACATGACACTAGCCACCCTTTAACCACCCTTGTTGGTCATTTATGCATGTTTCAGGGCTGCATCGGGCACCAATACAGCCCTGCAACATGCATAAATAACCACCAAGGGTGGTTAAAGGGTGGTTAGCTTCATGCCTGTTTTCACCCTTAGTCTACTTCCTGGTTTTATTAGGGTTCCCCTTTTCCTCTGTTACTAAGCTAAGAACATACATCTGCAACTTTGAAACTTCATGGATTTTTTTCTGTCTCTCCTTATGTTCCTTTCCCCTTTGTCTTCACTCCCTTGTCTTTCTTAGATTGTAATCCCAATGGATCAGGGACTTGTCTATAATTGATCACCAGTGCTGTGTACATATTAAATAATATAATAAAATATTCCACCATTAAAGTCAATGAGTTTTTTGCCATTGACTTTAATGGTGGAGATTGTTGCCCTCCATTTAGCCATGCGAGTAGCGTATATTTTGTAGGCTATCTCCAGCCTTCTGATATTTTGGGAGGAGGGGGTGGGGTAGGAGAACTCTAAAGAAAAGAAAACAAAGAATGAGTTAGTGCAGAGACTAGGGAAGGGGGAGAAAAACCTATTTGCCAAGGAAGGAAAGTGAACATCTCTTGTTTCTGCGTGGGGTCATAAAAGTGGAGGAAAATGTGAACCCCACCATTCTTGTGCTGTATCAATGTGTGAAACTAACTCCCCCTGTCAAAATAACTATGTTTCACTTCTAAGAGACAAGGGCAAACCGGGGTGGAATCTATTGCAACCACAGTAGTAGCAACAAAAGTGGACAATGTGGCTCAGTGGTTACAATTCTTAGCTGTGGCTTGGGAGACCAGAGTTAAGATCTCTGCCCTGCTGTAGGGTCCTTAGACAAGTGACTTGATCTTACTTTACCTCCGCTGAGGATGGTAATAATTTCCTACCTCCCAGTGGTGCCATGAGGGTAAAAATTGTGAAGATTATGAGGTGCTCACCTAAGATAGATAAGGGGTGATTTCAGATGAGACGGGGCGACATTCCCGCTGGAATCAGCCCATCACCTCCAACAGACGTGTCGACTGATCCCGGCCGGGAATTGGGGAGGGGGTGGGGCCATGTGATGCAATATGTGGCCACGCTCCCCCACCGCCCTCCCTCTGGGGAGACGGGCGGGCGCCACGGCCAATGCGGCCGCAGCGCCCACCCGAATTGACCATGGCCTGGAATTCCTCCAGGGATTCCGGGCCGTGGTTCCCATCCAGACGAGTCGGGCCCATTCATTGCGGCGTGGAATCACATTCACCACACGATTGGCGCCGGCCCCGCCGGTTCCACCGATCACATGGTGAATGTGATTCCTCTCCACGATTGACCGTGGTTAACATCTGGGGGGGAACTTCCGGTTCCCGAACAGACGTTACGAGGCCATTCCCCACCACAGGGTATTGACTGTGGTTGAGCTGCGTGGTCTCGTAAGGTCTGAAAATACCCAAGGACTTGCCAATGCAAGTCAAGACTTGCATTGATAATGGCTGCTGTGAAGCAGCAGACTCCATTATAGTCAAAGCTGCTTTACTTCACCTCAGCAGCAAAAGCAAGCAGCAGGAATAGCAGATAATCCTACTTTGGATTAACAATCTGGAGAATAATATTGCTTCCCATCTAGTAAGCTGCCAGTTGATGAACTGTCTTTCTCCCACATCTTAGATTGCCTTCACCTAGGTTGCAGGACGTTGAAGCTCCCACTAAGATGAATGCCAGTCGTCTCTTCAGAGTCTGATCACCAGCCCATTTCAGCAGAATTGACTTGACAGTGGCTCTAGAAACACATTGACCGGCAAAACCACACTGGGTACAGAGGCATTTTCCCAGCACCAGACTGAGTAGCTCTGATTTGTAGTGTGTGTGTACTGATATCAGTGGGAGTGGTTTGCCTCTTGTGATGGAAGAGTAGTGTTCAATTTAGTACAAAAAGTGGAAACCCTCAATAGCTGTGTGCTAACATCACAGTTTATTAAAACACTAGTATTAGCTCTTGGGGTATTAGTGTAGTCTGAGTTGCACATCTCTTGCAATAACTCACAAGGTAGTGGCCCTCCAACTTTGCCCTTTTAGGACAGTGTCACCTGCACGCAAGAACACAATATACCCAAAGGAAAGTTGGTTATCATTAACAATTTTTGAAATGTGACTAAAAAGGCCCCTGGGGTAGAAACATACTCCAATTCATTTTACCATTGGGTAGATTTGTACCATGGCCTGGGGTAGAAATCTATCCCATCACATTTCATGTTAGTTCATATGTTCAAGCAATTTAAGTTCCGAAGGACTGAGGTCAAACATCTACCCCATGAGCCATGCAATGTTGTATTTTTCAAGGGGTAAACTGAGGGTTAGTCTGTTGTACTTGTTCCCAGAAGATGTCATAAAGGCCAATGGCATAACATGGTTTTTAAAAAAAACATTGGATAGGTTCTTGGAGGCAAGGTCCATAAAGGCTATTCATCAAGTTGGCTCAGGGATGAGTCCTTTTGACTGGTGCTGGGGGTGAATAATAGCAATCAATAAATCACTCCATTATGGCCTCTTATGCACTTCTCTAAAGCAATCATATGTGTATCTGCAGTCACTGGGCGAGGTCAGGAGGAGCTTTGGAGTTCATTGTCATCAATATGCTGATGACACTAAACTCTCTCTCTCTCTCTCTCTCTCTCTCTCTCTCTCTCTCTCTCTCTCATCTGACCCAGACCCCGCAGTCTCAGTGCTTACATGATGTCTGGTGACTGTGGGGAACTGGATGAGGGCAAGCCGACTGAAGTTGAATCCCGAAAAGACAGAGGTAATGCTAGTGGAGAAGGCAGTAGGTGTGGTGTGCTCCATCATTGCCCCCTGCTGGTTCCCCAGGTTCGGAGTCTGGGAGTGCTCCTTGATGCGCAGCTTCGTCTAGATGCCCAGGCGAGGAGTGCATTCTACCAATTTCACTTGGTGTGACGACTTTGGTCATACATCTCGGACTCTGACCTGGCCACTATCATCCACGCTTTCATCACCTCAAGACGGGAGTATTGTAATGCGCTCTACATGGGGCTGCCCATGGTGATGGTTCAGAGACTGCAGTTGGTGCAGAGTGTGGTGACCTGTCTCCTTATGGGAACGGGCCACTGGGAGCATATTACACCAGTGCTCCGTTCTCTGCACTGGCTGCCTATAGTCTTCCGGGCCTGATTCAAGTTGCTGATTCTTGCCCTATACGGCTTGGGCCTGATATATCAGCGGGATCGCCTCACTCCCCGTGCTTTGGATCGGCCCCTGTGATCGAATGGGAGCACCCTTCTTGAAGTCCCCTGGGTATCCCGAGGGGCGAAAATGGAGAGGGTGTTCTTGGTGACAGCGCTGAGGCTGTGGAACTCCCTCCCGGCAGTAGCCTGGGACCACTCCTCTTTTTGACGTTAATGCAAGACCTGTCTGTTCCACCAGGACTTTGGTGAAGCAGATAGTTGAGGGTGGGTTTTATTTTTATGGGGGGTGGTAAGGGTGGGGTATTTTCCAACTCCCTCCACTTTTCCCGGCTGAGGATGTTTCCCCCTTTTTTCCCCTCCCCCCTTTTTAGATGTTTTATGTTGCGTGTGTATTTTTATACAGTATAAGCTGCCCCAAGCTGCCTTTGGCAGGAGGGGTGGGATATCAAATGTTTTAATAAAATAATAAATAAATCAACCACAGTAGGAGCAAGGATGCTAGTAGAGATGAAATTAAAATCTTCGACTATCCAATATTCAGCTGGAAACTGAATGGTATTTGGTTAGTGTCCTGCAAATATTTTGTTTATTGCACTACCATCTTTGGTTGTGTTTTTTAATTCCCTCCCTCCAGTCTAGGTTCAGTAATTCAGTAAATGGTAAAACCTGGTATTCTGCTTTGGCGGTTAACCTCTGTAGTAACTGGTTAGTTACTGAATAACCATCAAGCCAACCATAATACCAGATGTTAATCTGTGGATAATTGTTTTGCTTTTTGTTTCAACATAAATGTTGCATTAGATGGACCATTAGTTTCATTCAATATCACACTTTTAGTTGGTGATATGGACTAATTACCATTCATCATCAAGCACAGACTTCTGACCTTCCCTCTTAAGGTTCTATATGGCCTGTCTGTACACCGGTTCTAATTTGCTTTATGCTGTTGGACTGTTGATGTTGCCATGCCAGTGATGCTATTTTGGATAGACCATTTGTTAAGCTTTCCAACAGACATGCTAGTGTGTGTGTTCTCCTGAACTGCCCTGAATGCATTGAAGGTGCTTCTTATAATACTCTGCAAAGGCACTGCATTATTTATTCATTGAATACCCAACTCTATTTCTCTTTTTCATCTGACCCATACCTGGTAATCTCAGTGCTTACTTGGTATCTAGCGGCTGTGGGGGACTGGATGAGGGCAAGCTGACTGAAGCTGAATCTTGACAAGATGGAGGTGATGCTAGTGGAGAAGGTGGTGGGGATGGCATCTCCCAACATTGTTGGGGTTTGCCCCTCACTGGTTCCCCAGGTCCATAGTTTGGGAGTGCGCCTCGATTCCCAGCTCCACTTGGATGTCCAGGTGGGGGCTGTGGTGAGGAATGCATTTTGCCAATTACACCTGGTGCGGCAGCTTCAGACATACATCTCGGACTCTGACCTGGCCACTCTCATCTATGCATTAATCATCTCAAGACTGGACTATTGTAACACACTCTACGTGGGGCTACCCATGGTGATGGTTCGAAGACTGCAGCTGGTGCAGAATGCAGCGGCCTGTCTGTCACCTTACTGTCACCTTACTGTCACCAGTGCGCCGTTCTCTGCAGTTACTGCCTATAGTCTTCCAGGCCCGATTCAAAGTCTTGGTGCTTACCTATAAAGCTCTATATGGCTTAGGCCCTACCTATCTGTGGGACCACCTCACTCACCAGGCTCTGGATTGCCCCCTGCACCGGGAGCGCCTTTCTCGAAGTCCCTCAGGTATTCCGGGGGTGACTATGGAGAGGGTGTTCTCAGTACCTGCACCAAGGCTGTGGGACTCTCTCCTGGCAGAGGCCTGGGTGGCCCCAGGCTTCTCCTTTCAGAGACAAAGCTACACCTGGCTGTTCTGCCAGGCTTTTGGCGAGGGGGATGGGTGAAGGGTAGTGGGACTGGGTTAGGGTGGCTGCGTTTGTTGTTTTTTGAAAGCCTCCATATTGAATAAATGTTTATGGTATTTTTTAATATTTCTATTATTTTACTGTGTTATGAATTGTTAGCCACTCCAAGCTGCTTGGCAGGAGGAGTGAGGTATACATTTGTTTCAATAAAAAAAATATTTTATTTATTTGTTAAAGTTTATACTCTGCTCTTCCCCAAAGGCTCAGGGTGGCTTACACCCACCTTTACATGGCTCCTTGGAACTGCATATGTTCTAAACTTGGGTTGACTTCTGGTTAGATAGAAGGCTTATGCATTTAGTAGATTTATGAGAATTGTTTTGATTCAAGAACCGCCAGTGAGATCTCAAGAAGAACTTGTTGTTTCAGATCATGTGAGATTCTCCAAAATATTAAAAAATGCTCTGCATGTGCAAAACAGTCGCCACAGTTCTGCGCATCTGTGGCCCTTTCCCAAGATGGCATGGGTTGTGTCACCACCATTTGGGAAAAGGGCATCTGGTCTGCATATATACAGAACCAGCTGCTTGCTTCCAAAATGGCACCGATATGGCCTGCACCATCTTGGGAAAGGGCAGTGCATGTTCAGAATGGCCGTGGTAGCCATATTGCATATTCGTGGAGCATTTAATTTTTTTCCCAAAAATCTAGCAAGAACGATATTGAAAATGGCCAGTTCTCACCTTGTTTTTGATCTCAAAAATCTCATTGATAGGCCCACTCTCTACAAGATTTGCAAGATCAGCAAGATCAAGCTTCAGCCCTAGTCGTATATTTGTGGAAATAATGGACAATGAATTTATCAGGTGGTGTTTGTTACATTCTGAAATTAGGTTTATCATTGTGGTGAGAGTGAAAGAAAGAAACACACACTTAATTTGGATTTGCTTCACCACTCTCTAAACATAACAATCGTTGACACCCACAAACCAATAGTGCTTAATAATGGCTCCCAGCCAGGGTACAATCCTCTGCCACTAAAGTCAATGGTAAAACTCCCAATGAGTTTAATGACAGATGACTGACCTGCCAGTGAGCTAAATTCACAAGTAACTAAGATGCAGGATCTGCCAATTATAAGACCAACAATGAGATGTATTCTGCTGTGGTCCCCCAATCTGAAGAACAGTGGTGTTTGACATCACTGAAAAATGTAATGGGAAAGTCCTTTATTAGGGAAGAAAAATGTATTTTGTTGATAGTCTACCAACGTTCTTGGCGGCGAGGGGGGACGGAGGCGGGATGGCAACTACCATTGCAATGTGTTCTTTATGTTTCTGTGAAAGAACTTTCTTTTAATGATCGCTCATCCCATTTCAAGGTAATGGTGCTCAGTGGAGTTCTAGATGTGAACCAAGAGCCATATTTTTTCAATGCAAGTGTCAGAACTTCAGATCTTGTAAACCATTTTCTTCTTTTAAAAGTAGTGAAAAAGCATTAGCAGGGTTACAAATCACTGTTATATAGATATTGACAGGAAAAATTATTATTTTGAGTCATTGCCAGTAGAAATAGAACAATAATCATTACCACAGTGAGTTTTTTAGTTCAGAGAAATGTTATACCGTAATATATTAATCAGATCACTATTTGAGAATGCATTACTATATTCCAGGTAGTACATCTCTAAAGCAATTATTATTATTATTATTTATTATATTTATATAATGCCAGCAATGTGCCAGGCATTGAACAGTTGTGATTATAGGGTGTTGACAGACAAGAAATTGGCCTGCTGGAGTCCAGAGTTGCTCTGTGGAGCCCTCATTCAGCCACCACTTGCAAGTTCCATGTCATGAAGTGGAGAAGATGGGCAAGCATTCCTCCCCACCATGCTCTGCTCTCACTCTCCACCACCAAGATGTAGTCACTCCCTGGGGACCACTCTAGGAGCTCTGCCTGGGCCTCTATGACCCTGGTGGACCTGCATGTGTGCAGAGGCTGTGTGCACCATAATGGAGAGGAAGTGGCCACGTGGGTGCACATTCATCTACATCAGCCAGCATTCACCCCCCCCATGAGTGAGGTCTGCGGGATGGGCGGGTGGCAGGTGTGGCCAAACAACTAGTGGCCACCTAACAGCCAGGCAGGCAGCCACCCATCTGGAGGGGGATAATCTGGACTATTGTCTCATCTGAGAGAGGTTCCTGCATTGAGGGCTTTACAAGCTACAGTGTACACAGAGATAGGATTATAGGAAAGGAGATGGATACATTAATGTCAGTAGCGAGCATCACAAGTAATGGGCTCAGCCCTTTAAAAGAAGGGAGCTCACTCCTTCAAAAGACAAAGCCCAACCAAGGTTATTCAAATAACAATTACAACTGTGCCCAGTCCAATGACCTCTGGTTAAAAGAGGGTGGCTTGCTAGCTCCAGGCTCTGGCTCTGGGTGCGACTGGGTACACCTTCATTAACCACTGGGTGAGGGGATAGGCAGGGTCGCCCAGGATACAGGGGGGCATCGGTACCCCCTCGATCCAGGTCATCTCCATGTCAGCAAAGTTCCCCCAGAACATCCGGGCATAGAAGGAGGAGATGGTCATGATCTGGGGATCGTGACTGCGGCTGGAGTTGTCCGTGAAGATGTCTATGAACCAGCCCCGGTGATCCACAACCACCTGCAGCTGCAGTGAGTGATACCCGTGCCTGTTTACATACTCTGCAGCCTCCCCTGCGGAGGGGTGGAGGATCTCAATGTGGGTGCCGTCCACAGCACCCATGCAGTTGGGGAAGCCTCTGGTTGCAAATCCTGCCATCATGGCTCCCTGGTCCACCAGCTGGATCGTTCTGTCCAGGAGCACACCCTCCACAGCCTCACACACATTCTGGAGGATACAGGCAACGGTGCTCAGGCCAACCCCGAAGTACTGGGAGACAAACCGGAAGGAGTCGGGCATAGCTAGGGCCCAGACCCCTATAGCCACCCACTGGACAATGGGGATGGGGGTCCTCATGGGGGTGTGCTGTCACTCAAGCCAGGGTGTAAGGAGCTCAGCAAACCGGAGCATGGTGAGCTTGTCTATCCTAAAGTGGGCCCTCCAGGCTGTCTTGTCCTACTGGGCCAGCGCCCTGGCCCACCAACGCTATGCCCGCTCAGCGACCCATATACGCCTGTCAATGGGCATAGCGAGCAGGGCTGCCCGGCGCATGGTCTCCCTCTCCCATTGGAGGTGCCCGGCCGCCTCGCGGATCGCCGCAGGCTGGGTTTGGCCCCGGCTCACAGCCTGCTGGTCTGCCCCGGAGAGCCTCTGCTCCCTGAGCCAAGCAAGGGCTCTCCTGCACCCATGGTGGGCCCTGCAGACCCATGCAGCTCTCCAGGCCAGGGAAATCTGCAGGCGGGCACCCAGGTGCTGCTCCACAGTAAGGAGGCACAGCTGCTCGGTGTAGTCACGGTACCACTTGTCTGCGAGCATGAGGTGCATCCAGTAGGTGGCTGCCCTGTCTGGCTCCATGGTGGTGGGGGCCCTGGGGGTTGGGTGATAGTTATGCTGGCCTGGTAATGGCCTGGGTGGCCCAGGGCCCCGCCCCCAGCTGACTGAGCCTCTCAATGTGATGCTGGTGTCCGTGGGCGTGCGGTTGGGTGCACCTGCTGTCCTCGCATGGGGCCTAGCGCACGCACGGGCACGCGCGGCTGTGCATTCCTTGTGCAGCTGCATGCCTTCAGCCATCACCCCCCCTCCCTGTTTTCAACACCGTGTTCTTGCCGGCCTGATTAGCCATCCTGTTTGGGCGCTTGTTTCCTGCAGCTGTGCTGTGTCCGCACCCCAAGCCTTGCTCTGTTGCTATACAATGTTGCAGCCCATGGGTGCCTGTCCTGTCCTTGGGACCCCTCAGAGCCCCCCCCCAGCCCTGAAGGGTATGTGTGTCCCCCTGTCCATGGTGTTATTCTCCCTGGCTAGCTGGACCATGGCTGGTTGTGCATCCACCGGTGTCCCGCTTCCTGGCCCCCATGGGGCCCCCCATAGCTGGACCTTCCGCAAGGCCATCTCCCTGTGTGACCTGTGGCATACCCCAGCCATGCAGTTGCTCCTGGGCTGCCCGGACATCCAGTCGGGTGCTTATGTGAGTCTGAGCTCTGGTCTTTGCTACTTCGGCTATGAGGCGAGCGCTCATGATTGCCGGCTGCATGTGGAGACGCCCAGGCTGGTTCCCTTCCCCAATGGGCACATCCCAGAGATGAGGTGCTCTCATATGGCCTGGTCCACAGCTGAGACCATGTCTGCACTGTCTGTGTGCAGCCTGGCCACCTACACGATATGCCTTGCGGAGGGGGCCCTGCCTTGGCTGTGTCCTACTTTGGCTCTGTTCACGGCACCCATGGGTACCAGCGCTCCTGTGGGCCAGTGTATCACTGGCTGTTAGAGCTGTGACAGCTTTCATGGCCCCCTGCTGCTGACTGCTGTGTGCCTGAGCCTACCCTGGCGGAGCTGGCAGTGCTGGGGGGCGTGTGGGCCCTTTCAGATGTGCAGTTGGGACTGTTCATGCAGGATCCAATTGAAGCCTACTACCTGATTGCCCACCACATGTCCTTGTTGGGGTACCACCAGGGCATGATCCATTGGCCCCACCTGGTTCATCGGGCGGGGCACCCGGCCCCTGGGCACGTTGTGGCCCCCAGCAGCTGGCTGTGAGTCCTGGTGTCCCTTACGGCCCCCCGGTGGCCTGTCCCCATGTGGGCTCCTGCCCCTGCCCGGGGGCCGGTTTCCACTGGCTGATCCCCCCTGATGTCTCTGCCATGCGGCTGTGCTGCTTGCTTCCCGGGATGTTGCTGCCCCTGCCTGTGACTCCGGGCTCCCTCTGGCCCCCATCCCCATCTGCCTCTGCACCCGGTGTTCCCCTCCAGCGCTGCCACCTGCGGCCCCTGCCCCCCTCTTGGGTGCCTGTGTGACCTCGGGGTTCTGGGGCCTCTGGACTGCCCCTCCCGGCTTCCTCCTGGGGGGGTTTGCATCCTTGGATCTGCTGTGCTGCATTGACTCTCCTGTTTGCCCTCCATCAGCCCCTAGCCAGGGTATGGGGTCTGCTTGTGCCTCCTGGACTGTTCCTGGCCCACTCGCTGTGCTGTGTGGGCTCCCGTTGTGCCTTGGTCCCAAGCTCCTGGGGCCCCCCATTCCGGGACTGTCTGTGTTGCTGTTGGGGTGCCTGTGCAGACAATTCTGCTGTGGGGGTTGTGGTTGCTGTTGCCAGTGTCCTGCCCTGCCCCTGTGCCCTTTCCCCCCTCTTCCCTGTTCTGTGCCCCCCCCCCCCCGAGCCCGGTGTGCCTTGTGTGTTTTCCAGGTGCCCGTGTCCCCCCTTCCCTTCCTTTCTCTTCTGTGTGTGTGTGTGTGTGTGTGTGTGTGTGTGTGTGCCTGGGTGTGCCTGGGTGTGCCTGGGTGTGTGCTTGTGCTGAGTGTTCCGCTATGTCCCCATTGTCTGTGTGCCTGTTGTGTGTGGTATCTGGCCAGCTCTTCTCCCTCTCCCTCCTCCCTTCCCATTTCCCTTGTGTGGGCATTCCCTTTTGTGCCTTTTGGCTTCGTTTGCCCTCAGGCAGCCATGTCTGTGTCCTGCCCCTTCCCGGAGGGTTCTGGGTGTTTTGACCATGGCCAGGAATCGGCGTAACATCTGTTGCGCTGCCCCAGCCCGTGATCTGCCGACCCAATTCCCTGTCGTGGTTCCGGTCCTGTCACGTCTGTTTGGTGCTTTTATTCACCCCAGGGGGTGGTTGTTCAGTTCACCCCCACCGGGAATCCACTGTGGTGAACCGGGAGCCCGTAACATCTGAAATCACCCATTGTTGGAGTGGTGTAATATTTGCATAGTAACCTGTTCTTTCAGGACTATCTTATGACCTTGATTCATGAATCAACTTTCTTTCTTCAGACAGACAAGTGGGTAAGTGCAGCACCGCAAACAATGACCAAACTAGCAATAGAGTCAAACTTTCATGCTCTGCTAGTCCCGTTTCATTCACCCAGTCACACTCTACACAGGAGAGTTACCAAGACACTTTAACTAAGGTAAAGGGGAGGAGAGGAGAAAAAGGAAGGAAAAAGTAGAGGGTTTTCCCTGTCACCATTATGTAGGTTGTGTTATTTCTACTGAAAT
This sequence comes from Sphenodon punctatus, assembly GCA_003113815.1. Lineage (NCBI taxonomy): Eukaryota > Metazoa > Chordata > Lepidosauria > Sphenodontia > Sphenodontidae > Sphenodon > Sphenodon punctatus. The sequence goes on along the minus strand of QEPC01009496.1, from coordinate 443,423 downwards.
CTTTTCTTCAACTGAGTGAAAGAAACCTGAAAAAAATCTACCTCATTTTAAAACCTGATGTTGGGCACAATATTCTTAGTTTTGAAAATCCCTGCCTAGACTAAATACATTAAGTCCTATTGAAGTCAAGTGGAGTTCAGCATTGCTGAAAGTTTGTCTGCCTGCCTAGTGGCTTAACTGTATATTTTGATGGCTAGCATTTGGCATCGTAGGCTAGTTTTAGACAACCAGGCCTATCTAGCATATTGAAAAATGCGCTTTGAGAAAAGTCATGCGGTGGGCGTTCAGACATATTAGAAGTCCCCAGTCATCATTGGAATCCCGGCTTGCACATTATTTTTAAAAGCGCATTTGAAAGACCCTGATATCGAGGTCTTTCAAATGTGCCTTTAAAAAATAAAGCTCAAGCTGGGATTCCAATGATGGCCAGTGACGTCCGTTGCTTCTAAATGCCCCCCGTGCAACTTTTCTCAAAGCATGTTTTTCAATGCACTACTTCAGCCTGCTCATCTAAAAACTGCCTTAGACTGAACATTTTGCGAAGACTTCTTGTAATAGGAATGTATATTGTGAGTGGATTAAGTAAATAAACTGCACCATGTGCTTGGTCAAGATGAGTTAAAATGCTGTCTGAGCATGAGAATCCAACTAGATTGGTTGCTACCCTAACATCTTGGACTAAAAGCTGCCTTGGCTGTGGGAGAATACGGCTGTATTAATTTTGAGCGTCATATCCTACTTGGTAGATGGCCCAGGCAATTGAAGTTACAGCTGAGCCAAGATAAGTCAATTATTGTTATGTGGCACACAACCTTCCAAAATACAATAAAGGAAGGGAAGGGAAGAGACTCTTATTTCTGACAACAAACAGCTGCAAAGCAATAGGACCATGGAAGGATGCCACTATTGTCACTAGACGGGAAGCAGAGGGACTTTCCAACTCCTGTTTGGTTTTTGTTCCTATAAAGCTGTTTTATTTTTCTGTTCGGTGGAACATTTCAGAACCATATTAGAAGTTTGGACACTTTCACCCAATATCTTATGTATGTTGATTCACTGATATGGAAAATTGCCAGTCATTTGCTGACATAAGGCCATGTCACAGATGCAGATGGCCATTGGAATTCGCACAATATGAGGACATCTGATAGCTGCAGAAGCTCAGCCCAACCATTTCATGGACTCTTTCAGAGAAGAATCTCCTGTCCTGCCTGCCTAATCCTTTTTCGGCTGGGGGTGGTGGTGGTGGGGAGGGAAAGCATGTTTTCTTTGTTTCTTTTACATAAATACTAGATCAACGATAGGGGAACCTTTTCTCTATGACAGGCTGCTTTGAAAATTAGATACAAGTTCTGAAGTCCGGATAAGAATTTGAGGGCCCCTCTTCTTAGCCCAGATGACCTCCTCCCCAGCCCAGGATCTAGGCCTAGGCTATAGTCATTCTCCAACTCCCTGCAGCCCAGTTTCCCCCTCTTAGGAATATGCAGGAGGGAACATTTTCATTTTTATTTTGTTTATTTTTTGTTTCATTTTAATTTTATTTAGATTAAAATTTCATTTTCCATCCATCTCAATGACATTCGCTTGCATGGCTTCAATTTGCCAAAATAGCAGTTGTAAGTTAGCTCTCTGACATTTTCCCATTCCCAAACTGTGACTATAAATTAAGTGTCCCATTCCCAGTCACTTTTCCTGGGAACACTTAAGCGTCAGAGTCACCAACGAGAATGCTCACACTGCTGCTGCTGCCTGCCTCAATGAGAGAGAGAGAGAGAGAGAGAGAGAGAGAGAGAGAGAGACGGGGCTCCATGCCCACTGAGGGAGTCACCATGACTCCCTCAGTGGGCACAAAGTCCCATGTCTCTCTCTCATTGAGGCGGGCAGCAGCAGCAGCATGTGAGTGTTCTCATTGGTGGCTCTAACGCTTAAGTGATCCCTGGAGAAGTGACTGGTGGGCATAAGAGAGAGACAATGTTGCAAGCAGCGGGTGGCCTGAAGAGCGGCAGGCTAGCAGCAGTCAAAGCAGCTGCAGTGCAGCCTATGACTTTCACAGTGCCCTTCCCCCAGTGCCCTGGTTGGGTACTCAAAGTTCTAGCAGCAGCAAACAAAGCCCTATCACAGGAATTATATGTGGGCATCAAATGCTACATGATGTCTTAGAGATCCCAGATGGCCAGCAGAGATGTCAGTCATGCTCTCCCCATTCCACCCCTCCCCCCGGCTTGAATGGATACACTGTTTTGCAATACAGTCTCATTGCACGCACTGTCAAGCTAAACATAAAGTTTCTAAATGAAATTTTTTTTTTTTTTTATTCTGCTTATGTTTTCTTTTTACCTTAAAGGAAATGACATTTTGTTTGAGTTAAAGAGAAAACATAAATAAAATGCATACACCCCTACCCCCTCTCCCAGTCTGCAGTCCAAGGACAACCCCTCTTCCTGCCCAGATACCCCAAGCCTGTACTGGTTATGCTATCTCCCCTTACCAGCAGCAGTAGGTAGGCGTCAGCCAGCAGCAGAGACAGCAACAGGCAGCAAAGGTAGAAGGCAGATGCAGCGGAGGGTAAAGATCCCCAGAGGACAGCAGTGGAGGCAAGCAGCATACTACAGTGTTGAGCAGAAGAGGCAGTCGGTGGTTTAGGCAGGAGAGGCTTTGAGCTGTAGCACAACGCCTGCTCATGAAGAGGCAGAGCTGCAATAACACCCATCCCTGAGGTCATGGTATCTGCCTGGTGCAGAGACTGCGCCACCTACTGGCATTGTCCAGTAATACACCTTAGGGCTAGCACCATCTTCATACATAATTTCCTTTAGAAATAGAAAGTTCTTGGAAACTTCATACAGAGGGTGATTTCAGACGTTACGCAGCCCAGAGTCACCACAGTGGATTCCCAGCAGTGGTGAACTGAACAATCACCCCCCGTGGTCAAAAAAAGCCCTGAACAGATGTGACGGGATTGGGAACCTGGCAGGGAATCGGGCCGCCAGATCACAGCCCGGGGCAGCGCAACAGACATTACGCTGATCCCGGGCCAGGCCATGGTCAAAGTACCCGGAAGGTGCCGGGGCGGCTCATCCCGGCTGCTGCCGTGTGCCCTTTAAATCTCCCTCCCCAGCCTGTATTGTTGCTGGTTGCCTGGCAGCGACGCTGCGTGCTTTGTCCCCGGCTAGCAATCATTTCCTTTGATTCCGGCCGGTGGTTGCCGGCCAGACGTTACTTTTTGTTGGTTCCTGTCGGGAATCTCTTTGACCATGCTTTCGGAGATGGTCCGGGGGGGAGCTCCGGAAGCATGGTTGAATTTGACCCCATGTGGGTATTGACTGTGGTGAACATCTGGCGCGCGCGTAACAGACGTTCAGGGCATTTTGGCCCCGCCGCGGGACTGACCGTGGTTCACTGTGGTTGAGCGTGATCTCATAACGTCTGAAAATACCCAGAGTGTGTGCAGTCAGGGCTAGCCCTAAGGTATATTGCTGGGCTACACCAGTAGGTGGCTAATGACTGTGAAGCTCACTCTGCTGAAGAGGATTATATTGCATCTCGTCTGCATATGCCACAAAGTCAGAAAGAATCAAGAGAAATCAAGTATGTTTTTAATTAAAAATGTCTTAGTGGGGCACAGCCCCATCTGCCTCTAATGATAAGCTTCCCCTGCACTCTAATAGAACAATTCATGCCCATGGTGACTGTTAGCACTCATGCTGTCCTTTCAGGGGAATCCCATTCAAAACAGGTTCACATCAGCAGAAAGTTTTGGTAAGCACTTGCATAGATAATAATAGCACATACAGAAAGAATAGTATCAAAATTTAGAAGCAGACAAGATTTAAGCTGAAATCCATTGATACCTTGCTAACATGAGTGCTTTTATGATTGTAGCCTAAATAAATGAGTGGAAAACTCCAGTTAGTTGAAAATAACTAACTGTAATTAATTTCAGCAGCTAACTGTAGAATAAGCTATTTAAAATATTTAACTTTACAGTAGTTTCTAAAAGCCAGAATGAAAAGCCCACAGGATCCAGTTTTCCATCACATGGGAAATATCAAACATGGGTATGATGGTAAAAAGCCCACACCTATTGTAATTTAATTCACAGGGTTAGATTCTCTAACGTCTTGCATATCATCTAGGCATTCACATCAGAGCAAAGCTGGTAGTTACTATTTTGCTATGCATCTCTCACCATACTCACATTGTACATGTGTAACTGGTTACCAAATGGGTTGTTTGCATTTATGTTTTCTTGGACTATGAGCTGCTTTTCAAACTGACAAAAATGTGTCACATCACCAATAGTGGGGAGTAGGAGTCAGGATTTACCAGCTCTTTTTCAAGAACACAGATCAATCTCTTTAAGCATTACATGAGCAGGGTTCCCCCACCCCCCTCCCAACCCAACTTTGATCCTCTTGTCATTCTTTTTAATCATTTTCATTCCACAGTACATGCTGCTTTCCTCTTCTCAGGCTTACAAAACCATCCATTCTCTCCAGCAAAATCCTCAGCAATAATCTCTCTAACTTGGCATATCGATTGGTCTGAAAGAAAAGACCCCTTTGCTCTTCGTTCTGCTCAGTGTAAAACTAACACTTGTGCTTTCTTATAGATATTTCTTCAGTGCATCCAGCTGTCAATCTCTTTGTTGGTTCCAGATATCCAAACACTATTTGCTGTAGATCTCAAATAATTGTAATGTTTTTCTGATCCTTCACATGCAATAGCTTCCAAAAGATCCCTTGCAAACCAACCCATGAAGAACTTTGCTGAGGTTATATTGCTGTCTTCCTCTTTCTCACTGTGTTTCATCTACTGCCAAGCCATGAAGGATGCTATTTAGTTGGTGCAAATGGACTTCTGTGTGTCAATGCAAATCCTTTCAAACCCTTGGCTTCAGGGTAGCATTTGTCTCAACAGTCTCCAGCTACTCTCCACAGTCAATAAATGCCAAGCCCAGTGGTAGGATGCATTTGTTTCTACCTCTTCACTAATATAATGGTTGACATATACAATGCATGACATGTACAATTGTTCTTTGTCTTATTTTCCTAACTGTTAGTTGTGTATGGTAGTCGTCCTGTGGGACTCCACATTGGTATCGGTGCCAAAAGGCTACAGACCAGATTTATTCAGAGATGGAAAGATTTTTGCAAAATAGTACCAGGATTCCCTCTCTCTGAGTGTTTTTCACACACATTTCTCCTGGGTGTTTGCTGTTACATCCTGAACTTTCTGTGTGTCTAAACCACTCACCTGGATCTTAAACATCCGGATCTTTGAACTTCTGCGTATAACATCTCCAAGTACGTTTGTGTGTAAAAAGTTCTCCTGGTAAACTGCTTTACTTCAGGCAGCTGTGATCACTTGGTTTCCATGCCAGCCTGTCACATCTACAGCTGCGGTTACTTTAGGCTACCTCAGGGCAGTGTTTGTGTGAAGAATGCATCCAGGAACTGCCTCAGGGCAGTGTATGTGTGTGAAAAATGAATCTGGAACTTATTTTTGGACTTGTGAATCCAGAAGATTGAAAAATCTGGAACTTTAACGTGTGCGTAAAAATGCCCTCTGTGTACCCAACAGTGGGCATTTTTACACACACCTTAAAGTTCCGGATTTTTCAATCTTCTGGGTTTACAAGTCCACAAGTTTTGGATGCATTTTTCACACACGCACTACCCTGATGCAATTCCTGGATGCATTTTTCACACAAACACTGCCCTGAGGCAGCCTAAAGTAGCCACAGCTGTAGACATAAGGGGCTGCCATGGAAACCAAGTGACCACAGCTTCCTGGAGCAAAGCAGTTTACTAGGAGAACCTTTTACACACAAAAGTTCTGGGAGAAGTTCTACGCAGAAGTTAAAAGAGCTGGATGTTTAAGATCTGGGTGAGTGTTTTAGACACATGGAAAGATCAGGATGTAACAGCAAATATGCAGGAGAAATGTGTGTGTAAAAACATCCAGTGTGGATGCCATTTGGAGGTTTCTTTTGGCACTGAAAGTAAATGAGGTTGAACGTGTTGGTTTAGAGTGTAGTTGCAGGGTTAGTCTGTGATAGGATCCTCAATGCAAAGATACTTATCTGTCACTTTGGGTCTGTCTCTTAGTTCCAGGCTGCTGGAGAATGAATTATTTAATTTCTTGCTAGTTGTCTCCCACCCTTCACCTTTATATACAGTACTAAAAGTGTAATAACCCCAGCCAAGTTTTGTCACATAGATCCCCTCCGTTCCCTCCTAGCTCTTTTCTTTAGAACTCTGAGCTGATTATCTTCTCACTCAACTGCATCAGCTACCTAACATCCTTTGGAAGGTTTGCCAAATACATAATTGTGTTTTTTGTTGTTCATTTATTTAGCCCTTTGGCTAAAAGTTTGGGACTTTGGTAAATCACATGACAACAGGTTAACCGATCAAATTTTAAAAACTGCCAAACAATGAACAACCAAACAACACAAAACTGAAAAATGAACTCTTCAAATGAGGACAGTAAATTCATTTTAAATCGGAGCATCTGAATATGTTGTTTTCAGTGGCTTTGGGCAGGGGATGAGACCTTTCACTGTGCTAGGAGTGAATGACAGAAAATGAGTCATTTTGTTATGACCTGTTTGCGCTTCACTGAAGCTGGTCAATGTTGGAGACAGGATGCTGGGTTAGATGGACCACTGGTGTGACCCAGCACATCTTATGAAGTTCATTTTGAAGATTTGCTTCGCCCTAACCATTACAAAAAATTCCACTTTCATTTTAAAAACAAGATTTCTAGCACATATGGTTGCAGAGAAAATCCTGAACGTGTGATTGCAGTGTCCGTCATATCCTTCAAACTAAAATAGCCAATTTTTTTACTGTTTATTTTTTTAAAATCATAGCTTTTAAGCCAGTCCCATCATTTGGAGGGAAGGGTTAATTCATGATTTTTGAGTTGGCTCAGCTGATACCTGAGGTTGGTAATCCAGAATAGGCGACTTGCATGTGAGAAGGAGAGGGGATACCGTAAGGAACTGTGTACTCTTCAGGCAATTCCCTAACCAGATATTTCTCAGTTTATATCCTGCTTCTTTCTTTAAGACCCAGAACTCTTATCACCTGTTACATAGGGCCAATGCAGATGTGCTATGGATGTGAGTGGAGGCCAGAATTCGGGGACTGTAACCAGGGATGGAATATCTTTCCTGACCCCCAGGGCCCATTTTGAAAATTCATACAAGTTCCAAGGGCGGCATAAAAATAGGGGGCAGGAGTACATTCTGGATGGAGAGAGGGCGTAAGAGGACGGTCCAGATCATGGATCTGTGCCACTGTCTATCCCTTGTCCTTGAATGCATGCCCTCATCCTTTCCTCTAGGCTCACACTTTCAGTGTTTGAGGGTAGGAACTGGATCCAGGAACTGATAAGAGGCCAAATAAAAATTAGCTGCCACCCACAATTGGCCCCTGGGCTTTGTGTTTCCCACTGCTGGTGCACATGGTACCCTGGAAGCATTTTGCAGTGGGATTAAGAGCCGGGAAAAGGAGAAGTTAGGTTTCCAAACATTTTACTGGTGTGACCCTCTACCCTTATTTAAATATACTCCCATAACCTCAGACGCCTACAAAGGGCATGCACAAAATAGCCAATATCATTCAAGATCATGATCCCATGACTGAGGTGGGGTGGTGAAAGGTGCGGTACCAGTTGATACACAATTCTGTTTGTCAAAGGAAAGCTGGACATTGATGTAGGCAAAAGTGTCACCAACGTAGTCAGGCTTTGTGTGAGAAGATACTTAAGTTTCAAAATCTCTCCTGTCCCTAGAACTATTTGCACTCCAGCTACATGAAAACTATGAAGTTGGACTAGCTAGTGAAGTCTGAAGATGAAAAGATAATGTGCCATTTTTCTAAATAAAATAAAAATTCAATATTCTCTGACATTTCCAGAATAAGCTATCATTGACTTGGAAAATTATTAACCTTATCTCCTAAATTTACCTCTCTGGGTTTTCACACTTCTGTCTGATTTCCCACCAAACTCCTACTAATTAAGGAAGAAGTCATATATCTTCTTTGACTATGATAATGCCAATTCCTTTTTAATGTCTCCTCTCAATAATAAAGAATGACAAATGGCTGGATTAAGGTATGGTACAAAAGGCCCTCCACACCTAGGGTCCTGACTTCTTCAGCCATTTGATTACAACAGGATTCCAGTCTTCATTTAAAAGGAAAACAAAATTACTATCTTTCCCATGTATTTTCAAAAGAAGACTTGACTTGCATGTAACTAGAGCTGAAATGGATAGCCGAATAAATGTTTAGTCAACCTGAATGACATTTCTCACAAGATTTTAGCAACCTAGTTTTTGCATAAGAACATAAGAAGTGCCATAATAGGTCAGACATATGGTCCATTGAACCCTGCATTCTGTTTCAGATAGTGGCCACCTACAGTAACTTGAGAGAAGTACAAGTACAGGTCATGGAGGTGTGACTAGAGTTGAAAAAGTGTACTTGCAAAACCAGGTAACCTGTCAAATTTCTTGTACCCAATTTGACCTTATAATGATCTGGTACCATGTGGTACCCAATTACGACCTGATTGGGTAACTGATGTCCCAAAATGTTGACTTCTCGTCACAGAATATTGACTTCTGGTACCATTAAAAAATTTGTTGATATACCAACTCCCAACATCTATTTAGGGGGTTCCCATGAAGTTCTGACAAATTTTGGGGCAACTTCCGGTCCTGGAAAACTACTTCCATTTCTATTTTTTAAAAGTCTCTCCCATCCCTTATTTATGGGTTTTCCATCCCAGAAAGTGAACTTTTCTGTCCTGGAAAGTCAAGTTCCAGTCCTAGGAAACTACTTCCAGTGACTTTTTAAAAACAAATCATGCCAATTTTTCAGTTTACCAAGTCGATATACTGATTGGTATATTAGGGATGGGTGAACGCGGTTTGGAAGTTCAGAGTTCAGACTGAACTCGGTCTGTTCGGTTGACCGAACTGAACTTCCAAACCGAACTCAAATTTCAAACCGAACTGAACCGAATTTCCAAACTCTGTTCTGTTTGCCCATCCCTAGTGGTAACACACACACAAAAAACTGGTTTTGAATGGCCGAACTTGGTTCGGAAGTTCGGAATTCGACCGAACTCGGTATGTTTGGTCGACTGAACCAAACTTCTGAACCGAATTCGAATTTCAAACCGAACTGAACCTAACTGAATTTCCAAACTCGAATTTCAAACTAAACCAAACCGAACCGAATTTCCAAACTCCGTTCTGTTCGCCCATCCCAATGTTATATCAATATACCAATTGGGAATTGGCAAATTGTAAAGTCAGTAGCAGAAGTACCCAATTTTGGGGGTATTTGGGTACCCGATCCGTGCCTGGGAAATCTGTCAAGAGGGTATTACGTTAGGGTACTAAATTTAGTACCTCCTGCTAACCACTCCCAACAACCGATGGCCAGGGATTAAGCCTCAACTAGTAGACATTTAATAATGGCTCTATCCCCTAAGAATGTATCTAGTTTCCTTTGAAGCTAGTTATGGTGCTGTCTTTCAATGTCTCCTCTGCCAATGCGTTCTAGAACTGTATTTTCTGCTGAGTGAAAAAGTATTTTCCTTTGTTCTTTTTAAATCTGCCACCATTTTCAGAGAGTGCCACAATAAGAGAACAAGGAGACAAAGGGCAAACAACAATTCCCTATTTACTTTTTCCACACCACTTATCATTTTATAAACTTCAATTATAAAATCCACACCAGGATAATTTTATAAACTTTAATTGCCTCTTCTCCGAACTAAACAGTGCAAACCTATTGAGCCTCTCCTCATAGGGAAGTCGATCCATCCCTTCTATCATCATTGTTTCCCTTCTCTGAACTATTTCCAGTTCTGTTATATCTTTCCTGCGGTGACCAGAACTGCACAAAGTATTCGAGGTGCCAAACATTTATACAGTTATTTATACATTTATACAGCGGCATTATGATACTTTCCCTTTTATTTTCTATTTCTTTTGCAATAATGCCTAGCATTCAGTTTGCCTTTTTGACTGCTGCCAACACTGAGTCAATGTCTTCAAGGAACTATCCACAATGGCTCCAAGTTCCTTCTCCTGAGTGGTTAAACCCAGATCAGTACCTAGCATCATGTATTTAAAGTGAGGATTATTATTTTTCACTATGCACATCAACTTGCATTGACCACAATCCCAAACGCCTCCATGCAGCACACTACTCCCAATGCATGTGTGTGCGGGTTGCAGAAGGCACATGGGATTAGCCCCATCAAATTTCATTTGCTATTTTATTGCCCATTCACCTAGTTGTAAAAATCCCTCTGTAGTTCCCACAGTCTGCCTGTGCCTGGGTCTTAACTAGGGCTGAAATGAGGATCAATTTCTTTCTTGTGAAAATGTCACAAAAATCAAGAACCAGTACCTAGATCTTGGGACATTCTTGATAATGGTTTAAGATCTCAGTCGAGAATTTTTCTCGATATACCATTTACTGTTACTGTTTACAGTGTATCACATTCTTCCTAGTAATGTGCATGCACAAAATGACTGCCATGGTGGTTCTGAGCATGCACAACCCTCTTCCAAGATTGTGCCAGCAGCGTTACCACCAGTTTGAAAAAGGGCAGTCATTTTGCACATGCACTTTACCGGAACAAACTTGGTACATGTTAAATTATAACAGTAAATGGTAATGATAAACAATAAATTGTAATGGTAAATGGTGTATTGAGAAAAATTCTGGACTGAGAAAGTGTCAACAACAGGAATTTTCTCAATTCTTGCAAAAACGACTCGAGAACCATAATTCCCAGTGAGAATCACAAGAAAATCGAAATCGAGTTTCAGCTTTAGTCTTAACTATCTTGAATAATTTGGTGTCATCTGCAAACTTAGCCACCTCACTGTTTACCCCTTTTCTAGATCATTCATTAATATGTTAAACAATACTGGTCCCAGTACTGACCCCTTGAGGCACCCCACTGTTTACTTCTTTCCACTTTGAAAAATTATCAATTATTCCTAGCCTTTGTTTCCTATCTTTTAGCCAGCTAACAATCAGGGGCGTAGCTAGGTTGGAATTGGCCCAGGTACAAGAAATGGACTTGCCCCTCATCACCATACTATCCCTGTCCTTCCCTCCCCTCCTCCTTCCCCACCTGTCGTTATTGCAGCTCCCAGTACAAGATCCACAGTACAACCTCCAGTACAAAATCCACTGTCTCCCCAGTCTCCCTGCCCTTGCCCCCACACCCACCCAGGGAACACTGAACACTCATCTTGCTTTCCACTTCAAGAGGGCACCACAACTCCACAATCTCCCCCATGGCTGCTGTAGCTCCTCAAATACACCTTTATGGAGTCCCGGACTGCCAGCCATCACAGCTCAGTCTCTCATCACCAACCATGCCCGGCTCTGACACATGGCACCATGGCATCACCTGGCCCAATGCCTCAGTCTCTGACTCCTCCGCATAGTCCACAGCTCGCCCTCAGACTGCTCTGCTTCCTGTGCTGCTGCCTGACTGGACTCCAAGCCCGAGGCTGCTGGGTGGTGGGCACCTCTGCCTGCCTTATGTGCCACACAACTTGCTGCTTCCTCCTGACCGGAGTCCCATGCTGTAGTGCAGGGTGGGTAGGGCAGAACTTGAACTTCCGCTTTTGGAATCTGATTCAGGCGGATCAGATCTCAGGCTCCAGTCTACGGTCAGGTGTGCACTGCAAGTTCCCATAATGAACTTGGAGGGGGAACAAAGCAAACTTTGGGGGATCATTGTGGCACCAGAGGGTAGCTACCATAGGGCATATTTGTAGTATCCACAACCCTACCCCAGCGTAGGCCCTGGAAACAATTAGCCCTATGGTAGCTATGCCCCTGCTACCAATCCATAACAGGATTTTTCCTCTTACCCATGACTACTTAGGCCACTTTCAGACATGCCCCCCCCCCCCCCTCTTATTTGGGCTGCAGGGGGAAATACGTAGTCCAAATATGCGTGTGGATCGGCCGGTCTGAAAGGCCCCCCCTTTTTGTTTTTTCGTCAGAGATGTGCAGGGATGTAGAGCTCAATTTCCTGCTCTGCATCCCGCATGTCTCTGCCGGTAAAGCTTCACCGGGGGTGGGACTTTCAGACCGGCCAATCCCCTCGCATATTCGGGCTGTGCATTCCCCACCGCAGTTTAAAAATGTGTGGGGGCATGTCTGAAAGCGGCCTTAGTTTGCTCAGGAGTCTCTGGTGAGGGAGTTGGTCAAATGTTTTTTGAAAATTCAAATATACTATGTCAACTGGATCACCCCTATCCACGTACTTATTAAGAATCTTGTAAAATTCTAATTGGTTAATGAGTCATGACATACCTTTTCTAAAACCATGCTGCTCTTTGTCCATCAAATCATATTTGTTAATACACTTAATAATTATGTTTTTCAGGCTTACTGTTCTGTAGTTTCCAGGGTCACCTCTGGAGCCCTTCTTAAAAATTGGGATTACATTTGCTAACCACCAATCATCTGGCACAGAGGAGGATTTTAGTGATAAATGACATATTATTGATAGTACTTCAGCAATTTCAAATTTGGGTTATTCCACTACCATTGGATGAATACCATCAGGTCCTGGTGACTTACTATTATTTAAATTATTGATATGTAACAAAACCTCTTCTGGCATGACACTAATTTCAGATAATTCCTCAGATTCCTTACCAACATCAAATAGTTCTGATGTGGGTATCACCTTAACTTCCCCTACAGTAAAAACTGAAGAACTGATTTAGTTTCTCAGCGATGGCCTTGTTATCTTTGTATGTTTTCAGACAAGACACTCTCCACCCACTACCCACCCATTACACCTGTTGCAGGGCTACAATGTTGCCCTGTGGGTGCCCTGTAACATGGGGCATTTTCAGACAAGACACTCCCCACTCACCTTCCACCCACTATACATGCTATAGGGCACCCATAGGGCAACACTGCAGCCCTTTTCAAATGGGTCATAGTGGGTGGGATGGGTGCATGCCTGCAGTGTGTGGAGGTGGGTGCGTGCCTATTCCAATGGGCACACACCCACCCATTTACACCCACCTCCACCCACGGAGCAACCAGCATTGGAGCCCATTGATCTGTGTGTGGGTGATGGGTGCAGATTCTGCCACAGCATTCCCACAGGCACCTTCACCCGTCTCCAAGCAACCAAACTGCATGGAGATGGGTGGAGGTGTCTCATGTGAAAAGGGCCTGCAGTTCTGCAACATGGGCCATTTTCAAATGGGTGCCCCCCCCACTGCACACATGTGCAGTGGGGGGGAGGCGCCCATGCGATTGCCGCCCGCAGTGAGTGGGGGATGGGTGATTCCTGCAATTTCGGGCAACCATACCAGGTGCCTGGATGGGCTGCCTGATATTGCAGAGACTTCCCTCCCCCACTCCCCAAAACTACCTTGGGTTCACTAGTGGGGCTTTCTGGAGACCTCTGGAGAGCCAGGGAAGCAGGAACAGGACCCTTGACAGGACTCAGCCTCTGAAACTCATCACCAGCACACTGTACATGTGCTTGTGGAGTGGGCCAGGAAGATGAAGCTCAGAGGTGTTTAGGAAATGTAGTTCAGAACCCCTTACACCATGTCCTCTAATTGGAGGGAGGCCACCACTTATCTTGGATCTCCCTCCAATTGAAGGCCATGGTGCGCGGGGTTTGGGGAGATGTATACAAGAAGCCTTTTGAGCCACAGTGAAGCTCCTGGTGAAATACATTTCCCCAAAGCCTCTGAGCCACATCTTCCTTCCCAGACCTACACAAGTGCATGCACAGTTGGCCAGGCAGTAGGGATGAGAATACTAAATTAGTATTAATACTAAAGCAGGCACTTTAGTATTAATACTAATAATANACCTTTTTACACACAAAAGTTCTGGGAGAAGTTCTACGAAGAAGTTCAAATATCTGGATGTTTAAGATCTGGGTGAGTGATTTAGACACACAGAAAGTTCAGGATGTAACAGCAAACATGCAGGAGAAATGTGTGTGTAAAAACACCCAGTGTCCTGTCGTGACATGGTTGGGCCTGATTGTTGCTGCTGGCTCCCCGGCCACCTGTACCCTTCTTCAAGGGACAGACTTCTTCTGCTGCAGCCTGCTGCCTAAGTCAAGTAAGTGGTGTGTTGTACTGTATGTGTACTAAATTGCTATGGGGATTGGGGGATGTGAGACACTGGCTGGGGGAAGTGTGTGTGTGTGTGGGTAGACTGGGAGACAGCCACTGGGGAATGGGGCTGGGGGGTGGAGTTGGTGGAGGATGACTGGGACTCAGGAGACAACTGGGGGAATGGGGCTGGAGGGAGTCGGGGCCAGGGGAAGATGACTGGGAGACACTGATATCCAATGGTCTCCATTCATTTGTTATCCAGACTGAATCCTTCTACGGGACTGGGAGATAGTAGGGAATGGGCCTGAGGAGAGGAGGACTGGGAGACAATTTGGAAATGGGGTTGGGAGAGTGTGTGGAGGAGGAGGACTGGGAGACAATGAGGAATGAATTATGGATCTGTATTTTGCCAATCTAGGTTTGTTTGGCTGCTGGCATCCCTGAATTTAAGTTGGTTGGTTTGTATTTTATGTGTGACTCCCCGCCTGACCCTCTCTCCTGGACATGCAATGCATTGCAGACAGGGGCCATTTGTGAGCCCAGTTGGAAGTTGTTGTGCTGCCTTCTCTTCTTTAAAGAAGGGTTCCCTGGCCCTTGATGTTTTCCACCCTGTGAGGCCCCAATTGTCTGTTTTCTGATTTATATTTATTTATTTATTTATTCATTTATTTATTTTTGTGGGTGGGTGGGGTGCTTAGATGGAATAGAATTTTTACCTGTGTTTTAAAATGGCCCCGTTCTTTGCAGTTTGGTGGGATGTAGCAGACTTTTCTGCAAGAAGTCCATGCCATATGTTGGCTCACTAATGACTACTCTTAGCATGAATACTCCCTGTCTGGTTGCAATAAATGCCTTTTGCATTGCAACAGAACTGTGTAGCATGGCTGGAGGTCTGTGGAAGAAGTAGAACTATATGCAGCAAGGAGTTTCCAGGGTTAACTAATGTAATGTCCCTCCAATGTTAACCCTGGGAACACCTTGCTGCTGGGTTAAGTCATGCCACTGGCTTAACCATTGTTTTGCTCCGCCTACTGTTGGCACAGCCTTGCCCGAGTCTAGCCTTGCCCTCCACCCCACCAACCTTAAAACCCACCATCCACCACTGAGAAGACACAAACAGGAAATGATGTATCCGAATTTAAACTCACTTTGGTTTAATCAAGTTGCACAATTGCCGTTATTGCTTAACAGAGTCAGAGCTTTTGCAGAGAATAAGGGATCATACAGCAGCTCAAGAAGTGGTAAGGATTTAACACAACACTCAGAATGAGGTGGGCTTGATCCACTGCCCACTTTTAAAGAGTGTTGTCTGAGTCAGTACTCATGCTGCTGATTAAGGCTGATTTTAGACAAGCCTCACGCAGCTTCATTTCTTGTGGACTTCAGAGCCCGCAAGAAAAGAAACTTGCTCAGGGGAGTTTCGACGTTTCCTCACTGCTACCGGACGTCAGGCAGCCGCTATTTGGAATGGTGACCATGTCAAGCTAGAGCTTGAGTGGAGATGCTGCCTAGTAAAACCTTGATTATGTGGGTTTTAGAAGGCAGCATGTCCAATCAAGCACTAGTTTGCTCTGGCCGCTGCTTTAAATGGTGCCCCCCCCCCACGTCTGGTAGCGGTGGGGGAATGTCTAAACCTCCACTGCATGAGTTTCTTTTCTTGTGGACTCTGAAGTCCACAAGAAATGAAGTTGTGTAAGTTTAGTCTAAAACCTGTTTAAATCCTGGGGCTTTAAGAAAATCTCTAATTTGCAGGCCTTGCAATAAAGTTGTGTGCGCTGGCAACCCTGCAATGCATGTATTAATCAATAGGGCACAGAGAAATTTTCTAAATGGCACATTCACTGAACAAAATCATGCAAGGGCTTGGTTGCAACACTGGAAAGTATATTTCACTTTGTATTTTTAATGAACATTTAAAAAAAATTTCACAAAGCAGAAGAACAACAAACAAAGCAGCCCTTAAGTGGTTATTGCTTTGCAGAGTCTTTGTTCTGCTCGTGCGCAGCCGAGCCAATAATGGAATGGAGGCATAATTAGACTTTTTATTTAAAATCCAGATATGATAATTTGGAGCTCGTTATGTTTTTTCTTTTTTTTTTCTTTTTAAAGAAAAAGGACAGTATGTTCAGCACTGTATTCATGCAGCTTCCTTTCCTCAGCATTCCAGCACAGCAAGCAGATGGCTTAAGTGTAATTGAGTTTCTGTCTGCTAATGAGTACTGTACCTCTCAGGTGATATTTCAGCAGATGAGCATTGTTAAGACATGAACCCATTCCTTCCAATCTGCAGGGAAGGACCGGATCCTCTTCTCAGTCTTATAGCGTATTCGGGGTTGTGGGATTTGCTGACTTCTGAAAGCAAAGAGATGGCAATTTTATTTATTTGGCTGGGATTTTATTTTTCCATCTTTGCACACTGATTGATCTCGCTGTCTTTCAGCTGGAGCTTAGACGATGGCGCAGAGAGGTGCTTTCTTAAGTGGGTTCTGTGGGGTATATTTTTTCTCTGTGCTTATGATGGGGTTGAGTTTTCTTCTCTCAGAAAAAGAACAAGTTCTCCTTTTTGATGATTTAGTCTTCTGACTTGGATTGTCACAAAGATTCTCTCAGGAATTTTGTGGTTCTACTAATTTAAACTTTGTGAATTTCTTTTCAACTTTAAGTTAAATCCCCATGTATTTTGCTTTGCCTGTTTTTTGCAGTCGAGGTAGTGGGGTATTTTCTTCCTTGCCATCTCTTTCTAGTTCTGCTGGCAGTTTCCATGATTTACTAATAGCCCTCCTGACTAGTCTCCTTGGAGGAAAGCAGGCAAAAATATTCCAGACCCAGAATATTTTTGAATTTGGAACTACACTAATGGAATAGGAAATGTAGTGTTCAAGGGAATGGCTGTCACCAGAGTTATTTCAACACACACTGTTTTCGATATCATTTTCCTGGCTCTTGATGCAGCAGCATCTCTGTTTAGTGTACATACTCCTTGGGGAAATACCGTATGTAATACTTGCCAGCATTTTGGTCACATGAAAAAAGTGTTTGAAAGGGAAAAGGGAAAAAAGGTAAAGTGGAGAACAAGCACCTCGGAGGTCAATCACTGTAACATTTATAACAACCAGGACACAGTTGATTCCCTTGTCTCTTTATGCTTTTCCTAGTGCTACTTGTCGTTCCTCCCCAATCTAACATAAACATTTTAAGGCTACAGCTTGTGCTAGTGCAACTGCATTGAATGAAGACTGAATTTTGAAATTTTTTAGGTAAGTCTTTATGAAAATGAATTAACCTATATTTTATAGGTCAGGGATGCAGACCTTTCCCCTCCCCCCTGAGTCACTTTGTAAATTTGCACATGCTCTGAGGGCCACAAAGAAGTTGGAGGCAAGGGTGCATGAGGGTGGTGCTCAAGAAAAGAAGGGTACAGTTCATGGATCTGTCCCTTATTCTTATGTGNTAGGACCCCAGTTCAAAGGGGGAAGTGGGAGGGTTACCTCTTCCCCCTTTTGGCTAAATAATAAAGAGTGCGGCCGTTCAAACCCATATACTGTGTCCTCGTCTTCTTTGGGGGGAGGGGGTGCGTCGACAATCAACCTGGCTTCAATTTCTTGACTATGCAGGATCAGAATGTATCTAATTATTAAAAGGCATTCTGTACTTTAATCTGCAGAAGGGTTAGGCGCAGGTCAGGCATTACAGGAGAATGCTTAAAAATGTTAGGGAAACCTGGATACACAAAATCCAAATTCTGTCTTGGACTTAATCAAATTTTATCTTTACTGGCATAACGTTTCAGACTTTAGAGAAAACAAACAATGGACCATACATAAGAACAAATAAAAAGCTTTTTAAAAATAAACTTATCAATCAAGCTAATCAGTCGGTGAAGATTTCACACAGTAAAGAAAGATGGTTCAGACAAAAGATGGTCCACCCTAATAAGTATCAGCAGGCACCTGGCACAGTTCTCTTGATAGCATATCATCGTTATACTAATCAGACACAATTCCATTTAATCAAGCCCAATCCAAACCAAACCACGAAATTGGCTAGTCAGTATCTTTAAGTTCTGCCTCAAATCGTGCTCTAAGTTTGGAAAAAAATTGAATAAATGTTGCTACATCTTTGAGCTCGTCCAATTGTGTAAGGCTCAATATTCTTCCTAGTTTGGCTTTAACATCCAAACTTTGGGTGCCCTCCAAAATTGGGGATATCCAGGTCTCTCTAAGTTGGAAATACAAAGTGCAAGTAAATAATATGTGCTCTATTGTCTCGATCTTCCTATCATGGCATAAACATAGTCATAAGTCTTGAGGTATAGCCCGATATCGCCCCTGTACCACAGCCATCTCAATTAAATGGAACCTCAGCAGAGTGAAATTTCTTCGCAACACTGAGGAGTGAAGCATATCCAAATATTTTTAAAAACCAAATATTATCTTGGTTTGAGTCAGACCAGGGGCTACCTTCCACACTGACAAGGCAGTCAGGGCAGGGTAGAATAGGGAGTGGAGGGACACAGGTTCCTGCAACATCCTCGTCTCTCTAGCTCCTGCCTCCTGCTGGCTCCCTGCTGCTGCTGCTGCTGTGAATTGGCATTGCTTCACTAAAGTCATTAGAAAACAATGAGGGAAAGGAGTTTTTCACATGTGTTTCACACCTGTAGCTAGGGTTGCCACCTCTTCAGGTTTCGTCCTCTCTGAGTTTGCTTTGAGACTCTGGGTTTTGACCCAGAGACTCTGAGGGAAGCCCTGATTTCTCTGGGTCATCCAAAGGCATCCCCAGTAACCTGGAGAAATCAGGGCTTCTGGAGGCTGCAGGGAGCAGCCATGTCCAAAAGGGTGTGAGTAGAGCTTCTTTGAAACAACCATTCCAATTTCATTTCGCGAAATTGAAATGGCTGTTTGTATTTCAATTGGAATAAAGTTCCAATCAGAATTTGGATTGATGATTTGCGCATGCACAAAATGGTGGCCACCATGGAACAAAATAACAGCTACTGCGTAGCACAGTGTTTGCCCTTTTGTTGTACAGCAGTGACCATTTTTTGCTTGTGCAAACAACCCCAAAAGTATTTCAACCATTCTCACTGGAATTAAAAAACCCAGTCATTTCTTCATCTGTCTGATCAGTATGGTCAAAATGCCAGGTTCCATGGGAGAAAGAAATGGTGAAAATTCAGAGTCAGCCCTAGAGGTGAGCCATAGAGACTTCCCAACCCCTTTCCGATGAGACCCCATACTTATAGAGCCTCAGGATTCTCTGTAATGGGTGGGGTTATGTCAGAGATGGGCTGATGTGCTCCCCCAACCCACTGGTGAAAGCCTGGAGGGAGGTGGCAATCCTACCCATAGCAAGGGAATGCAGAGCAACATGTATGACCACTAAACTCTCATAGCAGAGTTCAGTGTGTGTTGTGGACATGTGGCAGTACTCATGACTTTGCCAGCAGCTGCTTAACAAGTAGCTCCCCCCACCCTTCTCTTGTCCTCTGTAGCATCGCTGAATGTGCAGGGCTGCTATGGGGGACCATTTCCACACACTGCACACTGGTTATATGTTATCCAACTTTAGCACACAATTTTTGTGACTAAGTTTAAAGGGTGAAATCACTTAATAGTGACTGCTTGGTCAGCTAGCACCAGTGAAGGATCTATCTTGCAGACCAGTATTTAAATACAATGGGCTCAATCCCATGGCCTGCGAATACCTGCACGGTTTCCATGCGGCACAATGTGTCAGCAGTGGAGATGTGCATGGCTCCTGCGCAGCTGCGCATGGGGTCCGTGGACCATAGGACCAGGTCCACCATCTGAAATTATGATTATAAACAGGTTAAGAGGAGATCTGTGATCCAAGTTGGGTTCATACATTGGGTGTTAACAAACATGATGCTGAGTCAGTAGGGCCTGCTTTGGCCTGGGCCCACCAGATGTGGGCCTGGTGCAAACCCCAATGGGAGTAGTGACCGGGTCCACAGTCTGGTCCCAGTAGCTGCACAGCTGCACCAGAGTGGGAGGAACCGGGCAGGAACATCTGTTCCTGACTCCATCCTGGCTCAGCATTGGAGGGGGGGTGTGTGTCACAATTTCTGCCTGTCATGGTGGTGGGGCACCGACTGCAGAGCGGAGTTGAAACCAGCCAGCTGCATGGTGTTCTCCACCCCCTCTTCCCCATCCAGGAAGGACACAGGGATGTCTGTTCCTGCCACCTGAGCTCCCCAGTGGGGTTAGCCGTCCCCAACCCCAGGTGGGATGACAGTAGGGACTGTTACATATATAAGTACCCATAGTTGTGTTTCTTCCTGCCTACCACTGTAATGTCATTAATCCCACAATACTCTTCAATGCCAGTGGTGTGGCTTGAGATGTATTGTTTTGTGATGGCAACCCATTATGATCCCTGCTGTCAGTCAGAAGTGCCCTCTCTGGTACAATCTGCCCATTAGGTTCATACAAAAAGGGAGCACAGAACGACAATCTTGGTGTGGAATAGTAGAACCCCTGCTACTATGGAGTTCATCAAACCAAAGCAATGTAAGGCTTTTGTCTTTGGCCAAGTTTTTGGCAGATAAAGATAGGGATTAGAGCATTGGGGTTTCTCTAGGGCATTAGTAAATGTTTTATGTGTGTTTTATTCTTGTATGTTTCAACGTACTGGTACTAGGGGTGTTCAGAAGGCACATCTTTCATTTTCTTAGTTTATGTTTTCATTTACAAAACCCCCTCTGTTTTCAGGCATCTTCATAAAGGACTCCACTGTTTCCATTTATTATTATTATTATTATTATTATTATTATTATTATTTTATTATCACTGTGCCTGCATGGTTGACAGGGCTGTTCTGCTCATGCCTAGCCCTTTCCAAAATGGTGCCAGCAGCATCGGCACCATTTTGGAAAAAGGAAGCTGGTCTGCTGCTGGCGCCATTTTGGAAAAGGGCACGCATGTGCAGAACAGTTCTGGTGGCCATTTGTGCATGTAAAGTGATTTTCTTGTAATTTTATTTTTACTAAAATAAAATTAAAAATTAAAGCAAATAAATTAAATAAATGTCTTTTGCTTATTCATTTGTTTTTGTTACCTTAGTTACAAAAATGAATGGGTCTCCATTTATTTTTGTAATTAATTAAAACAATACATATTGCACACCCCTAAAAGGTATCTGCCCTGAGCCTTTCAGAAAAGTTGAGGTCTAAACAGGGACCTGTGTTCACTGCTTTTTCCCCATTGGCATTATATTAAATATAATATATTTATTATATAAATAAATGGCAGCAGGGATGCCAAATCCTGTGATTTATTGAGGACTCTTGCAATTTTGAGGCTTTCTAGAAGCCTGAATCATGAGACTTGGGATAAAATCATGAGAACTTATTTTTTAAAACAAAGCTTTTAGCCCTTCCTGCATAGAGAAGCAAAACTTTGAAAATGTATCTGTGATGTGCCTTGAAGGCTTTGGAACAAACCCAGACCCAAAGCACCTGAAATTTATTGTTATAAAAATCTCACAGATTTTTAACACTGAAGATTGGCAACTTGTTGACTGGTGTCTGAAGCCTTTGTCCTACTGAGAGTCAGGTTCTGTCTGTGTCATTCACAGTTTCTCAGACTGCACAGACCTTGTGAAATATCCTTCAGTCCATGAAATTGTTGTGTTCCACCTCAATGGTGGAAGGGCAAAGGGGAGCTGAAGCTTGGATTCACAGAACTCCCCACTGAGAAGAGAAGGCTGGAAAGGAAGAGCAGTCAAGTCCCAGGGCCCCTGCCACTCAGCTGCCTGAAGCTATAGCAGCTGCCAGAAAGAAGCAGGGTGGGACCTGACTGGTGGTTCCAGCACCATCACAGAATTCCTGCCCTTGCATTACTGTCTGGGACTGCATCTCTGCCCCCAGTATTAGAGCTGCTGCCACTGCTCAGCAGATAGTGCCTACAGCTTGGAATGCTGTCACCTCAGCATCACTTAGAGGTGCAGAAAGAGGCCAGGAAAGGGATTTCCCCTCCCCCCCACCTCTGTGAAGCACTGTGACATTACAACGCCCTACAGGTGTGGACCATGTCAGAAAGGGTTGGGGAATAGTGTCTTCAAGTGGCCCCTTTCTGATGTTGGCTTGCTTGAACTAGGAGCCTCACTGGGAGCTGAGAGATGATGCATCAGAACTAAGGCTGAAACTCGGTATTCGGAATTACTCATTTTTTTACTGAGTAACCTGGTACTTGACTCTGTTTTACTGAGTACTGAGTAACTGAAAAATTGGTCAGGTACTCTGTATGCTACTACTCAGTAACTCCTCAAGTGAGCAAAGGGGTGGGGAAGAGGCAGGAAAAGGAGGCAGGGAGGACCAGGGGGCAGAGAAGGGGGCAGGGGGAACTGGTAATGGGCTGGAAGGGGAGCCAGGGGCATATACCCCCTTATAGGGGTTTTTACTGCCCCTATGTAAGGGGACTCGGTACTTGGAAAAATACCAAGTGCCAAGTACCGAGTATTCGGTCACATTACTGAGGAACGACTGAACACTTGGGCCCAATCCTTACAAATATATATATATACATACATACTATCCCTTTCAGCCCTAATCAAAACCTGGAGACAACAGGTCAAACCCAGAGGGTAGCAATAGCAGAAGTTGTAGATTCCCACCAGGGGAAGGGGCAGCAGCCTAGATCTGGAACAGCTGTGATAAGCTGTTGTGATTACAGGGGGTATTCACACTCCCAGGGGAGCTGCTATAGGCCCTGACTCTTTGATTGACCTATTCTGTGCATATGTCACACTCCTGTGATTTTGAAAATAATTAAAGATTCTAAGGCCCCAACAATGAGGTCCAGGCAGATGTAGGTTTCCACTTGCAGTTAGAGTTGCCAGATGTCCCTTATTCCAGAGCCCCATAGTGTCCCTTATTTTGGAAATTTTGATCTGGCAGCCCTACTCCAGCCATAATTACCCAGTGTAAGGTTACTGAGACGTTAAATGTACGTTTGTCGCAAATTAAAGCCAGTGTCTGGTCCTTTCGATGAATAAATCCACACCAACCTAAACTTGGCATGTAGGTTTTTCACAAGTCTTCCTCGCTTTGCCATCTGTGCCGCCAACTGCTCTGCTCCAGTATATCGTCTGCCTGAAGAAGTGCTAAGCAGGTGTGGCTCACGCCTGGCTCCTTCCTGCTTTGCATGTGTAATGTAATTATGTTTGACAGACTCGGTTTGATTGAGAGAAAACTATGAATTGGATTAAATGTTTTTTGTTTAGACTTTATTAGCTAAAGATGCCATTGCATAATTAATTTGTGAATAAGCAGCAATCTTGCAAATGAGGCAGTGAATCAAAAGCATGGGGAAGACGTTATAGCCTCTTCTCAGGATGAGTTTACACATTCCTTATTTGTAGTATTCATTAAAAATACATAAAAGGAAGGTTAACAAAACAGAGAGACAAAGAACTGCAAACCAACCAAGAAAACCCTCCCACCCTAAGCCAGTTAATTGGGAATCAGGAAGCTGAAATAAAGCCAACTCCGAAGCTTGGGACTACAGTGAGCAGACCTTGTTCAAACATTACAATGAGGGGTAGGATACCACTTGGCAAATAAATCACAAGGAATCGACCCTGTGATATCTCCAAACATGTGAACATCTGTACCAAACTCCTCCTGTCCCCAGAACCAAACCCTCTGGATAGGGTGAGATAAAAATTTAAATAAATATATTGTTACATCTTACCAGTGTTCTCACATTATGTTAGTAAGGGATAGCTGATCTCTCAGTGTTAATAAACAAGAGCCAAATTGAGTAGTTTTGTGTCTATTACCCTCCTAGTGGTAGATTACCTCTTACTAATGAAATGTGGGAACACTAGTAAGAGGTAACAGTTCTCAGTGTAGTAACTTTACCTACATACTTTGAAGTGCTCATGCTAAGCCGAAAAGAGACTCTGAAAAAACGGGTATAGCTGTTAAATTTCCCGTATCCGAATCCAAACAAATATTTTGGATAATTTTTGGTAACCGAACCGGTTTTCGATTGGAAATCCAAAACACAAACAATAAATATACCAAAATACCACAATGGTATAATGAAATACCAATTTTGTCTTGGATATTGTCCTGGATTTGGTGATTTGGGGGGGAAATTTTGTATTTCAGTATACCAGTTGGCTGTGGAGAGGGTGGAAGCTGGGAGGAGAGAAGGGGCTGCTTCTTGCTGGGTCTGGAGCTGCCTGCCACTCATTGAAGTTCCCTCCCTTCGAATCAGGTACAAAAGCAAGGTCTGGGTGCCCTTGTCCTGTCTGTGGAGGGAGTGGAAGCTGGGAGGAGAGAAGGGGCTGCTTCTTGCTGGGTCTGGAGCTGCCTGCCACTCATTGGAGTTCCCTCCCTTC
>QEPC01009496.1:391279-418791 GCA_003113815.1 Sphenodon punctatus | reverse complement strand
AGGTCGCTCCCCTTCATGCTCCGGTTGAAGAAACCGGCCAGCTTCCTCCCCCGCTCGATCAGGAAGCTAAGGGTGCCTGCCTCAATCCCTTTCTCCTCCAAGCCCAGAGCATCCCTGACCACCAAGTGAAGGGTGTGTGCAGCGCAAGGGATGCTAGTGAAGCCCCCCTCATGGACTGCCCTCAATATGTTGACCATGTTATCAGTGACCACGCACCCCTTGGTGAAGGGCGCACCTGGCATGACCCACTCCCTCAACATGGTGGCCAGGGCTGCCTCTATGTTCCAGGACATGTGGGGACCATCCATTACTTCTGCTTGAAGCAGGGCCCACCTATACCCTACTTCGGGACCCCTCCTGCCACTGCCAAACGCTGGCTCTGGGTCCTGCCACCAATGCCTGCCGCCATCACTGCCAGGTAGGCATGCTGAGTGTTCCTGCTCAATCACAGGTCTGTGGTGAAGTGGATGGTGGCACCGCCAGCCCCTGACAGCTGCTCTCTCACCCGCTCCTTTAAACCCCTGTACAAGACTGGCACCACCTGCCGACTCAGGGTGGTGCACGTTGGCAACTTAAACTGGGGGGCCAGGAAGCCAATCAGGTGCCTGAATCCAATATCCCCGACCAATGAGAAGGGCTGCCCATCCAGGGCGATCATTTCCCCCAACATGTGTGTGGCTTTCAGTTGAAAGCCGCACCGCCAGCCCCTGCCAGCTGCTCTCTCACCCGCTCCTTTAAACTCCTGTACAAGACTGGCACCACCTGCCGACTCAGGGTGGTGCACGTTGGCAGCTTAAACTGGGGGGCCAGGAAGCCAATCAGGTGCCTGAATCCAATATCCCCGACCACTGAGAAGGGCTGCCCATCCAGGGCGATCATTTTCCCCAACATGTGTGTGGCTTTCAGTTGAAAGCCACACCTCCCTCCACATCTTGCAGCTGCCAAGAGACTTGGCAGCTGCCCCCACCCCAGCTCCTCCATGGTGGACTGACACTGCTTCTGCTGCTTCTGCTGCTGCTCCTGCTCCCCCCTAGCAGTAATACTGCTCCTGCTGCTAGATGCAGCTGTTGGAGCAGGACACTTGTCCACTGATGGAGACGGACGACTGGCCACTGCAGTCAGGAACCTGCTGGCGTCCACTACCCCTGCCTACCCGCTTAGCAGTGCAGTGCTGTGACATCCCTTGAGGTGCCTCACCATGGCAGTTGTGCCAAGGTTGGTGAGCACCTGCCCACGCTTCACCACCTTCAAATTGCATTGCACCTCCCTGGGATCATCCGCCCACACCAACTGAAAATGTGTCCATACAGGGGATTTTTTGCCCCCTCCTGCCTTCTGGCCTGCACTGGGTGATGGACCACTGACAGTGCAGCTGGGAGGGGCAGAACATGGTGGTGACACAGCTCTCGGAGGGACAGCCTTCACCTCAACTCCAGACAACATCTCCTGTCCGGAACTAGTGTCTGCCTCGCTGTCCCCAAGCACAGTGATGTCCCATGAAGGGGGGTGCTGGGATCCTGAGGCTGATGGACTGCCCACCATGCTGCTGCTACTCTCCCTTTGCCCCCTATAGCAGCTGCTGCTGCTCCTTCTCTCCCTGCTGCCATTGCCCAGAGATCGGGTCCTGCCTCTAGCAGCTGGGGTGGGATCCATCAGCCCTGGACTGCCGGGGATCACCTCAACAATGGGGGACATTGGTGGCCCTTGAGGAACATCTGACCCCGAAGCACCTGCACCTGCTCCTGCAGCCACAGCCTCCTGGATTGGAGGCCTTCCAGTGTGCTGCGTGGCAGTGGAGGACGCTGGCAGGAGGCACCGCCGAACCACCCCCTGGCTAGTGCCACTACTGGGAGCCTCGGAAGCCTGTCCCCCAAAATCAGACCTGTGGAGTTTGGGCCGTGGTGATGGGCTTGAGCTGCTGCCTGCTGCCACTCTGCTGGCATGGCCCCTACCACCTCTGCCACATGCCCCATTGCCCACCTTACGGGCAGCAGCCCGGCCTTTCCTGACTCTCTTCTCCATTTTTCCTTCCCCAATTATGCACAGGAAGATTTTATATATTTATTTATTTATTTATTTATTTATTTAAAATTTGAATATTATATATATATATATCTACTACTACACTAACTCTAACTGCTATTAACTACTATTCTAAAATCTATTGAACTAAATGGAATATATATCTACAAAGGCCTGGTCCTACAAACACACTATAAAGTATTAAAACTGAATAACTACTACACACTATCTCTATCTAGCTCTATCACTAAGCTAACTCCTACATCTATCTATCTATCTATCTATCTATCTATCTATCTATCTATCTATCTATCTATCCACAGGGATGGGGGGGGAACAAACAGCTCACAACAAACAACACAGGGAGGGGTACAAAACTGAAATGAAACCTGAATCAATCTAATCCTACTCTAAATAAATCCAAAAACAGGGGAAGGGACTCAGGGATGGAATATATAGTGGGAGGAGGGAAGGATTCAATGGAGGGTAGGGAGAAAGAACACATGGAGGGGTAAAAAATAAAAATAACACCTAAATCTATCTAATCTAGTTTAAATAAATGAAACTATGGAGGTAAATGTGTGGAAATGGGTGAAATAGGAGGAGGATGGGATGGCAATGGATTGGGAGGAACACAAACTGCTGGGAGAGGGACACTTCTGTAAATGCCTCCTGACAGGGTCAGTGGCTAGATCAGAAGGATTTAAAAGGGGGGAGGGCAATGACTTTTGTTTCTTGCTGCGCCGACCTTACCACAAGCCCCATTGGCTCTGTGCAGCCTAGCACCATGCCAATCGCAGACTGTGAAGACAGTGGGCAGAGGAAAAGAGGGATGGTGATTGGGCAGGCTGGCTGCTAGTCCAAGCCTCTCCACCCCTGGCGCCAGGAAGTCTGGTCCTCAGCTACCCCCCCCCCTTCAAGTCACGTTTTCCCCACCTGAATGCCGCTGAACTCATCCAAATGTGGTCAAACTCTTTGGAGCTTCGTCTGTTCGGTTTCTCCGTTCGGTTCGGCCATCTGAATGGGCCGAGTTCAGGCTGAACATCGAACGCCCAGACCTCATTCGCACAAGACTAACACAGCAACTACTCTCTCTTTTGAGGGGCAGGCAAGTGAAGCTGCAGGAGTCAATGGGTGAAGCCCTGTCTGTGCAGAAGGAGCTTCTTGCAAATTGGTGGGGCAATACTGGAGAAGGGGGGGACTAGTTCTACTACAGCCTGGCTGTGTTCTTTGTTCATCCTCTCCTTCCTGCCTCCTCTCTCTTACTTTCATCTAGGTCAACATCCCGTCTTTCCATTTGACTTCTTTCCTTTGGAGGCTTTAGGGTTCAGTTGTGTTTTCAAGCTCTTCTCTGCAATTAAGAGGGCTAGATGTTATACTCAGACCAGCTAGCGTGCACTCTAACGGCTAATATAGGTGCTGCTGGACCAACTGAACCAAATGGAAGTTCTAATGGCTAGCAGGTGTGTTACTCTACTGGAGGATGCCCATGCTTGTCTTTAATGAATGTGGAAATTCTCATGATTTCAGACTTTTAGAAACCTCTGTAATTGGAACAGGTAGCAGTCTTGTTGTGAGAGCTGGTGCAGCTTAAATACTCTGTATTTTGGAGGGGCGAGAGGGGTAGATGATCCCTTTTCTGCTAGACCTATATTTCTGTGATTCAAGATAAAAACTTTCAACCATGACCCTTAGTGACTAGATTAGAAAGAAATAGAGACAAAATATATAATTGGACAAATTCTTGGACCAACTTGTGTTGGTGAGAGTATGCAGGTTTTCAGGGCACACAAGGCCCTTCCTCAAGAAGACTGAACAAATGCAGGACAGGTTTATATAAGAAGGCAATTTCTTGAGAGGAAGCTGTTGTTGGGGTGAAGAATATGTCAGACATTGAAAAACAGTGATGTTAAAGATAATTGAGTATGGTCTGTAAAAACAAGGATTACAGTAAATGCAGAGAACAAAAGGTGCTAAATGACACGGTAACCACGCTGCGAGTCTGTGTTGTACTCATCCACATGCGCAAATGCTGAACCTAACAAATGTCCCAGAGTTTGCATTTGTGAATGAGGGTGGATGTGGAGAAAATGACCTAAGGTACAGCAGTGGGGGACTCAAGTGCTGCCATGCTTTCCCCTTCCCCCAGACACTGTCTAAGTATCTAGCAACTCTCAGAAACCCTCCACTGTGCAGCCATTTCAAGACAGAGAGGGGGATCCCAGGGTGAAATACTGAGGGATAGAGAGAGGGGTGGGGGAAGGGCGGGGTAAAAACTGAACATAAATTAACATCGGGTGTGACTCGGTTTGCTTGAGCAATCTGGTTATATCATGCTAAGTTAATTCCTTGCCATTGGTGCTCCTAGGTCTTTCCTGCTTTCTCTGCCTGTGGCTCTAGATCTACGTGTGTCTGTTTGATCCCATTGTAGTAAATGGATTTAGCTCTTGTGATTAGGAAACTTTGCCCACTCCTATAATTTATTTTTGAGGCCGTTTTAAAAACTCCTGTCTAAAATAGGGTGGTTGTCTGTTTGGGGGTGTTGGGGTGGACTGTGGTGGCATGACTCGTGCAGGAGATTAGGATAGATGGTTGGGAAGTCCTTTCTGATCTTGGATTCTATGACTGTACATGATTTTCATGTCCTCCTGACCCTTTTTCCCAGTGAGGAGGCGCACACTCTTCAGTACTGTGGCAGCACTGGGGTTTTTTTGGTTTGTTTTTTTTAAAGTGACTGTAATCTTCTTATGGGAGCTGCAAAATGTTTAAGCACAGTTTTTTCTCCTTTGTGGGTTTTATTACACAATACTTCTCCTTGTTGTTTGAGTTTCAATTGACTTTACTCACTTTTTGAACTCCCTCCAGCATTCCCTCAGTTTTATTTACCTTGATCTCAAAGGGGTCCTGGAAGCTTGAAAGTTATTGATTTTAAAATGAAGAGATTCAAGAACTTATTTTATTGAGGTGCCTTGTAAAGTGTTTGAAGGTGGACAGGCTGTTCTGGGCATAGAATATGATGTTGCTTCTGCAGAAGGGCCTCCTTTTGACCCATGGTGCAGAGGAATCTCGACCTTATGCTGCTCTTTTTGTCATTTGTGGCACATTTTTGTTTAGTTCTTTGTTTACAGCAGTGCAGTAAAACTTCAGGTGGCAATGACTTCTGAGGGCTTAGAACCACTTGACTTTGTTTTTCATTGGAAGCCTGAAACAGTGTGGTGAGGCCAATACCCATGTACACTGCTAGAGTTTTGAATAAAACCCAGCATTATGCGGATTGGCATAAAGATATAGATATCTCAGCACTAGGGGTGTGCACCAGGCCCCTATGTTGTTTTCATTTTCATTATTCAAAAATGTCATTTTCGTTATCGTTATTACCGACAATGTCGTTTTTGTTTTTGTTATTGTTTTTGTTATCATTTTTGATATGGTTTTTTTGTATCGGTATCAATATTAATTATCATTTTTGATATTGTTATTGATATAGGTACCATTTCAAACAAAGATTTTATTCTTGGTATCAGTATCATTATTGATTCCTGTGCATAACTAATATTTATCTAAATCTAAGGGAGACAGGGGAAGGGGAAAGGAAAACTATCTATTAGCTAATCAATTATCTATATAACTTTTCTAATCTAATCTATCTCATTTTTGGTATAATTTTTGATATCGATATCGGTATCGCTATCTATATTGGTATCGATATCATTATCGTTACTGTTATCGGTATTCTCGGTTGTCATTTTTGGTATTCTCAGTTGTTGTTTTCATTATTGTTGTTGTTATTCTCAGTTGTCATTTTCGTTATTGCAATAACGAAAACAAAAATGACAATTTTCATTATTGTTAATGTAATAACGAAAATGACATGCACATCCATACTCAGCACATGCCTAGGTTGGGAGTGCAAATTGGTCTAGCCTGGCTGCCAGCTCTCCCTGTTCTGGTCTTCCTGGTGAACTTTGTCTCTCCCAGATAGAGGCCTCCCCCAGTGGTGCTCACTTTTGGAAAAACAGCTCCAGATGACATCAACTTTTTGCACCAACAAACCCTAATGACCACTAGGGGCATTGGGAGTAGAGAGNGGGGCAGCTTGGGGAATTCCAGCAGTGGAAGGTTCACCTTAAGGAAGAGCAACTGCTACACCAACTTGGCCCCCAGTCTCAGACAGTGTGGAGAGCAAAGATAGATAGATAATAATTTATTAAGCGTGAACAAGGTCATTGCATACTATTAATAAACAAAAAAACAAAACAATGTACAACCAGTTAGGAGATGACAAAATTCCAATTAAAAGCGAATAAGGAAAACATATATCCTTTCAAGGATCCATCGAAATATACCAGAATTTGATTTAAAAAAAACCAAAACCCAAACCCAATTGGGGGAGACAAATCCCCTATAAAAAAACAACATGTAGGATGCAACACCAAACAATTACTTAACCCCCAATACCTTAATTTCTCAATCCATCTCCAACTTGGAATGAAAAAAATGAATAGAAATAAAACTATCATTTAATATAAATGTAATAAATAAAAAATAAATTAAAATGAATATGGATATAAATAAATATCAGTGTTATGATCCTTCACCCATGGGTAATCTGTAGCTAAGGAAAGCCTGCGTGAGAGTCATAGCCTGTGTGAGAAATCTAATAACATTCAAGGTGTCATCATTAGCCTGATCAGACAAAGCTACTTGGAGTAAAAGGGAATCCGACCTACCCAGAAACTTCCCCAAGAAGGAGTTGAGGAATTTAGCCCTTATATCATCATAAAGATGGCTTCTTAGCAGAACATGAGATGTAGTTTCCACTTCCACACAATCAAATGGGCATAAACCCTGGGGAAATGGCAACCCTTTATACCGACGCTCCAATAGCATGGTGGGGAGTGCACTGAATTTCACAGCCAAATAAAGCCTTTTCACTCTTGAAGTGCAAGGAAGAGAGAAATAATTTGCAATACACAACCCCCTTGGGGTGCATGACAGATAGTCACTCATATGGGGGTGAAACTAATTCTAGCTAAATCCTCCTGTGAATTTATATCTGACCATCTCTGTTGGAGTTCAGCCCTGGCAGCTTGAGGTCTTTTCCCTAATAAGTAATCTTTTGGAAGACCTAACCCATTCAGGTGGGCTTCTACCTTATAATGCGATTGGCTCTTATGTTTATCTGCTGCCAAAAATATCGACAGTCCAGCACCAGGTAATCTGGTAATTCTGTTCCAGAATTTAAGTGTACCAAATAGTACTAGCCAAATAGTACCTACCAACTCCGTTGCCCAACTTCCATCCCAACTGCAGCACTTGGGGTACCTTTGGGGGTGCAAACCAGGACTCGAAGGAACTTGGATTGAATAATGTCTATATCGATATTTGGGGGAGGGGGGCAAAGCTCAGCACCAAACAAAAATTTAGATGAAACTTTACTATTGAAAACATCTAAAGCTAATCCATACTGATCTTCCCGAACCTGCAAAAAATCTGAATATGGCAGAAGCCCAAATCTTATTGGGTACATAGATGTACCCATTCTGAGTATGACAGAAGCTGAGCCCCTTACCGCTGCAGCAGCTCTCCTGCGGTGTTCCTTCCAGGAACCAGTGTGGTGGAAGTATAGGCCTAAATATTTTTTTTTAATTGACCTGTTTGAGGAGGTGGCCGTCTAGGTCTCATCTATGTACCTTTTGGGGCCAAGACTTAGTAAAAACCATAACTTTGGACTTAGAATAGTTAATCTTAAGGCGATTAGCCACACAGTAAGATGAAAACTCTGCCAATTGTCTTTTCAGGCTAATGCGGGTTTGGGAAAGCAAGACTAAGTCATCGGCGTATAAGAGACAGCCAATATGGTGTGAGGCCAGCTTCAGGGGGAAGAACTGGGGTTGAGCCATAAGAGGAATAATATCATTGATGAATAAATTGAAAAGGGCGGGCGCTAACACACAACCCTGTCTCACCCCTGAAGGGACATCAACCTCCTCAGACACTACACAGCCATGATCTAATTTAATTACCAATTTGGAGTCTGTGTATAATGTCTGTATCAATGCAAGCAGTCTCCTGTCCATTGAGGTCTTCCATGGCTTAAGACAAAGTAATTTCCTGTTAACAGAGTTGAAGGCTGATTTTAAGTCTAAGAAGGCTGCAAAGAAATGGCCATTGGAGGCCATATACTTGTCAATTAAATGAGACAGTATTAAACAATGCTCCGTAATTGATCTGGCCTTTTGGAAGCCTCCCGGCTCAGGGTGAATGATATTATGTTCTTCTATCCAAGAGGTGAACTTTCCCAGTAGAAATTTAGCATAAGTCTTGCTGACAAAGCTAAGTAGGCTAATAGGCCTATAATTGGCAAGATCTAAATGGGATCTAAACGGGATGCTGCTGCTGCTGCTCATCCTGCTGCTGGTGCTGCTGCTACTACTAGGGCTGGGGGAAGGGATAGACCTCCAGCAGCTGAAAAGGGTGGCTGCTCCCACTCCCACCATCCCCAGGGCTGTCCTGCTGATGCTACTGCTGTGCACTCTGCAGAGCCCGCTATGCTTGCTGGACCCTCTCCACCAGCTCACCCTTCCAGTGGCCATAGAGCGGTGTCTGGTGTGCCACATGGCCCTTGACCCTGGGGTCCAGCATGGTTGCAAGAATGTATTCCGCTCACCCCAGGAGCTTGTTGAAATGTGGCTTCAGTCCGGCTGCCTTCAGCTGTCATACCAGGTCAACCACCCTGAGGGCCACAATCCCATCCCTGGAGAATATCCTCAAGCCTCCTGAAGAGACTCTGGACCAGAGGGGTCACCTAGCTGATGGTGGCCATAGATGAGCTTATGGTCACTACCATGAACGGTCTCAGCACGAAGACTGTGTGTGCCAGGATCTCCCATTATGTCCCATTGTACTCTGGAGGTGCCCAACTGTCCATCTCCAGTTGTACCTGATGCAAGGTGGCTTTCTGCTCGAGTCGCCCCTTGAGCTTCAGGAAGGTTGTATTCCACCATGTGGACACATCCTGCACCAGCTGGGGCACTGGGGAGTCTTGCTTGGCCTGGTTTGCCCGGAGAAGGTCGCTCCCCTTCATGCTCCGGTTGAAGAAACCGGCCAGCTTCCTCCCCCGCTCGATCAGGAAGCTAAGGGTGCCTGCCTCAATCCCTTTCTCCTCCAAGCCCAGAGCATCCCTGACCACCAAGTGAAGGGTGTGTGCAGCGCAAGGGATGCTAGTGAAGCCCCCCTCATGGACTGCCCTCAATATGTTGACCATGTTATCAGTGACCACGCACCCCTTGGTGAAGGGCGCACCTGGCATGACCCACTCCCTCAACATGGTGGCCAGGGCTGCCTCTATGTTCCAGGACATGTGGGGACCATCCATTACTTCTGCTTGAAGCAGGGCCCACCTATACCCTGCTTCGGGACCCCTCCTGCCACTGCCAAACACTGGCTCCGGGTCCTGCCACCAATGCCTGCCACCATCACTGCCAGGTAGGCATGCTGAGTGTTCCTGCTCAATCACAGGTCTGTGGTGAAGTGGATGGTGGCACCGCCAGCCCCTGACAGCTGCTCTCTCACCCGCTCCTTTAAACCCCTGTACAAGACTGGCACCACCTGCCGACTCAGGGTGGTGCACGTTGGCAACTTAAACTGGGGGGCCAGGAAGCCAATCAGGTGCCTGAATCCAATATCCCCGACCAATGAGAAGGGCTGCCCATCCAGGGCGATCATTTTCCCCAACATGTGTGTGGCTTTCAGTTGAAAGCCACACCTCCCTCCACATCTTGCAGCCGACAAGAGACCTGGCATCTGTCCCCACCCCAGCTCCTCCATGGTGGACTGACACTGCTTCTGCTGCTTCTGCTGCTGCTCCTGCTCCCCCCTAGCAGCAATACCGCTCCTGCTGCTAGATGCAGCTGTTGGAGCAGGACACTTGTCCACTGATGGAGACGGACGACTGGCCACTGCAGTCAGGAACCTGCTGGCGTCCACTGCCCCTGCCTACCCGCTTAGCAGTGCAGTGCTGTGACATCCCTTGAGGTGCCTCACCATGGCAGTTGTGCCAAGGTTGGTGAGCACCTGCCCACGCTTCACCACCTTCAAATTGCATTGCACCTCCCTGGGATCATCCGCCCACACCAACTGAAAATGTGTCCATACAGGGGATTTTTTGCCCCCTCCTGCCTTCTGGCCTGCACTGGGTGATGGACCACTGACAGTGCAGCTGGGAGGGGCAGAACATGGTGGTGACACAGCTCTCGGAGGGACAGCCTTCACCTCAACTCCAGACAACATCTCCTGTCCGGAACTAGTGTCTGCCTCGCTGTCCCCAAGCACAGTGATGTCCCATGAAGGGGGGTGCTGGGATCCTGAGGCTGATGGACTGCCCACCATGCTGCTGCTACTCTCCCTTTGCCCCCTATAGCAGCTGCTGCTGCTCCTTCTCTCCCTGCTGCCATTGCCCAGAGATCGGGTCCTGCCTCTAGCAGCTGGGGTGGGATCCATCAGCCCTGGACTGCCGGGGATCACCTCAACAATGGGGGACATTGGTGGCCCTTGAGGAACATCTGACCCCGAAGCACCTGCACCTGCTCCTGCAGCCACAGCCTCCTGGATTGGAGGCCTTCCAGTGTGCTGCGTGGCAGTGGAGGACGCTGGCAGGAGGCACCGCCGAACCACCCCCTGGCTAGTGCCACTACTGGGAGCCTCGGAAGCCTGTCCCCCAAAATCAGACCTGTGGAGTTTGGGCCGTGGTGATGGGCTTGAGCTGCTGCCTGCTGCCACTCTGCTGGCATGGCCCCTACCACCTCTGCCACATGCCCCATTGCCCACCTTACGGGCAGCAGCCCGGCCTTTCCTGACTCTCTTCTCCATTTTTCCTTCCCCAATTATGCACAGGAAGATTTTATATATTTATTTATTTATTTATTTATTTATTTAAAATTTGAATATTATATATATATATATCTACTACTACACTAACTCTAACTGCTATTAACTACTATTCTAAAATCTATTGAACTAAATGGAATATATATCTACAAAGGCCTGGTCCTACAAACACACTATAAAGTATTAAAACTGAATAACTACTACACACTATCTCTATCTAGCTCTATCACTAAGCTAACTCCTACATCTATCTATCTATCTATCTATCTATCTATCTATCTATCTATCTATCTATCTATCCACAGGGATGGGGGGGGAACAAACAGCTCACAACAAACAACACAGGGAGGGGTACAAAACTGAAATGAAACCTGAATCAATCTAATCCTACTCTAAATAAATCCAAAAACAGGGGAAGGGACTCAGGGATGGAATATATAGTGGGAGGAGGGAAGGATTCAATGGAGGGTAGGGAGAAAGAACACATGGAGGGGTAAAAAATAAAAATAACACCTAAATCTATCTAATCTAGTTTAAATAAATGAAACTATGGAGGTAAATGTGTGGAAATGGGTGAAATAGGAGGAGGATGGGATGGCAATGGATTGGGAGGAACACAAACTGCTGGGAGAGGGACACTTCTGTAAATGCCTCCTGACAGGGTCAGTGGCTAGATCAGAAGGATTTAAAAGGGGGGAGGGCAATGACTTTTGTTTCTTGCTGCGCCGACCTTACCACAAGCCCCATTGGCTCTGTGCAGCCTAGCACCATGCCAATCGCAGACTGTGAAGACAGTGGGCAGAGGAAAAGAGGGATGGTGATTGGGCAGGCTGGCTGCTAGTCCAAGCCTCTCCACCCCTGGCGCCAGGAAGTCTGGTCCTCAGCTACCCCCCCCCCTTCAAGTCACGTTTTCCCCACCTGAATGCCGCTGAACTCATCCAAATGTGGTCAAACTCTTTGGAGCTTCGTCTGTTCGGTTTCTCCGTTCGGTTCGGCCATCTGAATGGGCCGAGTTCAGGCTGAACATCGAACGCCCAGACCTCATTCGCACAAGACTAACACAGCAACTACTCTCTCTTTTGAGGGGCAGGCAAGTGAAGCTGCAGGAGTCAATGGGTGAAGCCCTGTCTGTGCAGAAGGAGCTTCTTGCAAATTGGTGGGGCAATACTGGAGAAGGGGGGGACTAGTTCTACTACAGCCTGGCTGTGTTCTTTGTTCATCCTCTCCTTCCTGCCTCCTCTCTCTTACTTTCATCTAGGTCAACATCCCGTCTTTCCATTTGACTTCTTTCCTTTGGAGGCTTTAGGGTTCAGTTGTGTTTTCAAGCTCTTCTCTGCAATTAAGAGGGCTAGATGTTATACTCAGACCAGCTAGCGTGCACTCTAACGGCTAATATAGGTGCTGCTGGACCAACTGAACCAAATGGAAGTTCTAATGGCTAGCAGGTGTGTTACTCTACTGGAGGATGCCCATGCTTGTCTTTAATGAATGTGGAAATTCTCATGATTTCAGACTTTTAGAAACCTCTGTAATTGGAACAGGTAGCAGTCTTGTTGTGAGAGCTGGTGCAGCTTAAATACTCTGTATTTTGGAGGGGCGAGAGGGGTAGATGATCCCTTTTCTGCTAGACCTATATTTCTGTGATTCAAGATAAAAACTTTCACCCATGACCCTTAGTGACTAGATTAGAAAGAAATAGAGACAAAATATATAATTGGACAAATTCTTGGACCAACTTGTGTTGGTGAGAGTATGCAGGTTTTCAGGGCACACAAGGCCCTTCCTCAAGAAGACTGAACAAATGCAGGACAGGTTTATATAAGAAGGCAATTTCTTGAGAGGAAGCTGTTGTTGGGGTGAAGAATATGTCAGACATTGAAAAACAGTGATGTTAAAGATAATTGAGTATGGTCTGTAAAAACAAGGATTACAGTAAATGCAGAGAACAAAAGGTGCTAAATGACACGGTAACCACGCTGCGAGTCTGTGTTGTACTCATCCACATGCGCAAATGCTGAACCTAACAAATGTCCCAGAGTTTGCATTTGTGAATGAGGGTGGATGTGGAGAAAATGACCTAAGGTACAGCAGTGGGGGACTCAAGTGCTGCCATGCTTTCCCCTTCCCCCAGACACTGTCTAAGTATCTAGCAACTCTCAGAAACCCTCCACTGTGCAGCCATTTCAAGACAGAGAGGGGGATCCCAGGGTGAAATACTGAGGGATAGAGAGAGGGGTGGGGGAAGGGCGGGGTAAAAACTGAACATAAATTAACATCGGGTGTGACTCGGTTTGCTTGAGCAATCTGGTTATATCATGCTAAGTTAATTCCTTGCCATTGGTGCTCCTAGGTCTTTCCTGCTTTCTCTGCCTGTGGCTCTAGATCTACGTGTGTCTGTTTGATCCCATTGTAGTAAATGGATTTAGCTCTTGTGATTAGGAAACTTTGCCCACTCCTATAATTTATTTTTGAGGCCGTTTTAAAAACTCCTGTCTAAAATAGGGTGGTTGTCTGTTTGGGGGTGTTGGGGTGGACTGTGGTGGCATGACTCGTGCAGGAGATTAGGCTAGATGGTTGGGAAGTCCTTTCTGATCTTGGATTCTATGACTGTACATGATTTTCATGTCCTCCTGACCCTTTTTCCCAGTGAGGAGGCGCACACTCTTCAGTACTGTGGCAGCACTGGGGTTTTTTTGGTTTGTTTTTTTTAAAGTGACTGTAATCTTCTTATGGGAGCTGCAAAATGTTTAAGCACAGTTTTTTCTCCTTTGTGGGTTTTATTACACAATACTTCTCCTTGTTGTTTGAGTTTCAATTGACTTCACTCACTTTTTGAACTCCCTCCAGCATTCCCTCAGTTTTATTTACCTTGATCTCAAAGGGGTCCTGGAAGCTTGAAAGTTATTGATTTTAAAATGAAGAGATTCAAGAACTTATTTTATTGAGGTGCCTTGTAAAGTGTTTGAAGGTGGACAGGCTGTTCTGGGCATAGAATATGATGTTGCTTCTGCAGAAGGGCCTCCTTTTGACCCATGGTGCAGAGGAATCTCGACCTTATGCTGCTCTTTTTGTCATTTGTGGCACATTTTTGTTTAGTTCTTTGTTTACAGCAGTGCAGTAAAACTTCAGGTGGCAATGACTTCTGAGGGCTTAGAACCACTTGACTTTGTTTTTCATTGGAAGCCTGAAACAGTGTGGTGAGGCCAATACCCATGTACACTGCTAGAGTTTTGAATAAAACCCAGCATTATGCGGATTGGCATAAAGATATAGATATCTCAGCACTAGGGGTGTGCACCAGGCCCCTATGTTGTTTTCATTTTCATTATTCAAAAATGTCATTTTCGTTATCGTTATTACCGACAATGTCGTTTTTGTTTTTGTTATTGTTTTTGTTATCATTTTTGATATGGTTTTTTTGTATCGGTATCAATATTAATTATCATTTTTGATATTGTTATTGATATAGGTACCATTTCAAACAAAGATTTTATTCTTGGTATCAGTATCATTATTGATTCCT
Source organism: Sphenodon punctatus (assembly GCA_003113815.1). Classification (NCBI taxonomy): domain Eukaryota; kingdom Metazoa; phylum Chordata; class Lepidosauria; order Sphenodontia; family Sphenodontidae; genus Sphenodon; species Sphenodon punctatus. The sequence continues at coordinate 404,357 of QEPC01009496.1, read as the reverse complement.
GTGCATAACTAATATTTATCTAAATCTAAGGGAGACAGGGGAAGGGGAAAGGAAAACTATCTATTAGCTAATCAATTATCTATATAACTTTTCTAATCTAATCTATCTCATTTTTGGTATAATTTTTGATATCGATATCGGTATCGCTATCTATATTGGTATCGATATCATTATCGTTACTGTTATCGGTATTCTCGGTTGTCATTTTTGGTATTCTCAGTTGTTGTTTTCATTATTGTTGTTGTTATTCTCAGTTGTCATTTTCGTTATTGCAATAACGAAAACAAAAATGACAATTTTCATTATTGTTAATGTAATAACGAAAATGACATGCACATCCATACTCAGCACATGCCTAGGTTGGGAGTGCAAATTGGGCTAGCCTGGCTGCCAGCTCTCCCTGTTCTGGTCTTCCTGGTGAACTTTGTCACTCCCAGATAGAGGCCTCCCCCAGTGGTGCTCACTTTTGGAAAAACAGCTCCAGATGACATCAACTTTTTGCACCAACAAACCCTAATGACCACTAGGGGCATTGGGAGTAGAGAGAGTGAGTTAGTGTGTGTGTCACTTTAACCTTTCTGATCTCTGCTTCTAAGCCCCCCTTCCCCCTCTTGGGTGGGATGTGCCCAGGAAGCTCCTACTGGACTTCCTCCTTCTTCCTGACCTTTTTCCATTCCACTCTTCTCTCTCTGACCTTCAACATGACTGGCCACCATGCTGGTGGCAGCTAGATAGAAAGATCTAGGGATAGGCCTTTCCTTACACAATGCATTTCTCAATAAAGTAGATTATTTTAATCTAGAAACAAACTCCAAGGTGTTGATTACTTCTAAGTTGCTGCTACTGAGAATTCGAGCTATTTTCTTTTGCTGTGTGTAAACTCTGCTGATGCCTAGCCAGAGCTCTAACAGATCCTGGAACAGTAAGTGGAACTTTGCTTTTTTGGTTTTTGACCACTAATAAAATTCCAACACTCACAGCTTTACTCAAGGTAACTTGGCTGGCATATGTTGTGGTACTTGCCTGTAGCAGTGGACTGGGTTCTTTAGGGAGAAACTATCCTGTCTTGGAGCAGGAGCTTGGACTAGATGATCCTTAAGAACCCTTCCAGCCCTACAGTTCTATGATAGAGGAGATGACCAAACAGAAGTGCTGAAGCAGCTCCACTGTTTCACTCCAGTGGGGTCATTCCCATGGCCCGCGGAACCCATGTGAAACCTGCGTGTATGCATGTATGTAGAGAAGAGTGCATGTCTCCTCTATGTACACTCTCCTCTGCGTAGAGGAGAGTGCACGTCTGTAGAGGAGACGTTGTGTCATGCGGAATCCACATGGATCCCGTGTGGACAGGGTTTGGGATTGCAGCCATTGTTTTACTCCACTGGCTTGGAATTCCCCATCTCTTGTCCTTGGACATCCCCATCCCCTTGAATCAGTGGTGGACACTTGGAGTATAAGTCAAGTGCAAGTTCTGGTGGTGGTTCTGCCTGTTCCCACTGCATCATGCATATGGAAGTTCCAACCTCACTGTGTCACACATGTAGAAGCTCTGCCCTTGTGCTGCAGACCTGCCCATACTGTGACTACTGTCTCCCCCCAGCTGGGATCTTCCTTCCCTCCCTCTCTTGGTACATAGTAGAGGGAAACGCCAGAACTTACTGTTCTCAGGATCTTACTGTGGATCTTGTTGAATTTGCTCTTGCGTGGTGTGAGTTAGGGCTTGAGGAAAACGTAAGAAGCATATTATCTTGGGGGAACATTCATTTTCACTAAAAACTAAAAAGAAACTGGTTTCTAACTTCTATAGTTGTAGAGAGAAACTTGAAACCTGACCCCAGATGGCTCAATTAGACAAATGAAAAGAACCCTACAGTGTTCATTTTCTTCACGGTCTCTTGATTTTAAAGCCAGTCTCACAAATCTGGGAAGGCCCGACTAATTTTCTTTTTCAATAGTTAAAATTATGCAATGATGCATTAATTAATTCCTGTTCTGTTTCCCTCCCAGTATTTTTTTCTTTTTCCTTAAGTGATGGCATTATAGGCTGATGGGAGATCTTCTCCAGCTTCTAGAAGTCACAGCACTGGCACACAAGCTTTCTTCAGGGATCTCTTGTCTCAGAGCTCGTTCAATAACAATGTCACATAACAAAAGTGGTAACAGGGAAAAATAGATTATCAAACCCATGGTGCTTCCAGCAAGCCTAGATACTGTGAGGCTTAGCAGGGAGGTACATCTTTTCTTGAGACAGACCTCTCATTTTCTGGATCTTCCTGGAGGCTTATTTAGTCCTATCTAGGGCTGAAATGAGATTTCATCAAAAGAGGAATTCCCATTGAAATCCTGGTTCCAATACCGTCTTGGTGAAATTGAGAACCTCTTAGTATTCAGTAATGTCTAAATCAGGGGTGGGGAACATTTTCTGTCCCAGGGGCCGCAATGAAAATTAGTATGAGCTCTGAGGGCCACATAGAGGTTGCGGGTGGGGGCGCTTAGCAGGTGTATTCAAGATAAGGAGGACACAGATCATGAATCTGTGCCATGGATCTGTCCCCTACACTTGTGTGCATGCCCTCCTCTCTGCCCCATTATCCTGAGCTCAGTTTTTCAGTGCTTGGGGGTAAAGTGCTTTGGCCGCTGGTTTTGGTTCTGGATCTGGCCATGATCATCCATGCTTGTATCACCTCTTGGTTAGACTACTGTAACGCGCTCTATGTGGGGCTACATAGGGTGACGAACTGGAAGCTGCAGCTGGTGCATAATGCAGTGGCCCGGCTCTTGGGCTTGGCCACTGAGAGCACATTACACCAGTGCTCTGATCTCTGTACTGGCTGCCAATAGTCTTCCGGGCCCGATTCAAAGTGTTGGTTTTGACCTATAAAGCCTTACACGGTCTGGGCCCTACCTATTTTTGAGACCGCCTCACTCCCCCGGTTCTGGACTGGCCCCTGCGATCATCTGGTGGTGTCCTGTTGGAGGTCCCTTGGGTTTCCCGGGGGGCCATGTGGGACAGGGCATTCTCGGTAGTTGCGCCATGCCTTTGAAACTCCCTCCCGGTGGGGGCCCCAGACCTCCCGTGTTTCCATAGGAAATGTAAGTCCCGGGTGTTCCATCAGGCATTTGGTGAGGGCGAAGGGTGAGGGTGGTGGGTGTTAAGGGTTTTTTCTCCCCATTTTTATTGTTTGCTTTTGCTATTTAATGTTTTTATATATTTGGTATTGTATTTTTATCATTTGACTTGTTACCTGCCCCGGGCTGCCTGTGGCAGGAGGGACGGGGTATAATTTTTAAAAATAAATAAATAAATAAATAAAGACTGAATCCAGGGGCCAGATCCAGGCACTGGAAAGGGGCCACATAAAAACTTGCTGAGGGCCGCATTTGGCCCTCGGGCCTGAGGTTTCCCACCCCTGGTCTAAATGGACATTTAATTTTTCTATTTACTGACTTTCCACTTACCAGGATCCCATTTACCGCTTTGCCATTTACTGCTATACCATCCATTTCAAATCCCAAGAGGTAAACTGACATAATACCACTTATCTTGCACTCCATTTTCCCTTGTACTTCTTATCACTCATTAGCTGCTGTGTAGATTCCTTTACTAATCTGAAATCCAGTTGCAGATTGGTCAAAGCAAAGGGAACAACATAGAACAACAAATGTAATTGGAGGCAATGGAATGGAGGTTAAGGGGCACAGGGGGGTGGGGGAGAGGATAAGGGATGAGCTGTTTGCAGTGATTGGCTCAGAAATGTGAAACAACAAACCTGGAAGTAAAACTGTATCACTGGTAATGCAATAAGCAGTAAATAAATGGTATGCAACAAGCAGAAAATCTGTGTGAGTGAGAACATCACCCCAGGGCCTGAGACAGTCCCCACCAGTTTCTATGTCCATCATCCTGGCTCTGGCCTTCCTTGGCTGGGGTTTCCTCCATCTGATATCTCCCTGAAGCAGCTCTTCCTTCCTCACCAGTGTTAATCATTTCGGCAGCTCTGACTCCACTCTCTCCTCCCCAGGTAGGGATGTGCGAATGCGGTTTGGAGGTTCGGAGTTCGGACCAAACTCGAATAGTTCGGTTGACCGAACTGAACTTTCGAACTCAACTCGAATTTGACCGAACTGTTCGGTTGAATCCGAACCAGTTCAGAAGGCCAAAAAAATCCAATTTTGAATGTAGGAACTCGTTTTGGAAGTTCAGAATTCGACCGAACTCGAATAGTTCGGTTGACCGAATCGAACTTTTGAACCGTACTCAATTTTCTAACTGAACCGAATTTCCGAACTCGGTTCTGTTTGCACATCCCTATCCCCAGGTTGGTCACAGGTGCCTCTTGCAATCAGCAACCGTTAGGCATGGCCCCCCAAAAAATACAGGACCATGATTAATGGAAAAATTCCCCTCCCCCATGGAATCTCCTCCCCTGCTCCTCCCCCATGCAGAATTTCCCTTCATTCTGTATGTGGGAGGAATGGGGCAGGACATTTGCACAGAGAAGAGGGGATGGAGGGAAGCTAGGAGCTCCTGTGAGTGGACCGGACTAGGGTGTGTGGGTGGGAGGTTGCTGGAGGCTGCCTCCCCCCACCCCCACCCCAGCCCAGTAACTCATCTTGTGGTGGCAGTAGCAGGTTCTCTGACTGACCCTCCTGCACACTCCTTCGTGCTGCTTCCAGCCCCACCCAACTGGGCCTTCTATGGCAGTGTGGCCTGATGGCCATGCCACCCTGGGGAACCCTGTTGGGTGGGGCAGGGCTGGGAAGCAGCCAGAAGGAGCATGTAGGAGGGCCAGCCAGGGAAGCTGCAACTGCTGCTGCCGGGTGAGTTGCTGGGCTGGGGAGGGTGGTGGGGAGACAACCTCTGGCTGCTCCCCCAACCCAGCTTGGCCCATTGGGCAGGTGCACTGAGCACTGTCACTGTCACTGTTCTCCCTCTCCCCAGCCTGACCAGATCAGAAATGCGACCAGCTGAGCTGAGGAGGGGAAGACAGTGGCAGCTCTTGGGACTCCTGTTGGCCAGCTGTGCCCATGCAGGCAACCTCTGGAAGCCTCCTCCACCCAACCCTGCACATCATGGATTGGGTAGGGGTGGGGGGCGAGGACCCGCAGCATTGGGCCCTGAGGTCTGCAGACTCGTGTGGAATTTTTTTTTAAAATCCATGGAAGAATCAAAGCCCTGTAGTTAGGGCAATCTTTCACTGCCCACTGGGTCACCTTGGTCTCTCAGCTTGCAGTGGCCCTTCAATTAGCAGCAGCTCCATCAGCTTCCTCTCCTCAGGTCCGTTAATCTGACCCAGGAACCCCCAACCTTCCCGTAGGCTCTGGCTACTCTGAACTACTATACAAAGATTGCAACCTTCCTTGCTTGGTCCAAACTACTAAATGGCCCATTCACCGGGATTTCTAGAAGTGCCCTCTTTCTGCATCCTACACAGTGCTTTCTTCCAGCGCTTCCTCCTCACTCCCCATACTTACGTTCACCTGGAAGGTAATTAAACACTTCCCCCCCAACACACTCTAAGCTGGGATAAGGACTCCCTTTTCTTGCACTAATTAACCCTTTCCAGGGTTTCTTGGATTAACCTTTTCCAAGACTTCATGGCTGGATTCTGGCCCTGGAACTTACTCGGGCACAATCCTCCTTAGGATCAGGCCACTTGTCGGTGACCCTATTACAGTCAGTATATGGTACCTCTCCCTAGGTGTCTGCTTCCCTTTTTAGGGAAGGTCATTGAATGGGTTGTGGCTCATCAGTTGCAGGCCCATCTGGACTGCTCTGATTTTCTTGATTCCGCACAGTCTGGATTTTATCTGGGTTATAGCATGGAGACTGTGCTTGTGGCCTTAGTCAATGACCTGCTGGTAGAGTTAGATAGGGGCTGTAACACTCTGCTGGTTCTACTAGATCTATCTGTGGCTTTTGATACGGTGAATCATGAGCTGTTAGTGACTCACCTGCAGGTCCTGGTGGGGGTGGATGGTACCATTTTACCATGGTTCCATTCCTACCTCGCAGATAGATGTCAGTGGGTGGTACCAGGGCACTGTCCATCGTCCCCTCCAGGCCTCCTGTGTGGAGTCCCCCAGGCTCTATTTTGTCTCTGCCTTTATTCAATGCATATATGCAGCTACTAGGGGAGGTCATGCACAGCTGGGGGGTTCACTGTCATCAGTATGCTGATGACACCCAGCTGTACCTCTCCTTTTCAACCAACTCAGGCCCTCATTGCTTTCCCAGTGTTTGACTGCTATGGGGGATTGGATGAGGTCGAGCCATTTGAAACTCAATCCTGACAAGACAGAGGTGATGCTAGTGGGTGGGGTCAGTGATCTGCGGGAGAGGGAAGCCCCCATTATTGGGGTTATCCATCCTTCATTGGTTCCATCTGTGCAGAGCTTGGGGGTACTCCTGGATTCACAGCTGCGCCTGGATCAGCAGGTGATGGCTGAGGCTAGGGAGTTCTTTCACCTATTACATCTGGTGAAGAAGCTCCACCCATATGTCTCAGAATCCAATCTCGCCATTGTCATCCATGCATTCGTCACCTTGAGGTTAGACTATTGCAATGCGCTCTACGTGGGGCTGCCCATGGTGACGATCTGAAAACTGCAACTAGTGCAAAATGTAGCAGCCTGTCTCCTAACAGGGATGGGTCACAGGGAGCACATTTAACCAGTGCTCTTGTTGCCAATTGTCTTCCGGGTCTGATTCAAGGTGCTGTTTTTAACCTATAAATCCCTGCATGGCCTGGGTCCCGCTTATTGGAGGGACTGGCTCACTCCTTGGGCCCAGGGGTGGCCCCTGTGGTCATCTGGGGATGCCCTCCTGGAGGTCCCATGTTTTTGGTGGGTAAAAACAGACAGGAGGGCGTTGTCAGTGGCAGCCTCGTCGCTGTGGAATGCCATCCCAGTGGAGGCCTGCCTCAGCCCAGATCGCCTCACTTTCTGCCAGCATTGTAAGACCTGGCTCTTCCACCAGGCGTTTGGTTGGGGGATGGGTGAGGGGGGATAGTTTAAATGGGTGTAGGGGGTTATTTATTGATTTTGTGCATACCAGTTTTGATGGTTGGATCTTATTATCATTATTATTGTGCTTTATTATTAATGTTTGAAGTTTTTATTTGATGTTTTATTGTTTTTGTACACCAACCCAAGTCTCCTTCTGGGGAGAGGGGTGGGATAAAAATATTGAAATAAATAAATAAAAATGATGGAGAGAGCCCATTCACCCTTTTGCAAATATATTATTGCACGGTCAACCTGAAGGCAGTAGGATTCCTGCTGTGTGTTATTCCACCTCTCCCTAGGCATTCCCTGTCCATCCAAACATGGGTGGTGCATAGGAGGAAGGTACTGAGAAAGTATTTTCTTCTCTGTGATCACTGTGTTGGTGGTGGGACCTTTTTTGTAGCTATAGTGCAACAATCTTTTCTGTAGCATAAATCTAGACTCCTCATGCTTTGGAAACAAATTGGTACAGTTGAATACCTTTCACCTGTAATTACATTTTAGAGCAGAGGGTTGCTAATTTGTACTACTTTTTTGTCCTGGTAGGGCAGGAGTGGGGAACCTAAGGCCCGGGGGCCAAATGTAGCCTGGGGCAAGTTTTTACATGGCCCCTTTTCACTTCCTGAATCTGGCCCCTGGATCCAGTTCTTACCTCCAATCACTGAAAAACTGAGCTGTGGGGAAGGGAACAGAGATGAGGGCATGCAAACAAGGATAGGGGACAGTTCCATGGCACAGATTTATGATTTGGGTCCTCCTTTCCTTGAATGCATCCATTAAGCATCCCTGCCCCAACTTCTATGGGTGATTTCAGATGTTGCGGGCACCTGAATCACCACAGTGGATTCCCAGTGGTGGCGACCCATCTAACCACCCCCCGTGGTCAAGAAAGGCCCCAAACAGACGTGATGGGTGCGGGACCATGGCAGGGAATCAGGCCAGAAGACCACGGCCTGGGGCAGTGCAACAGATGTTACGCTGATCCCGGGCCATGGTCAAAACAATCTGATGGCTCTGGAGAGGGACGGGACACAGACATGGCCAGCTGAGGGCAAACAAAGCCAAAAGTGCCTACAGAGAATGCCCACACAAGGGAAACGGGAAGGGAGGGGGGAGAGGGAGATTAGGCGCAGAGGCAGCACACACAACAGGCACAGAGACAACAAGGACACAGTGGAACACACAGCACTAACACACACCCGGACACACACACACCCGCATGGGAAAGGAAGGGAAGCGGGGGACACAGCGGGACAGACAACACATACGGCACAATGGGCACGGGGGGAGGGGGGGCAGGAACAGGGGGGAGGGGGGAACAGTCCCAGGGGCCAGGGCAGGACACAGGAAATGGCAACCAGACCCCCACAACAGCACAGCCTGCACGGGCACCCCACAGCTACATCGCCAGTCCCAGAATGGGGGGACCCCACAGGGGCACAGCACAGGCACAGGGGGAGGCCACACGGTCCAGGGAGAAGCCCAGGAACAGTGCAGGAGGCTGTCAGGGAGCCCATGCGCCGGTCAGGGTGCGATGGATGAGATGGAAGCAAGTCGGCGCCAAAGAGCGGAGAAGCACTTCCACAAGCCTGCCCCCCCTGGGAGGACACCGGGAGGTGCAGTCTGGGGGCCCCAGCACCCTTCAGTCACAGAGGCACCCAAGGGGGGAGGGGGGCCTGGACACAGGAGGGATTGAGGCCGGACCAGGAAGGAAAGCATCACCCAGGCGCCGGGAGCCACTTCAGCATTCAGGAAACAGCCACAGGAGACAACAGCCACGAGGGGAACACCAGTCACAGAGGCAGACAGGGGGGGCATGGAGGGGGAACAAAGGGCACAGGCAGGGGCAGTGAGACCCCAGGCAGCAGCCAGCCCAGCACCGAGCCAGTGACATCATGGAGGGAGCTGGCAGAAACTTGCGGCAGTGGGGCAGAGCCGTGAGCCCACAGCTGGATCAGCATCCAGGGCCCGGAATAAAAGGGGGGGCCTCACAGCCAGCTGCAGGAGGCCACAAGGGGCCTGGGGCCAGGGGCCCCATCAGGTGCACGAAGTGGGGCCACTGAAGCATGCCCCGATGGTACCCCAGCGCAGACATGTGGTGGGCGACCAGGTAGTATGCCTCGAAGGGAACCTGAGTGGCGAGACCCACCTGCACATCAGATCGGGACCACACACTGGCCAGTGCCGACACCTCCGCTTCAGAGGGCTCCGACAAGCCATAGTCAGCAGGTGGGGGCCACAGAAGGTGACCCATCTCCAACAGGCAGTGATAGATTGCCCTGCGGGACTGTTGGTAACCTCGGGCCCCGTGAACACAGCCAAAGAAGGACACAGCCAAGACAGGACCCCCCTCCTCCAGACAGGCCATGTAGGCAGCCAGGCTGCACACAGAGAGGGCGGACATGGTCTCTGCCGCCAACCACCCCACATGCAAGCATCTGATCTCTGCAATGCACCCATTGGGAAAGGGACACAGCCCTAGCATCTCAGCATGCAGCCGGCAGTCGCAGGAGCTCACCGCATAGCTATAGTACCGCAGCCCAGAGATCATACTCTTGTAGGCACCTGTGAGGCTGTCCAGGCAGCTCAAAAGCAATTGCACAGCTGGGGAATGCCACAGGTCACACAGGGCCATGGTCTCACGGAAGGTCCAGCTATGCACTGCCCGCGGCCTCCCTGGCCTTCTCGCCCTGCAGGAGCCGGCCCTGCCAGCCTGGGGGCCGTCCAGGGTGACCTGGGGTCCTGAACCTGTTTGGCAGGGCGCAACCGTGGGGGCGGGGCAACACAGGTCTCAACCTACAACAGGTGTGGCCCCAACCCACCCGGGGCACCAGTCACCATGGAGCTGGGCCGGTTGGGTGCCTGCGGGTCGTACCTAGCTGTGTGCATGGAGTGGTACACTTACACACAGACCTTCTGTGCATCCGGACCGCAGAGGTGCATCTGGCCACCTGGCTGTGCGTGTGCATGACCAGGAGCATTGCCAGAGCCCGGAGAGCCCACTACGGACACAGGTGCTCCCTGGTCCACCTCAGGGCCCAGCAGGTGTCCGGGCCGGCCCAACAGGCGCTCCTCTGTGCCATGGGGTGCACTGCCCTGCTCACAATGCTCATTGACCGGCGGGTATGGGTCACGGAGTGGGCACAGAGTTGGTGGGCCAGGGCACTGGCCCAATGGGACGAGGCCGCCTGGAGACCGCACTTTTGAATGGACATGCGCGTCCTCCTGTGACTTGCAGAGTTGTTAACACCCTGGCTGCAGCTAGAGGCCACCCCTATGCAGGCCCCCTTACCCATGGTCCAGCTGGTGGCCATCAGGGTCTGGGCCCTTGCAACACCTGATTCCTGCCACTCTGTCTTGCATTACTTGGTGTTGGGGTGAGCACCGTCGCCGGGATCCTGTGGGACATCTGCGAGGTGGTGGAGGGTGTGCTCCTGGACCGAGTGATCAAACTGGTGGACCAGGAGGCTGTGTTGGCACTGTGGGCACCATGGACGGCTCCGTGGACAGCACCCACATAGACATCCTGCGCCCATCCGCTGGGGAGGCCTCGGAATATGTCAACCAACATGGGTACCACTCCCTGAAGCTGCAGGTGGTCATGGATCATCAGGGTCTCTTCATAGACATTTACACGGGCCACTCTGGTTGCAGCCACGATGCCCGGATCATGACCATCTCTCCCTTTTATGCCCAGATGTACCGTGGAGACTTTGCGGACATGGGGATGATCCAGATCGGGGGGGGTGATGATGCCTCCCTGCATCCTGGGAGACCCATACTACCCACTTACTCACTGGCTGATGAAGGCGTACCCAGTCACCAGGAACTGTGTGGAGGCACTCTTCAATACTCGCCTGTGTGCAAGCAGGATCGTGGTCAAGAGGGCCTTCGGGACCCTCAAGCAGCACTGGAGGAACCTTGCGGACCCCCTGGACTACACGGTGGAGACCTCCTCCCTTGTGATTGGAGCCTGCTGTGTGCTGCACAACGTGTGCGAGATCGAGGGGGCTGCCCTCGACTACCTTGTGCCTGGCGCCCTCCTGACCCCGTGCCTCTCTATGTGAATGCAGAGAACCCGCGGGAAGACTGATACACAAAGTGGATCCATGCCGCCCTGGCGAGGCAAATCAGCTGGGAGGCTGAGGACTGAGGCCGCACACTCCCCACCACCACTCCGGGGGCCCCAGCAGCACCCTGGCTGTGCCCCTGCATACCTATGCACCCCCAACCCCGAGCCCACAAACAGACACATGGAGGTGACTGTGGTGCTTGTGCATTTATTGTTTCACCCTTCTACAAGTGCTCCCACTACCTCACCCGCTCCCCATCTCCCAGTGATCCACCCCCTCAGGCTACCCTCCCACTTCCCGCCCATCCCCCCTGTCTACGGGGCCTCCCTTGCAGCCGCCAGATGGGCACCGTGGTGCTCCGGGAGCTCCCCTCCCCCCCTCTGTCTCTGTCCTCAACAATGTCCTGGGAGGCCTCAGTGTCCTGAGGGTCTGGCAGTGGTGGGAGGGCGGGCGGGCCCGGGGCCGGAGGGGCCCCCCTGGCTGGCAGCTCCCTCCGGAGGCCTACAGGGACCAGTAGGCAGAAGCGTGGCCCCAGCTAGCGTGCCATCGACTGGGGCAGTGGCGGAGGCGGTGGGGGCGCTGAGGGGATCCGGCATCAGGGCTGGGGCAGGCAGGTTGCCCGGCGTGGTGGCTGCCATCACATAGGCACTCATAGTACCCGTGTTTAGGAGCAACGAGGTGCCTATGTCAACCATCCATGTGAACCATCCATCTTTGCAGAGTGCTCCTTGACCATCCGGTCTATGGCTTTTTCCAGCGACCCGAATGCCTCCACCTGTCTGCTGTGATCCCAGCACTCCCACCTCCATTCTATGTGCACCTCCACCTGAAGCATCCGGTCTCTGACCTCTGCCTGTTGCATGGCCCTTTCGGTCACCGGCTCCATGCGGTCGATGGCCTCGATCATCCGCTCCCCCTGCTTTATGGTGGAGCGGACTATGTCCTCCACCTGTTCCTCCCTGCAGCACCGTACCTGTGCCTGGTGCTCCCTCATCCATTGGGATGGGGGCATGGGTCCACCTTGCTGCTCCCTGGTGGGTCGCCTGTTGGGGTTTATGGTAGGGGATGGTTAGCCACCCCAGACACCTTCCCCCCTCCCGTGCTGCAGATGGGGGGCCCTTATTGAGGGTCCGGGGTGTAGGGGGGTTGCTGTGGGTGGGTCTGTGGCCCATGTGACCCTTCCCCCCTCGGCCCTCCCCCCGGTCCATGGCCCATCCCACCCAACTGCTTACCCTCTATGTTGGTCTCGGAACCCTCCGAGGCTGGCCCCTCGGTGTGGCTGAGATCCCCCTGGTTAATTTTGACCCCTGGTAGGGATTGACTGTGGTGAACATCTGGCGTCTGTGAAAGAGACGTTCAGTGTGCTTTGGCCCCCCCACGGGCTTGACTGTGGTTCACTGTGGTTGACTGTGATATCGTAACATCTGAAAATACCCTATTATTATTATTATTATTATTATTATTATTATTATTATTATTATTATTAACATTTATAATAATATGAGGGGCTGTGTGTGTTTGGTGCTGGGAGGCCTGGGGCTGCTGTGGTGATTGGAGGAAGCTGCTGACACTGCTTGCTCCTCCCCTTCTCCAGGTATTTCCAGCAGGGCGGGGCCCTGTGGCCAGGATTGCAGGGGCTGTGTGTGTTCGGTGCTGGGAGACCTGGGGCTGCTGTGGTGATTGGAGGAAGCAGCTGACACTCTGCTTGCTCCTCCCCCTCTCCAGGTATTTCCAGCAGGGTGGGGCCCTGGGGGTACCAGCCCAAAGGGCAACACCCAAAGGGTGTCGGCCGTTGGTCGGGCCATTGGTCTGCCGGAGTCGCCGTTGCCAGACACCCTACCCCAGGAATAAAGGAAAACAAAGGAGCAACACGTGCTGGGTGGGAAGTGGAGTCGGTGGGGTGAGCCATGACCCATATGTCTGAGTCCTGCTTGCTGGGTGTGATAAAGGCGCCGCTGAGCCTACGGGGACAGTTACTTGTTGCAGCCCCTAAGTCA
>QEPC01009496.1:378548-391179 GCA_003113815.1 Sphenodon punctatus | reverse complement strand
AGGGGGGAAGGATGTGAGGAGAGAGGGGGGAGGGGGAGGTATGGGAGCGGGAGGAGGAGGTGGGTCGGAGGTAATGTTCCCGTGGATTTTGTCAATCTTTGAGGTGAAGAATGACGCAAGATCCTGAGCAGCAAGGGAAGAGGGCGGAGGAGGGCAGGGGGTTTAAGAAGGGAGTCAAAAGTAGAGAAGAGGCGACGAGGGTCGCGCCAGAAAGATTCAATCCTGGAGGCATAATAGCATTGTCTAGCTAGGGAGATAGCTGAGGAGAGGGAGGAGAGGGAGAAGGTGGTCCTCGGAGCTTGTGCATACTTCCAAAGTGGCCCTTGGGAGGGAAAAGGTTCCCTGCCCCTACTGTAGGGGGTGACTCTTACTTAGCCAGGCAAACTCATTGGGAGCATAGAGCAGCTTTTTTGCTTGCAAGATTCAATATTTTCCCCTCGGTGGTAGTTGAGGGGAGTAATGCTGGGGTTCCTTATAATGAAAGACACTGTCGCCAGTGTAAACCAGTGATTGAGGTTCTATATCATATTCTTTTTGATTGTCCATGTTGTTCTTCCCTGCATGATTTTTACTTGGGGATTGTTGTCCTAAAGTTGCAACCCTGTACTCAATTTGAAGCTTTGCTAACAATTGCTATTAGTGTTGATTGTATTACTTTGGAAGTGGCAAAGTTTTGTGCTAAGGCTTATAAACTTCGAAAGGCAGCCTCTGTGAAGGCTGAGCCCTGTCCCAGTACTGTGTAGTGGGGGGAAGAGTAATGTAAAGATGTCGCTTTTAAGTTTAAGTTTATTTGTTTTGTTTGTATTGCTTTGGCCTTAACTAATGGCATTAAATAATGGCACTTAATTAATGGCATTTGTGTTTTCTCTATCCTGTCTTGTGTATGGCTTTTGCTGCCACAATAAACTCATTTGAATTGAATTGAACCTGTTACTAAATGGGCACCTCCTAATGAAACCTTGATTGGTTAGTGATTTCATAGAGCCTAGTCAGACCTGTTGCATTGAAAGTGATGGACTCTAGGGTGGTGCAATTAGTTTTTGTTATTATGAGCTGCCTTGAGCTGCACCGAGCTGTTTTCAGGAGGGGCGGGGTATAAATTTGGAAAATAAATAAAATATAAAATAATGAAAATAAATTTTTTGTTTGTTTTCATTTTTGTTATTGTAAGAATGAAAAAGAAAAATAATAACAAAAAAGCGCAAATTTTTGTTTTTGAAATAATACGAAAAAAATGAAAAACATATAGGTATAACCTTTTTGTTATTTACTTCTGATAAAATTTGGGGAGTTTGTATCACCAATGGAGGGCACTACGTGTATCAAATTTTGGAAAGATTGGATAATGGGAACCGATTGTATAAGCAATTGAATGTTGTGATTTTAAGAAAAACTGCATACACATTCCTAGATACAACTTTCTTATTTTTAATCCAATTTGCATGAATCCTTGAAAGATTATGCCTCTCCACAAGATTACCAATCCTGCAAACTTTCAGAAAGATTGGATAAAGGGCCCTGATGTTATAAGACATTAACTTTAAAATGCATTTCCAGCTATAACAGTTTTATATTCCATCTTGTTTACAAGATATTTTGTAAGAATATATCATACAACTTCCCTGTTATCTCTGAAAAATTACAGGACAATTTGATAAAGGGACCCAATTTTATAAGCAATTGAAATTGTCCCCTTGAAGACCATTATTCAGATAAATAGCAGCACATGCAGTGCCAGTCAGAGGCAGGCACCTGGCATGGCAGGGGGAGGGAGTCTGTAGGAGGGAGGATGGGGAGCAACCCAACAGACTGAGAGACACATTCACTGGTCAATTACTGTATGATTCCAGCTTTACAGGAACAATTGGTGGTGGCTTCGAGGCATAGAAGGTGGTCCTGAGACAGGTATAGAAGGAACATAACTGGGACTTTGGAGATAGTATCCCAGAAATCATGAAACATGGTTTACACATCCAGGCTGGCCAATTATCATCACAGTCGCATCCTGCAGCACTGTGACAGAGGACATAAGAGAATCTCTTTTGGCTCTTTCCTAAACAGATGCTTCCAAATTCCCAGTAACAAGTGGGGGACAGAAGTTGAGGTGGTCACAGCACAGAATGAGGATATTTGGTTGACATTTCAGCTGGCCAATGCGCATCCCAAACAAATCTTATACCACAGTGACATGTAAGAGATTCCCTGGCAAAGGCTCATTCTCTGCATATTCTGTGAAGGCGTGTAAAATTTGGACCCTTTATCACATACCTGATACTTAGTAGAGATGATCTTGAAGGTGTGAGATGCATCTCTGCTAAATTTCATTTACACTGGTTGAACTACAAAGATGTTAGTCAGACATACATTTATAAGTTAATTGCTTACATCACCAGGATCCTTCATCCAATCCTTCTGAAAGCTGGCACATATAGTCAAATTGTGGAGGGGTATAAACATGACAAGTTTCATCCACATTAGATGGGAGACAAAGAAGTTACATCCAGTAATGTATATGCAAATTGTTGCAAAATAACATGTCCTTTAATCAAAGTCCCTTAGTCAAACAATTGCTCACTCATTTACAGTTTCAACCTTACTCTTCCCATGGAAAGTGACTTCAAAATATTCATTGAATTGACTCAAAAAACTCTTCTTTGTTTAAAAAAATCCAGGCTTTTTTTTGTTTTTTGCCTAGTGGTTTGTTATAGAAACATGCATTATCACCTATTGCAATCAAAGTCTATTACCTCTTGTTAAGTCTTCATAAAGGTTTGGGTCTGGATTCAGCTGCAGCACTGACTCATTAACACAATAGGACCCTCCATGCAAAACCTTGTAGATAGGTGCACCCACAGACATTATTAGGACTGCTCCTACAGCACATTCTCTTCCTGCTGGAACAAAAACCAGGACAGTTCTCGTACTGAGACAGCAAACCACAAAACTGAGTTTTCACTCTCTCCTCCAACCTTGGTTGAGAGAGCAGTTGTCACCACTCTCCTTAGATTTTATTTATTTTATTTATTTAATATATTTATATCCCGCCCCTCCTGCAAGCAGCTTGGGATATAAATATATTAATGAAAGGAGAAGGAAGGGCACAATGAGGGGGTTGCTGCCACAGCGGTGAAATGCAGCCCAGCTGACCTGGCAGTAAATTGTGACACCAGGGGCATTTCATGAGAAGTGGTTCCCTGTACCTTTTATAAACAAAAGCCTCCCTACCAAGGTGATGGGCCTCAGGAGGGGGCCGTCAGTGGAGCAAGCAGCCACCCACTTATCATCTCGTATTTGCACTGTGAGTTCAGCTGGTTGCCATTTTATTATGGGGCCAAAAAGGAATTTGTCCTGCTTGTTTTGATTGGCTAATTGTCATAGTGGTTTTTTTCACCTTCCCCCACAGTGCCCTCATGCTCCATAGTTCTTGCTGTTGGTCAATTGAGAATGCATTTCAGCTTTGGATGATGAAAATAATGAGGTTTTTTTAATGATGTCACAACTCTGGAAGGGGGGGGAGAGCATGTCCATGGCAGTAGAAAAAGAGGAAAGGGTACTAGAGAAGAAAAGAAACTTGCTCAGCACATCTTATGAGATGTGGGAATAGGGCTAACTCTTGAGGTCAGGGCAGCCTGAGGCTTCGTTTCCCTGGGCAGTGGGGAAGCAGCACACCAACATCTGGGCAACATCTGCAGTCCACAAGTAGTGTCAGACCCTTCCTCCTGCCTCCAGACTCTATTGGAGGCAGCCCCAAAGACTGAGGCTGTTTTTAAACAGACCACGTGGGTGGAGAGATGGGTGTGCGCTGGCGGTGGATGGAGGTGCCTGTGTGTGTGTGGCCTTTCCCACAGGGGCACACCCACATTCACCCATTTCCACCCACAGAGCCTCCTCTGGTTTGCCGGATGGCTCCGTGGGTGGGTGATGGATGGGGATGGGTGGAAGTGGGTGTTGTATGGGAGCACGCATCCATGCATCCCCACCCACCACTCATGGTGTTTCCATGGGCGCACACTCATCCTCCCACCCACCACCACAACATTTACACCAACGCCCCTCACCCACACACCCACCTGCACACCCAGCGGGGGGGGGGGGAGCATGCATGTAAAATGGGCTGAGATGGCCTGTGGCAGTGCAAGTGAGGGTATTGCCAAAGGGGTTGGGAAAATCAGCAAATCCCTGCATGCTGTGATTGCACAATTAAAACTGGACTTGTAGGTTAAAGGAGAAGTTTCTTCCAGACTAGTTCTGTCTAGTCAATAAAGGGCTGTGGCCATTGAAACCCTAACTGTGTCTTTGCCTTTTCTGTTAATGTGGCGACCAAGGACTGTTTGGGGGGAAAAATGAATAATTGGTAACCATAAAAAAAAAAAAGATTTCTCTCCTTCTTCCTCTAAGCATTTGCATATTGCAACAGACGTGTTTCAAGTCTGGTGTTCTATCCATAGAAATCTTTCCTGATGTTTCAGAGAAAGGTGAAAAAGTCCGATAATGTTTCTTCAGTCAATGTGCTAACAGCATATGAGGGGGTGAAGGAGCAGAGCAATTAGCATGATGGGTCTGTGAACCTGATTGGGCTGTTGGGCAGCGCTGTAATACAAACAGTAAATAATGAGCAGTGATGTGCTTATGATTTCACACATGACATTTGATTCCCCTTGTTTTAACATGCATAGCTCCTTTATTATTGGTCATAAAATTATCCATCCTTTTTAAAAATAAAATAAAATAAAATCCAGCTATGGCATCTGACTATAATCCCCTGCAGCAACTGCATTCTGTGGGATGACTGCAGAAGGCTGTTTGAAGTGTTGCCTTGTATAAAATTGGATTATTGGTACATCTGTTTCAAATGGAAATCCCTTACCTATTGAGATGATTATCATTTCTTTTAAAGGAATACATCAGTTTAGTGACTTGTTACATTTTTGTGGGGGACAGGGGGAAGGGTTTGGGCTTCTGTACGTACCTATCATTTTCTTACCTTAGGCAAATCCAGTTGGTCATATTCCATTCTCCATAACTCAACAGTGGATAGACGGGCTGTTATGTGTGCCATGAATTTTTTGCCGCGTCTGTATGGAAGCCAGGATGTTATTGTATTGCTTTGTTTTATATCAAATTACATTATCACATAATGATATAATTGCGAAAGATAAGCAGATGTAAACGTTATAGTGCAATAAAATGTCACAATGGAGAACACACTTTGTATTTTCATTAAAAAGTTCAGATTCGATATCAAACTTTTACCGACAGCTGTAATGCCTCTGTGGCTGGATTGTTATGTAGTATTAAAATAAGAAAACTATGTGTAAGGGATTATGGTCCTGCTTCAGGAAAGTCTTTAATTGCTCAAGTCCATTCCTGCTCAAGAAAGCACCTAGTGTCAGCCTGAAATGAATCCATGAATGAGGAAACTTTCCTTAATCAGTGGCTAAAAATTTGTAATGATATAATGCTATTCCGTGGAAGTGCTGGTGTTTTTAGATGCACTATGGTTTGTTAAGATGTGAAATATCCAAAAATGATGGAACCACTTTGGGAAACCTATTTACAATTATTTTTTTTTTAAATGTGCATAATTTGTAAGTTTTAGTCTCTTTGCATAATTCTGCTCACAGAATTTGTGTTCCTTTGTTGCAGAATTTGGATTTCTTTTGTATTTATCGTGCAAAATACACCGGGCTCGTGCATACATAATTCCAATGTGCTACACGTAAAATTGATTTCAAAAATTGCAAATGGCACCATAAACTGCATTTTTCTTTTTTAATGACTCAAGTTGACCTTTATTGACTGAGAAAAATGTGGTGCCAGGGTAATGGGACATCAGCTGTGTGCAATGCAAATGCTGCGAGGAAATGTATCATCTTTAATTTTTAGAGTCTGTGGAAGGAGAATGCAAATGCAAACATCCTATAGAAATGAAGGATCCCAAATCCCTTTATGTAATCATTATTGACTTCCAGTTACAAAACCAGGACCTAAATGAATACCTTCTTCTAATTAGTTAGCTGGTGACTTTTTATTTATTTATTTATTAAACAATGCCACAGGAAAAAAAAAACCTTCAAGTTAAAGACACTTTAATGGATATGATCTCTCGCTCCTTTTCTTTCCTCTTAAAAAACAACAACAAAAAACCCCCAAAACCTTACTATATTCATTACAGACAAATCAATGAAAATTGATAAACCCATGATGGAAAAAAGAATGTATTTGTATTCATTACAGAAGATAGGAGATAATAATAAAATGAAATGTTGTTATAGCGAGATATAATCCCAACCTAAAGAATTGTTCAATATGTGAATAGCTAGATACATTTCATTACTGTGATATGGAGCAGCTTGATAGCGGAAGCCAATAATTTAAAAAGTCTTGAGCGCAGGGTTATGCTGACTATACAGTTCAATACGTTAATTGACAATAAATCCTGCTTGCCTATAAAAAGCACTTGACTAGTCATTTTCAAGATGGTCATGATTTTTTATGATGCGGAACTTTTAATTTACAGGGATGATAAAAATAGATTTACTTTCAGCCACTTGTATTTGATTTAATTACCTAATCAACTATAAATCATCTACTATTGAAAAAGTAATTTAACAGAGATGATATTTTGCTGTCATTTTTTTCTCTTTAAGTACTAAACAGTCTTTTGTAAGAGAATCTGAAATGGGATGTAAAAATATATTCTGAAGCCTATATTTTAAGTAAGAGGTTAAGAGTTCAGAGCCAAGTGTTTGGTTTGCTGAGCAAAATATGGCCAGGATTTGTGAAAATACTTGTTAAGTGATATCTAATTCTTTATGAAGAAAATGCATAATAAGAGAATTGCTTGGTGTTATTGTAGTAAGCTGGAGGTGACTAAATTGAAAAGGATCAAAATTAGCACAATGGAGCCTTTTCTTAATCAGGGATCTGGTTACAATGGTGCTGCAAAAGTGAGTAAAAAATAAATGCACCGGTTTAGAGAAAACTAAATCTAGAGATCTGTTACTGTGATGTGTGACTGTTTTTCAGTCTTGAACACAGAAGACCTGGCCATATCCTGTTAGAAGCAAATGGATAAAACAGTTCCCACAATTTTACCTGTGCAAGCCCGTTTAGAGACTGAAATATATAGCAGTGTCATGGCTACGTTGGAATGAGCCTTGGTGTAGACAATGGAATGGGCCTCCGTGAGAGGCTACTCAGCCATTTGTATGTGCACCCATTTCACATGGGCATGATCCACCCCAGCCTTGCAGGCCCCATGCCTGCGCTGCACCTATTATAGCTATGCCCAGGGAAAATAATTCAGTGATTCCAGACAGTAACAGAAACATGCAAAGTTTATCAAATATTGATTGAGTTTTGGCTCCCTCTGCACTTTCTTTGGGGTCATGACCCACCAGTTAGTGAACCTCTGGGATAGCACATTCATTATGAAATATCTTATTGTAAACTATATTGCAGTATTTGAATAAAGGATGACAACATTTCCTGTGTACCAGAAGCCTAACATGGATACACAGTATGAGCTCTCTCTCTCTCTCTCTCTCTCTCTCTCTCTCTCTCTCTCTCAAATTTAACCTGATACACAGTATGAGTACACTCTCTGTATTAATTTTTCAGTGTAACAATAGGTTTTCTGAAAAAGGTAATATTAGCAAGTATTGAGGAGGAGAAGGGGGCTTGGGAAATCATGACCCTTGATCTCTGTGGTTGTTTCATTTACTTGGTCATTTTTCAGCCTAGATTTTGTGTAAGTATGGCTGTATGTATTGTGTTTTGTCTATGCTATTTTGTGTGGTGGTTTTTCAATACACTTATTAAAATATGATTATTATTATTATTATTATTTAGTAAGTATTTAGTTATCCCTATTCTACAATTAGCCTCCCTAATGTATTTAAATTAGGAATATCTTCTCATTTTCAGAGATAGTAGGTCAATTGAATTCAAATTCAAATTCATTGTTATGGCAAGATGTCAACACAAATAAAACAAAAAAGATACAGTCTTGAGTCCGAATACACATCAAACATCAAAATTTGAGATGTGCATTTAGACCATAAACAAAACTAGATACACTGACGACTTAACCCTTCCCCTTTAGAGCCACCTTCCTCCTTAAAATTGCTGTCACACAAAATTTTGCTACTTGATGGAATACCTCCACATTCTAATCACCCAGCAAAAATATTAAAGCTTCATGTTGAGAACAAGGTCCCAAATTTAAGATTATAGTCTCCAAAAAGGTGGATCAGATGTCCTTATATAAACAACAATCAAACAAAATAGGAATCACAGATTCAAACACCGAATAGGGGCAGAAGCTGCAGATTCTCATAATGCGGGGTATCCCAACCGGCAAACCTGGCCACTGTCATGGTCCTCCTTTGAGTCCATTTGGTATTGGAAGTTAAATAAGCAGCAGCACTGGGATGAAAAGTAAGAAATGTATAGGCCTCAGCTACATCCTGTGAAGCTACAGCTTCTGCAGGAGTTTGTTTCTCCTGATTCTGGATGCGAGTTTTTACCACACTAAGTGCCTGGGAATATGTCAGTGCTGAAAGGAATTCCTTGGAAAAGCCTAATTGAGAAATCAGCTGTAAAATACTATTTATTTTCCCAAGGGGTCAATTAGATTAGTAATCACTGTAAATTAGTGTAGCTACACTGAGGTCAATGGACTTCGCTAACTTAGGGCTTAGTCCTCCACTGGTAAAGCTCCATTGGCTTTAATTGTGGAGGATATCTTGCTATACTCTTACGCAATTCACTCAAGTAAAATTTGATTGATTTATGTTGGTGGCAACACGGGGAGCTAAAAGTTTAAAAACTGAATGGATGAGTTATTTCATGAACTTCACCTCTTAGGCTGCTTGTGGTCTTGTCTCCAAAACCAAAAATAATTTATCGTTGAAATCATTAATCACTGAAATTATTTATAGGTTTCTTTGGATATTAGTTTACCTCCACTAGTAGCTTAAGGCCATCCAGTGATCCTTTAAAAAATGGGGAATAATAATAATCTTTACTTTTATATAGCACTCCCCTTCCATGGCACACGGAGCGCTTTACAAATGACTAACACAACTTTTTAATCCTCACCACAACCATGTGAGGTAGGTAAGGCCAAGAGAATAGTGTGACTGACCCAAGGTCAGCCAGTGAGTTTCTGGCTACTTCAAGACTAGAATGTGGGTCCTCCCACGTACCTCTTGGTCCAAGTGCTGCACACTTAGTCATTACACCACACTGGCTCCCTATAATAACTTGTCTCACATGGTTATTGTTAAGGGTGAACTAGATAAGACCTGTAAAGCACTTTTAATAGTGAAAACACTATAGAAATGATCAATAATGATATACCACATGAATACCGAGGTTGGTAAATTCAAGAAACATTGATGTTCGCCTATATGGTTTTTTGTATGTTTTACTTTGAGCCCAGCAAGTATGTTCTCTGTCCTGATTTCCTCTGAACTCAGAATACAGGTAGTGCTCCGTGGAAATAATCATGGTAAAATCATAAGAACATAAGAAGTGCCATACTGGGTCAGACCAATGGTCCATCTAGCCCAGCATCCTGTCTCCGACAGTGGCCAATCACGTTGGCTTGGGAGAAGCACCCAACAGGTCACAATGGGGGATCCATTCCCTGTTGTTTTCCCCCAACTCCTGTCATGTTCCCTGATTCTGTCTGGCTAATAGCTGCTAATGGACCTATCTTCCAGAAACTTGTCCAAACCTCTTTTAAACTCAGCTATAGTACTGGCCCTTACCACAGCCTCTGGCAGTAAATTCCACAACCCAATTATACGCTGAGTGAAAAAATATTTTCTTTTATTTGTTTTAAACTTGCCACCCATGAGTTTCATGGAGTGTCCCCTAGTTCTAGTACTAGCTGAGAGGGTAAATAACTGCTCCTTGTTTATTAGTTCCACACCACTCATGATTTTATAGACCTCTATCATATCTCCTCTCAGTCGTCTCTTCTCCAAACTGAAGAGCCCCAACCTACCAAGCCTCTCCTCATACGGGAGCCCTTCCATGCCCTTGATCATTTTTGTTGCCCTTCTCTGTACCTTTTCTAGTTCAGCTATGTCTTTTTTGAGATGGGGTGACCAGAACTGCACACAATATTCCACATTAAATCTCATTTGCCATTTAGATGCCTGGCACCCAGTGTCGTAAGATCCTGTTGCAGTTCCTCACATCTGACCGACCAAGACCAAATGACAGCTGTTTTCCGTGTGTGCTCAGCTAACGTTATCAGACAAATTTGCCCATGTTTTCCCAATTATTTCTCTGATTTCTCTGATATGCTTGCCTGGAGATTGGAGCTGGCAAGGAACCCTTGTGGTTCTGCCCTTTGCTGTCACCCATGAACACAACATCCATCCTATTTGGAACTGACTAGTATATCAGCCTAGAGGTGATGGAGGTGGAAATATAGACAACATGAAACAGGGATGGGAGAACAGAAGATATCCCTGTATTTGCTTTCTCCACTGAGCAAGAAAGAAGGAGTCTTTGACATGCACTCGCAGTCCCAATATACCCAACCAGGTTTTAAATTAATGCATTTGGACACTTCTTAATGGTCTTACACATTTTGCAGTTTACTTTTTGTTTCCCTTTTTCTTGACCTTACGCCGCACTTGCTGGCCCTCCAAGGACTGCAGACAAAGTGAGATAAATGTACTGAATATGTGGATCACAACAAAGTGGTTTCCATGGCAACTGTAACTCTGTGGATGTTCTCGGAACTTTCTCCCCCTTTTATGCTGGATTCTCATTTATCTTAATGGGCCAAATATATTTTTGAGATTAGATTGGGTATTCAGTTCATTATTGGGGAAAAGCTGTTAGCTGTAGCACAAAACAATGAAAACAAACCAAGCATATTCACATTTATAGCTACTTGCAGGATAACCCAATAGTTTTGCAATTTTTTTTTTAGTATTCAATGGCAAATTCTGTATGATATTATACACAACCTGCTGAAGCTAATGTACCTGGGTCTCTCTCTCTTACTATGATGTAAAAATTATACTAAAGCAATTTTAAATCAATGTAAAATTGATTCTAGATGAGAATCGGGCCTAATGGTATTCCAAGGAGCTTAAATGCCATTCTTGTCTTAATGAGAATGGAATTTTGGCTTGATACTGAAGAAGTAATTTTTCTAAGACAGGGGAAGTATGTCTATTTTGGGCACCACACTTTAAACAGAAAGTAGAGAAACTTATTTAGAAAAAAACAGATGAAAGAGCATCAAAGAAGCTAAAAGTTTTAGAATGTAAGTTATATATGGAAAGGTTGAAGGAACTGGATATGTTTAGCTGAGGCAAAAAGATTATTTCATAGTAAAAAACCCTCCAGTTTACAAGAAGAGTTAAGGCTCTTGCAAATTCAATCGTGCGCTATAAAGCATGGAAATTGCAAGTTCAGGCTCCTGCCTTAACTTCCATGCCATGTTAGCAGTAAAGACATTGTACAGTCTCACATATTGTGCTCACTTGCAACTTAGGCTCCATGCACCCACACTTTGCCAATGCCTTCATCTTTCAGCCCCAATCCTCTTCCTCTACAGCTTGGGGACAACATTGAAGCTCGGGACAGGAGGGCATGAGCTGGCCCCTCACCCCCTCCATTTCCTCTTTAAGAAAGAGAGAATGTAGGAGTCCTGGTTCCCACCCTTTCTTCCCCTCTAATCTACTTGTTCCCAACCCTTTAACAGAGAACTCGAGACTCCAGGCTTCCAGCCTCTCCACCCCACTCTAATCCAGTAGGCTGCATTCCAGCCACAAGCAACTCAATAGTCCTGGTTCCTAGCTTGTTCTCCTCTCCCCAGCTCAGCTCTCAACCTTGTAACAGACAAACTAGAAGTCCTGGGTCCAAGTTGCCCCTCTAACCCTCTAGCCCCAAATATCCTCACAGAGAACTCAGAAGCTCTGGGAGAAATACAATGTTTATCTCTGTGTGTCTATGGAACAGAAGTAAGTGTGTGCGTGGAATGGCAAAAGAAAAAACAACACAGGAGATGAAGTGGAATAACAGGGAGGGAGGCTATTTGGACTCAAAGGATAGGTAGGCAGCTATGGTAAATGGGTTGAACATTAGGCATGCTCCCCCTTGCCCCTCGCCATCTCTCCCTTGCCCCCTGCCCCCTCCCTTACCCCCTACACCCAAAGTATTCCCCTGCTCTCGCTCCCTTGCCCTCCACACCCAATGTGTTCCCCTGCCCTCGCTCCCTTGTCATCACACACCCAAAGTGCTTCCCACCCCAGCTCACTTTCCCCCCATGCAAAGCAACCCCTGCCCTTGCTCCCTTACCCCTGCCCTTGTTCCCTTGCCTCCCCCACACCCAAAGCACTCCCCCTGCCCTGTCTCCCTTGCCCCATACCGAAAGTGCCCCCTGCCCATGCTTCCTTGCCCCAACCCAAAGTGTCCCCCTGCTCTTGCTCCTTTGACCCCATTGCAAAGTGCCCCCTTCCCTCACTCCCTTGCCCCTCAACACCCAAAGCACACCCTGCTCTTTCTCCCTTGCCTCTCCACCCAAAGTGCCCCCTGACCTTGCTCCCTTGCCCCCCTACCCAAAGTGGCTCCTGACCTTGCTCCCGTCCCCCCC
>QEPC01009496.1:323808-373352 GCA_003113815.1 Sphenodon punctatus | reverse complement strand
CACAGAGAGCCAATTTTCCAAAGCATCAAGAAACAGCCACTCCAGCCCCAGGACCTGCTGCCAGGGTTCTGGGGCCAAGTTACAGGCAGGGAGGGCTTTGGCCAATACCTAGAAGCTGTCACTCTAGCCCCAGGACCAACTGTCATGGGTCTGGGGCGATCATTCCTCGCATGGAGACGATGTCATTCCACCGCATAAAGAAGCATCCACTCCAGCCCCAGGACCTGACATCTGAGTTCTGGGGCCAAGTTACAGGCAGGGAGGGCTGTGGCCAATACCTAGAAGCTGCCACTCTAGCCCCAGGACCCACCATCATGGGTCTGGGGCCATCATTCCTCGTACAGAAAACCAATTTTCCAAAGAATCAAGAAACATCCACTCTAGCACCAGGGCCCATTGCCAGGGTTCTGGGGCCAAGTTACAGGCAGGGAGGGCTGTGGCCGATACCTAGAAGCTGCAACTCTAGCCCCAGGACCCACTGTCATGGGTCTGGGGCCATCATTCGTTGCACAGAGAGCCTTCATTCCCACCACATCAAGAAACAGCCACTCTAGCCTCAGGACCCACCATTAGGGTTCTGGGGCCAAGTTACTTGCAGGGAGGGCTGTGGCCAATACCTTTTAAATTTGATTTCATTAGATGTGACCATTTAGTCATTGTCAGCATACAACATATCACATATAAAAATCCATCACAAACACACATACATAACAAAACAAAGAATATAAATCAGGCTCAAAACATCCTTAACTTACCCAACCCCATAATTACAATCTACAGGCATTGGGATTCCCCAACATACACAATCATAATAATTACCTAGGCCAACCGACCACTAGCATTGTTGGCTAATAACTCCGCCCCCCCCCAATTCAGTATCACAATTGCCTTCCACTTGAAAATTCAGAAATTTGTTCCTAGTCTCAAATTCAGATCGCGAAAAGGCCGCCACATTCCTTGTAAACTTGCTATCTTCATCTGCCAACATCCTACAGGCTAAGAAGTGCTTTGAATGCCCAGGAAATCTATCAATATATTGAGACAGAAACCTCTGCCTCATCTGGTCATACAGATGGCATTCCAACAATATATGTGCCACTGATTCCACCCTCAAAGCATCAAAGGGGCAGAGTCGGTCAGCGTACACTATCCCTTGCATATGACCTTCAAACACCATCGATGGAAGCGAATGTAAATCGGGACATAAAATCAAGTACCTCAACCTCTCGGCCCCAAGCTGTTGCTGGTACCTAGGCATCTCCCCTCGCGCAGGCATAAACCTCCCATAGTCTCTGAAAAAGGCAGTATCCCTAATCCGTGCACATGACTTTTGCCCCTCAATGTCATTGACTCTCCTAATTAATTCTACCCTAAATTGGGCATACTGTTTCGCCCTGATATACTCCTTAGAGAATCCTAGGTGAGTCAAGATATTATTCAGGTCTTTAAACCATGAGGTAACATAAGTGTCCTCCTTAACTGCTATTAAAAGCTCCCACGCTGAGAAATTAATGTTTAGCCACAACATAACTGCCCTTTTTGTTACTATCCCATCCCATGCAGCCTGACCCGCTTCCAACCTAATTGCTTCCAGCGGTATACCCCTAGGGGCCTTAGGAATCCATTGCAAGAATTTATTTTGTGGCCCATTAAACTCCTTACCACTCAGAATTGCCCAAATTTACTGGCAGGTAGGGCTATGGCCAATACCTAGAAGCTGCCACTCTAGCTACAGGACCCACCATCATGGGTCTGGGGCCATCATTCCTCGCACAGAGGTGATGTCTTTCCACTGCATCAAGAAACAGCCACTCCAGCCCCAGGACCCGCCGTCAGGGTTCTGGGGCCAAGTTACAGGCAGGGAGGGGTGTGACCAATACCTAGAAGCTGCCACTTTAGCCCCAGGACCCGCCATCAGGGTTCTGGGGCCATCATTGTTCGCACAGAGAGCCTTTTTCCGAATGCCAAAACAGGACCAAACCGAATGGCTGAACCCGAATGCGGCAAATGTCAGCGTTCTGGGGACAAGTTACAAACAGGGAGGACTGTGGCCAATACCAATAAGCTGCCACTCTAGCCCCAGGACCCACCATCATGGGTCTGGGGCCATCATTCCTTGCACAGAGAGCCTTTTTCCAAATGCCTGAACAGGACCAAGCCGAACAGCCGAACCCGAATGCAGCGAATGAACCGAACGGCCGAACCGAACCAGCGAACTGAACTGGACTGAACGGAACAGCCAAACCCAAACCGCTATCTGTTCACCCATCCCTACTCAGTGGTGACTGGTGGACGTTCAGGTTGTTGGGGCAATGACAGCATTAAAATGTCACACTTAGACGATAAATAGATTAGAACACACAATGAATGAAAAACCACAGTATATGCAGACTGGAAGACAACACAATGATGGTGGCATGCAATGGTGAGCAAAATGCAGAGTTCTGTGTGAAAAAAAGCAAAAAGCAAAAACAGCATTTGCTCCTGTAGATTAGGTGCCAGAAAAAAAGAATTGACAGCTCAAGGATTCAAGTCTGTTTTAAATAAGGGGACAATATATGTATGCGTGATTTGTTATTTAAAAAGAAGAATCCACTCAGGAGAGAAATCCTGAATATGCCATTGATATGAGGAAAGCTTCAGGAGAAGTTGGGACACTCAATATACGTCAGAGAATGAACACAGAGCAGAAGCCTTTCATGTTCCCTGACTGGGAAATGCTATGGCTTGAGCTCAGCCTTAGTACACACCAGAGAATTCGCCCTACAAGGGTAAGGCCCTATAAATGCTTAGCTGTGAGGAAAGCTTTAGTGTGAACCTCAGCCTTGGTATGCATGAAAGAACCCAAACAGTTCCCTCATTCCGGGTTCTTGGCTCGTTCTTGCAAACAAGAAGAAGCCAAGATTTGCCCTGACTCTCACCAAGAAAAGTGAGAACCTCCCTGTCTCTTGCACTTGGTTTTTAAAAAAAACAAACCAACGCCTTTTACTCACCTGTCAGCCTCTCTTTTGAGATTCTTGTGAGATCTTTGAAATTAATGACTTAAATTTAGATCAAACGGAAGGGACAGCTCTCCCCACCAGACCATTCAGGCAGACTCTAGAATTCACCAGCATAGCAGGTCACAGATCATCTTTGAATCTGGGGCTGCTCTGGTACTCCTCTCCACCTTTCTCCACTTCTCTGTGGGGACAAACAAGGAGGTGAGTTCACTGAGGAACCGGCTGTCTCACAGTGAAAAAACCACCCTACTGCACATGTGCAAAACAGCCGTGGGGGCATCCTGTGCAAGTGCAGCCCTTTGGCACCATTTTGGAAAAGGGCACCTGGTCTACATAAGCGTGAATGGTGCCGTGCGCGCTCAGAATGAATGCCCTTTGTTGCTGATGCTGCCGGCACCATTTTGGAAAAGGGCCATGCATGTGCAGAATGACCACAGTGACCCTTTTTGCACGTGTCGGTTTAAAAAATTTTCTCGAGATTATCGTGAGATGTCAGAATGTTATCGAGATCTTGTTGAAAACTTGATAAAATTTCTTGATTCTCTCAAGAATTGTGTGAGAATTGGAACAATTATTAATTCAGCCCTATTCCCACCCCCACCGCAGGTGCACTTGCAGTTGGGAGAGAGGAGGGCATGCCTGGAAGAGTATACCCTAAGCCACACAGATGGTGCTGCATTTCTAATCTTTTCACCTCAGATCAGCCCCTCCCATCCCTGCTCTTTTCCCCTTACACCAGAGTTGGAGAACCTTAGGCCTGGGGAGTAAATGTTGCCCATGGCAAGTTTTTATTTGGCCTCTTTCCAGCTTCTGGAAAGTACACATCCAGTACTTACCCCCATGAACTGAAAACCTGAGTTCAGGGTAAGGGAGCAGGGATGAGGGCATGGAAACAAATCCATTGTTAATACTTTTCAAAAATGAATCTCATTGTTTGGGGGGGCCCAATGCATGATTCTGGGACATTTGGACTTGGCCATGTTGGACACAGGGTCTGTGTACACATGTGCACACTTCCCTCAATGTGCTGACTTGGCTGATGTCACAATGGGTGATTTCGGACGTTACGTTGTCTGAAATCACCTCAGTCAACCTCAGTCAACCGCGTGGGGGTGGGTTGGGGGGTGAACGGAGGTGAACGTCTGTTTGCGCGCATCCAGATGTTCACCTCAGTCAACCACCCCCCACGATGAACCTAACCACGCTTTGTTCTCCTGCACCAGGGCAGTGAATGAAGCGTGGTTAGGGGGAATCCGGAACGCGGTGAAGGAAAAGTAACGTCTGTTACCTTACCGTCACCACGTTCCGGAGTCCTGGCGGTGGGCGGCGGCAGCAGTGGCCAGATAGGCTGCTGCGACTGCCTGTCTCGGGGAGGGCGGGTGGCCGGGGAGTTCAGCGGGCGGGGCCGTGCGGCCGCACACCTACGTTGCGCGGCCCTGCCCCCTCCGGGGGGGGGGTTGCCCGACAGACGTTATGGCTGGCAGCATTGACCCTGGGCCGTGGTTCGGTGGTCCCCACAGCCGGGGACAAGGGGGCAAACGTCTGTTGGTGCACCCTTTCACCCCCGCCCATGGTCCGAACCACCCCACGACCCGGGGTCATTGCTGCCGGCCGTAATGTCTGAAATCACCCAATGTTTGACTTTCCTGCTTTCTGTCCCTGGATTAGGCAGAGTTCACAGACTCCTTTTGGGGAAATTAATGACTTAAATTTAGATCAAACAGAAGAGACAGCTCTCTCCACCAGACAATTCAGGCAGACTCTGGAATTCACTAGCATAGCAGGTCACAGATCATGCTGGTAGAATGTTCATATACATTTTACAAGGAAGAATCTAGCTTTATGTTAAAATAGGGATGATTAGATCTTGGACTTCAGGCTGTAAGAGGATCAATTGGGAGGACAGGGAAAAGATTCCCTCTTACACATACAGATTCCATTGCATAGATGGTCCAGTGAATAAAGTGATGGATCAGGATGGGGTGTCTTCTCCTGTTGGATAATCACTGCTAAGGCCATGCACTGCTTGCATGACCAAGGAAGTGTTTAGTGCAGGGTTGGGGAACCTCAAGCTAATGGACCAAAGGTGGCCTGCAACTAGTTTTTATGTGACCCTTTGCAGTTCCTGGATTTCATCACTGGAACCAGTTCCCACACCCAAGCACTGAAAGGCTGCACTCAGGGGAAAGGGGGAGAGACAAAGGCATGCACACAAGGAATGTTATCACATGAGACAGGGCTTCACATTGCCCCCTGTTGCTCCAGATGTATCTGCCTGTGTGAAGGGCAGCCATCAGATGTTTTCGCTGGGGCAGCTCCACAGAGCATCACCCCCAGAAATGAGGAGTATGCCCTATGGGTTAAAACATCCCAAAATATATTTTAAATCTCTAAAGAACCAAATATCCCCCCCAAACCCCACAACCAACAAACCAAACTAAAAAATAAATCCAAAATAAAATAAAAAATCCATCACTAAGGGAGGGGGAAGAATTACAAGGGACTGCACTGTACTGAAGTCAGGGAAAAGTAAATTAAAAAAATAATAAGAAAGAAATTTAAAAAAAAACTGAATTAAAAGATATTACTGAAGTAGAGCAATCAGTCTGTTCTCTGGTGCACAAGCCTTCAAAATGGCCCAGACTGGTTCTAGGCTGCTACTGTGTCTTCTGATCACTCCAGGCATGGCTAGCCTTCCAGGGAATTTGGGGCGCTGACCCCCCAAGTGTCCTGCCTGGCACTGCGCCGCCGCTCGTGGAAAAAAACAACAACAACTCGCCGCCGCTTCCCAGCACTGCCCGCAGCAGCCTCTGCCTTGCCTTTGCTTCAGAGCGGAGGCTGCTGCAGCACTGTGGTCAGTTTCAGTGAAACTGACATGAACCTCCCCTCTGAAGCAAAGACAAGGCAGAGGCTGCTCTGCGGCTCTGTTAGTTGACTTCTGGGATCCACTCCAGAGGAGTGGGTCCCAGAAGGCTCAAAATTCAGTCGCCCAAAGCGTTTTCCTATGGAAACCGCGATTTGGACGGCCAAACTCCTCCATCCACAGCACGCATGGGACGTGCTGTGGAGGGAGGGGCTAACCTTTCCATTGTGCTCAATGGGTGCAATCGAAGTTCTCGCCAGGGTGGTCGCACTGACAGCCCTGGCGAGATAGCTTGACTAGGGGGACTGAGGAAGGGAGGAAGCGCGCATGTGCACTNCTAGCCCCAGGACCCACCATCATGGGTCTGGGGCCATCATTCCTTGCACAGAGAGCCTTTTTCCAAATGCCTGAACAGGACCAAGCCGAACAGCCGAACCCGAATGCAGCGAATGAACCGAACGGCCGAACCGAACCAGCGAACTGAACTGGACTGAACGGAACAGCCAAACCCAAACCGCTATCTGTTCACCCATCCCTACTCAGTGGTGACTGGTGGACGTTCAGGTTGTTGGGGCAATGACAGCATTAAAATGTCACACTTAGACGATAAATAGATTAGAACACACAATGAATGAAAAACCACAGTATATGCAGACTGGAAGACAACACAATGATGGTGGCATGCAATGGTGAGCAAAATGCAGAGTTCTGTGTGAAAAAAAGCAAAAAGCAAAAACAGCATTTGCTCCTGTAGATTAGGTGCCAGAAAAAAAGAATTGACAGCTCAAGGATTCAAGTCTGTTTTAAATAAGGGGACAATATATGTATGCGTGATTTGTTATTTAAAAAGAAGAATCCACTCAGGAGAGAAATCCTGAATATGCCATTGATATGAGGAAAGCTTCAGGAGAAGTTGGGACACTCAATATACGTCAGAGAATGAACACAGAGCAGAAGCCTTTCATGTTCCCTGACTGGGAAATGCTATGGCTTGAGCTCAGCCTTAGTACACACCAGAGAATTCGCCCTACAAGGGTAAGGCCCTATAAATGCTTAGCTGTGAGGAAAGCTTTAGTGTGAACCTCAGCCTTGGTATGCATGAAAGAACCCAAACAGTTCCCTCATTCCGGGTTCTTGGCTCGTTCTTGCAAACAAGAAGAAGCCAAGATTTGCCCTGACTCTCACCAAGAAAAGTGAGAACCTCCCTGTCTCTTGCACTTGGTTTTTAAAAAAAACAAACCAACGCCTTTTACTCACCTGTCAGCCTCTCTTTTGAGATTCTTGTGAGATCTTTGAAATTAATGACTTAAATTTAGATCAAACGGAAGGGACAGCTCTCCCCACCAGACCATTCAGGCAGACTCTAGAATTCACCAGCATAGCAGGTCACAGATCATCTTTGAATCTGGGGCTGCTCTGGTACTCCTCTCCACCTTTCTCCACTTCTCTGTGGGGACAAACAAGGAGGTGAGTTCACTGAGGAACCGGCTGTCTCACAGTGAAAAAACCACCCTACTGCACATGTGCAAAACAGCCGTGGGGGCATCCTGTGCAAGTGCAGCCCTTTGGCACCATTTTGGAAAAGGGCACCTGGTCTACATAAGCGTGAATGGTGCCGTGCGCGCTCAGAATGAATGCCCTTTGTTGCTGATGCTGCCGGCACCATTTTGGAAAAGGGCCATGCATGTGCAGAATGACCACAGTGACCCTTTTTGCACGTGTCGGTTTAAAAAATTTTCTCGAGATTATCGTGAGATGTCAGAATGTTATCGAGATCTTGTTGAAAACTTGATAAAATTTCTTGATTCTCTCAAGAATTGTGTGAGAATTGGAACAATTATTAATTCAGCCCTATTCCCACCCCCACCGCAGGTGCACTTGCAGTTGGGAGAGAGGAGGGCATGCCTGGAAGAGTATACCCTAAGCCACACAGATGGTGCTGCATTTCTAATCTTTTCACCTCAGATCAGCCCCTCCCATCCCTGCTCTTTTCCCCTTACACCAGAGTTGGAGAACCTTAGGCCTGGGGAGTAAATGTTGCCCATGGCAAGTTTTTATTTGGCCTCTTTCCAGCTTCTGGAAAGTACACATCCAGTACTTACCCCCATGAACTGAAAACCTGAGTTCAGGGTAAGGGAGCAGGGATGAGGGCATGGAAACAAATCCATTGTTAATACTTTTCAAAAATGAATCTCATTGTTTGGGGGGGCCCAATGCATGATTCTGGGACATTTGGACTTGGCCATGTTGGACACAGGGTCTGTGTACACATGTGCACACTTCCCTCAATGTGCTGACTTGGCTGATGTCACAATGGGTGATTTCGGACGTTACGTTGTCTGAAATCACCTCAGTCAACCTCAGTCAACCGCGTGGGGGTGGGTTGGGGGGTGAACGGAGGTGAACGTCTGTTTGCGCGCATCCAGATGTTCACCTCAGTCAACCACCCCCCACGATGAACCTAACCACGCTTTGTTCTCCTGCACCAGGGCAGTGAATGAAGCGTGGTTAGGGGGAATCCGGAACGCGGTGAAGGAAAAGTAACGTCTGTTACCTTACCGTCACCACGTTCCGGAGTCCTGGCGGTGGGCGGCGGCAGCAGTGGCCAGATAGGCTGCTGCGACTGCCTGTCTCGGGGAGGGCGGGTGGCCGGGGAGTTCAGCGGGCGGGGCCGTGCGGCCGCACACCTACGTTGCGCGGCCCTGCCCCTGTCTCTTATACACATCTAGATGTGTATAAGAGACAGGCGAAAAAGAGAGTGTCCACTGATACAAAGAAACGTTGACAAGCCTAAAATAAAATCAGTGCTTGCTAGAGGCATGAAATATATGCTATAATAATATTTCCTTCCTGCTATAACTCTGCAGGTTGGTGTATAAATCAGGAATTCATCCTGCAAATGACTCCCTTTTGTTTTAACCTTTCGGATGCTAAAAAGGTATATTTTTCATTTTATATGCAATACTAAAATGGTGGTTTATCTTTTTACTTAATTATCAAGCTGGTCTCTGAATTCCATTTTGCATGTGTGCTAGTTTCCCTTGTAATTCACCAGCCCAGACTCCCTATTTCTCTCCACTGAAGCAGGTTGGCCTGTGTCATATGCGCAAAGTTCTTAATGAGTTGCTAATGAGTTTTTCTAAATGTGGAGGTGCAGACAGTGAGGGTGATGCTCTACCTAGAGGTGATTTGGTGAATCATAATTGTACGTCTGTGTGAATTTAGCCCTCCTCTACCTTGCTTGACTTAACAAGCACATTTTCCAGATGAAACTAGTGGGGCCCAGAGTTTTAAAGAGGTTAAGAAAGATTCCAAGTTCTTATTTTGGTGGCTCGATTACTGTGAAATCTTTTGTAATTCATTTGTGATGCTGCACATCCTTTACTGGAAGTAGGAATCTCAAGGTTTCCACTTTAAGGTCTCATGTTGGGGAGGGAATACAAACCCCTATCACAATGGTAATAAAGAATGACTGATTTATCCAAATTTGCTTCTCATTCTAAATCGGGGAAGATCACATTTGAAATTAGTAATAACAGATGGTGGAATGCTGAGCTTTGCATCAGTGTTTTTAATGTTTTTGGTGTGTTTTATTTCTTGCATAGCACCCTTGAATTTCATAGTTTTTGTAGTAGATAATCAGTTTTAGTACACTCACTGTATCTAGCACTGTACTTTTCCTGAATGGTGTTACAGGCAGTCTTAAAATGAATTAAAAGCTAATTAAGGTGAAGGCATTTTATGCTTTTCAAATCTTATTTTGGCTAGTCAAATGATATTTTTATAATCCATTCAGTAGACAGTTGTTTCATTGCAGTGGCAGCACTGCCAATGGTAACTTAGTAGATCAGTTGTTGAATTCCCCATTGTTTGAAGAAATGAGCAAGTCCGTTAAAGATGACGAAGTGGTGGTTGCTGCTATTGTGTTAATTGCCTTTTTTGTGCTGACATTTTAGATCAAATTAACCTTTGGGGGCTTTTGCCTCATGTGCAGAACATGTCGAGTTACATTCTTAGTGCCGAGTATGCAATCTATTGTCATTGTCTAGGTTTCTAGAACATGGCTCCGGACCAAAATTTTACATTTCTGTAATGTTCAGAAATAGTTTTAATATGGTTTTCCTTACAGCTAAGCTGCTTATTCACCAAGTTCAATCTCCCCTCCCCTCCTTTTTAATAAAAAAAGAAACACTTTATTTGTGCAGGTGCTTAAAATATAGGCATTGTTTCACAGTGGCTTTCTAAAGTGTCAGAAAAAGTCCATTGGAATCTTGTATTTGGTATGTAACTAGATGCCTTATCGTAAGTCAACAGGACATTTACACTTCACTTGTTTTTGTTGCTTTCATATATATACTTCAACTTTCTTCATAGTTCTAGCCGAAATAATCCATATACCTTGCATGCTTTTAACACCACCACAATGTGCGTTATGTATCCAACTCTACCATTGTCCCTGAAATTCAAATCTTAAAGAGCTCCATTAGGCTGCCTACAATTTAACACCTACAGTGAAATTCACCTTTTCAGGAATGTTTTAATACTTCATAAGAAAAGAGCAAGCTTTCTGGAAAGCCCTTCTGCCTTGCTTTTTCCTTACTGAAACCTAGAATGTGCGAGTATTGCAATGAAACTGGAAATGCAGATCAAGGACACACGCGAGCTTGCTCATGCGCTTTCTGAATGGAATGCATGCTATTGCTCTCAAAAACAATGCAAGTTTTTTTGTAGCTGAGACAGGGAACCTGTAAAGAATGTGTGTTCTTGTCTGTCTATCTATTATACATAGGGTAATTTCAGATGTTACGATACCACGGTCACCCACAGTGAATCCCCTGTGGTGGCTGATGGTACCATAACGTCTAAAGGGATTTCTGCCAGATGTTCACCCCAGTGAATACCTGGCGGAAATCTCATTGACCACGTTTTTGGACCTCTGGTCGCCCGGAGGTTCAAAAGCATGGTGGGAATGAGGGTCCCAAGTGTGGTTGGATTGGCCATGGTCTGGGACTGTTACCTGCAGCCTGGCTGGATCGTGGCCCCGGATACGGTCCGGGATCGGGTGCAGCAGCTGGATTGGCCATTTCACCCACCCGCCTCTCTGAGGGCGGGTGGCTGGGGGAGCGCAGGGGGGCAGGGCTGTGCAGCCACACATCGTGCTGCGCAGCCCAGCCCCCTCCCTGATCCCCAGGTGGAATCAGGCTGGCATGTCTAAAGGATGGCCGGACTGATTCTTGACCAGGATCCGAAATGGATCCCAGAGCACGATTCAGCGTGGTGGGCCTGGCGGCCCGTCACATCTGAAATACCCATAGTTGACAATCTACTTTTACTTAGTTTCTAATTTGGCACTGATTTACACGAGGGATTTTCCAGCCTTTTCATACAGTGAACCATATGTTAATAGAATGACTGACTCACGTGTGTCTGATGGCTGTTCTCTTTTGGCTGATGCAACAACAAACAAACTGGGAAAATACAAGCATAAGACTTAGCTCCTCAAAGCACTCTGATGATGTAGGCCCCATTTATTTCCATAGATTTTGTCTCTCTGATTTGAGCCAAAGAGTTGGGTAGTTAAACTGAAATCTGTAACAGATGTCTAAAGGGGACACCCAGAGCTATGGGTGTCTGGAATTGTGGGTGCTTATAGCTGGCCAGGGCTGGGGTTGCTACAGGCAGGCAAAGGGGGGGAAGATGACAAGGAATATCTACTCTGGGCTTTGAGTGCTTTTCTAATAAATAGTTCTGGACTTGGGGGCAGGCCCAAGAGGCACAGGCGGCAGATTCTGAAGGGCGGCAGAGGTCCAGAGAGAGAAGACTAAGCCTAGGTGCAGTTCTGCGACTGGGAGGCTTCTCCACGCTGCACTGCCACAGCAGTACCACCCCAATCCATGCACCGTCCACAACCCCACCCAGAGAAAGCCAACTTGGGGACCCAAGCCCCCTGAAAAACTCACTCCGTGGTGGCAATCACTCCATTGTGAGCACACACAATAGTGTAGTTTGAAGCTATGCATTATTGCACATGCACATATTGTTGCCACCATCTTTTCTCTCTGGAGCATGCTGGGGAATGTAGTCCAGCAGCTCCAGAGAGCAAAGATGGTGGCGACAGTGTGCACACATGCAATAGCACATAGCACAAACTGTGCTATGCATGCAGTGGCTTTGGGGGTGTAGCTTGGGGAGAAGAAGCCTGAGAAGTGTCTTGTGTTGATAAAATCATAAGTCTGGACCTGTCAATAATAATTACAAAACCAAAAAAACAATATGTTTCCTCCCTCCACCCAGTCACTAAGGTGCTTTACAATGTCACAAAAATGTGACTTGAAAAGCTGTGGAAGGCACCACATGATAACCTCATGAAGATGTCTGGACTGTTGTACCTGCTTGTAACCAGTTAAAAAACTTCTTCAGGTGTTTTCATTTTCCACCATTCTTCTGGTTCCCATGACATCTAAGACCTGCACACAACATTTGCATTGGAAAAACTCAGTTTTATTCACTAGTGATATATACATTTGTCATAGCTGGCCCTTATAGAATGCATGACCAGACCTCGCGCAGAATTTCCTGTCTCCGCCCAAGAGCCCTGTCTAGGGTCATAAGAGACTGGAGTGCTGCACTCATCAGTTTGGAATCCAGACTGGCTACAAGCAGTTTGAACATGGGATGGGGGATGTGGCCTTGTTATGCCATTGGATCTATATGGGTGTCCCCTTAACAGGTGTGGGGAGTCTTTTCCCTACTATGAGCCACTTTGAAAATTATCCCTAGGTAATAACTAGAAATGAAAGAAGTATGTGCTGATATCCGGTATCAAAACAGATATTTAATGGTATCCAGTTAGTGTTGGAAGTTAATCTGATTAACCGGATTATCAATTTTCTGTGATAGCACACATTACTGTTTACCACATTACTGTTTACTGCCCAGATTTTTGTTGTTGTTAGTTTAATCCCTCCCTTTGGACCTGGTTTTAGAGTAGTAACTGTAACATTCAATTTTGTGGTAGTAGGGTAAACAGTAGGGATGGGAATTTCAGTTTTGGATAAAACTGAAAGTACCCAAAAATTGCCATTTTGGATTAATCCAAAATTTTGGTTCTTTTTCGGTTTCGGTATTATCGGATCTTTTGCATTTATTTTTATATCGGATTTTTAACATTGCAATTTGTCCTCCGTTGAAAAACTGCAATGTTAAAAATCCAGTAAAAAAATCAATGCAAAAGATCCAATAGTACCGAAACTGAAAAAGAACCAAAATACATGGGAACCGGAACTGAAATTGACCTAAACTGAAAATTTTGCCCAGACTCCCAGCCCTAGTAAACAGTAATTTAGTAAACGGTAATGTGGTAACACCCAGCAATCTAGTGCAGCAGTTAACCTCTGTGGACTCTGGTTATTTACTGAATTGCCATCAAATTAACCAGAATTCCAGATATTAACCGTGAGTAACTTTTTTTTGCTACCCATTTTGGCAGAGAGCAGGAAGTGCTGCCTTTCAATAGGCTGGTAGAGTTCTGTCCTTCTGCCTCAGCAACCTGTTGAAAGGCAGCAGATCCTGCACTATGTTGGTATTCCTTCTAATTCTGTTCTATTTAGTTCTGATGTGGCCCTTGCCAGCACAGTGTCTGAATAGGTGATAGAAGTGCCCCCAGTCCAGGAGATTCCAGTGATTGAGACCCTCCATGTGGTGTTCGATTTGGCTGGGGGCAATTTAGGGGTGCTGCTTGTGTACCGGGCCCCTTCCTGCCCAGAGGCATTCCTTGCCGCTCTAGCAGAGCTGGTCTCGGTGGTGGTGCTGGACTCCTCCAGGACCTTGATCCTGGGGGACTTCAATACTCATGCCGATACNGTGCATTTTAGACTGTGTTTTCTTCCATCTGATGTTAACCCTGGGAACTCCTTGCTGCTGGGTTATGCCCTGGCTCCACCTACTGTTGCCCTGGCTCCAGCTACCATTGCCCTGGCTCCACCACTGGTCCGCCAGCCCT
This sequence comes from Sphenodon punctatus, assembly GCA_003113815.1. Taxonomy (NCBI): domain Eukaryota; kingdom Metazoa; phylum Chordata; class Lepidosauria; order Sphenodontia; family Sphenodontidae; genus Sphenodon; species Sphenodon punctatus. Next base: position 359,485 of record QEPC01009496.1, on the reverse strand, counting down.
CCGGCGGCTTTGCCACTGGCGGGACGGCCGGCCTTACTGCCCCTCCAAACGAAAAAGCCACCAGCCGCCCCTGGATCACTCCCCTCTTCTCTTTGATAAAGAGGAGAGAGGGAAGAGACTGCTCTTCAGGGCTCTAATTGGTTTTAGAGTGCCCGATGAAAAGCACCCTAAAACCATCTTGATTGGCTGGGTTCCTTCATGGGAACCCATGTCTTTGTGCCCTGGTCCCACCCTCTTCCAGCACCTCCCCTTGCTTTTAATGCTGACACTGCGTGGGTGACTATCTTGGCCACAAACATCAGCGCATCAAAAGCAAGGAGAGGGGCCCTCCTGACTACTCTCTCCATCCCCCCTCCCCTCTGCTCAACAAGAGATGACTGTGCACACCCTGGGGCCTGCCCCTCCCTTCCACATACTCCACCTCCCTCTCCCTTCCACTGCTCTCTCCGTCCCCCCTCTCTTCCCGCACCCAACTTCCAGCTGGCCATGGCCTGGCCAGTCACACAGCTCCATGGCTGGACATCACATGTGCAAAAGTGTACAAAGCTGAAAGGCTGTCTCAGTGTGTCCGATCTGAGGTGCATGTACAGAAGCACACATTGCCTTTCAGTTCTGTGGGCTTTAGTGCATGTGCCAGCAAACCCCTCCCTCCCCCACTAGCACACTGGCCAGCTGAAAGAAAACTGAGGGGAGGGAGAGTGTGTGGAGGTGGGCTGGCTGACTGCTTTGCTAAGGGAAGAGGTGAAGGCAGGAGGATCAGGGCTCTTCCCCTTGCTTTTCATGTGCCTGAGTGGCACAGCTGGGAGGTGGCTCAGGCCTGCGGGCCAGTGGGCTGGGCTGGGCTGGGCTGTCTGTGGGCAATTCATGGGATAGGAGAGCAAGGTGGGTGTGGGTGTGCAAGAAATGGGGTGCCACCCCCTCCTCTGCCCACCAGCTGCCCCTATCTATACAATCACCAAAGAATAGGACAAATGGCAATGGGTTTAAGTTGTGGGGAGGTAGACTAACTATTCTTTCTATCTCTAAGAACAGTTGGGCAGAGGAACTGGGGAAGATGTCCTGTCACTTCTCCTGCATTGCAGTTTTTAAAGATTCCAAAACATCTCACATGGCTGGTGCAGGTCAAATGAATCCTATTTCAGAACAGGGAGTTGGAAGAGATGGCCTTTGTGGTCCCTTCCAGCCCTATGATTCTATACATCAAAACAAAAACAGAAAATGATTCCCAGATTTACAGATCATATCTGCATAAGCAAAACCACATGAGGAAAGAAAAGCTTAACAGTGGTCACCTCACCACTACAAAAGGCCAACCTTTCCTCAGAGTTCTGCCATGATGTTGTCTTTGCATATATGTTGACTCTCGCTGTAAGCATCCGTTCTCAGGTGAACCTATACATTCCAACAATCTTTATTCAAGAGGAGGTCAATCCAAGGTGTGCATGAATGCATGCACCACATGCATGCAGCAGTGTTCAACATGCCCATATCTTGTGCATGGTATGCATGCAGTGTGCATGGTGTGCTCGATTTATGTGTGCGCACAACCTGGACCTTGGATTGGGCCCTATAATTCTCATAGATTGTCTTCAGTGGTTGGGTTAAAATAGCCTGCCAACTCAGCCCTCTACAATGGGTGTAAACAGAAGGACAGCAGCTCTTCTTTTGCCTATGTCAGTCCACTTCACCCCCAGGTTGATCTGTCTGTTTGAAGAGTGTCCTCCAGATGTGCAAACTGGAGCAGACTGTGGCTGCTCCAGAGCAGTGCCACAGGTGGTGCTCTAGAAGATTCTGGAGCACATCTTGCCGAGGGAGGTGATCAAACTCAGGGCAACAGGCAAACATGGAACCCTGTCCATCTAAATGGGCCCCTCAGTCCCAGCCAAACATGGCCCTGCCCAGGTCATAGATGCCAGTGGACCAAAAAGGCCAGAGTAGCTGCTGCCCACTACTTCCCATTGTCGTGGTTACCAGAGCAAACCACAGGAACAGAGTGCAGGGTTGGCTTGCCCATCAGTGTGTTCCTGAGCCAGGGCCTTCCCGGGGCAGGGGGAAGGTGTGTTTCCTGACTCCATGCTTTGTTCTGCCTTGTGTCAGGCTGTCTGAACACAGACAAACCTGTGGGTGTGTGCAGCTCTAGTGTGGGTCACTCATGTGCCTGCTCTAGGGCTCTGGCCCTCTCCCTGTCTGTCTAAAAACACCCAATCTTTTTCTATTTTGTACCTGCAAATGTCCTATGCTTTAAAAAAAACTTTTCTTCTCCAGTGATGAATGTGACATCAATTAGACCTATTGGGTTTATGACATTACCACAAATTTCTGATTATGAAGGGACTATTTCTTTAATCTGTAATTGTTGTAAAATAAACATGGGCCAAAAGGTATTAATAAGTGACACAAATCTTTTTAAAAAAAAATAAAATAAAAACATTCAGAATTTTATAACTCGTTTTGGGAATGGCAGCGTTGCGAAAAAGAGAGTGTCCACTGATACAAAGAAACATTGACAAGCCTAAAATAAAATCAGTGCTTGCTAGAGGCATGAAATATATGCTATAATAATATTTCCTTCCTGCTATAACTCTGCAGGTTGGTGTATAAATCAGGAATTCATCCTGCAAATGACTCCCTTTTGTTTTAACCTTTCGGATGCTAAAAAGGTATATTTTTCATTTTATATGCAATACTAAAATGGTGGTTTATCTTTTTACTTAATTATCAAGCTGGTCTCTGAATTCCATTTTGCATGTGTGCTAGTTTCCCTTGTAATTCACCAGCCCAGACTCCCTATTTCTCTCCACTGAAGCAGGTTGGCCTGTGTCATATGCGCAAAGTTCTTAATGAGTTGCTAATGAGTTTTTCTAAATGTGGAGGTGCAGACAGTGAGGGTGATGCTCTACCTAGAGGTGATTTGGTGAATCATAATTGTACGTCTGTGTGAATTTAGCCCTCCTCTACCTTGCTTGACTTAACAAGCACATTTTCCAGATGAAACTAGTGGGGCCCAGAGTTTTAAAGAGGTTAAGAAAGATTCCAAGTTCTTATTTTGGTGGCTCGATTACTGTGAAATCTTTTGTAATTCATTTGTGATGCTGCACATCCTTTACTGGAAGTAGGAATCTCAAGGTTTCCACTTTAAGGTCTCATGTTGGGGAGGGAATACAAACCCCTATCACAATGGTAATAAAGAATGACTGATTTATCCAAATTTGCTTCTCATTCTAAATCGGGGAAGATCACATTTGAAATTAGTAATAACAGATGGTGGAATGCTGAGCTTTGCATCAGTGTTTTTAATGTTTTTGGTGTGTTTTATTTCTTGCATAGCACCCTTGAATTTCATAGTTTTTGTAGTAGATAATCAGTTTTAGTACACTCACTGTATCTAGCACTGTACTTTTCCTGAATGGTGTTACAGGCAGTCTTAAAATGAATTAAAAGCTAATTAAGGTGAAGGCATTTTATGCTTTTCAAATCTTATTTTGGCTAGTCAAATGATATTTTTATAATCCATTCAGTAGACAGTTGTTTCATTGCAGTGGCAGCACTGCCAATGGTAACTTAGTAGATCAGTTGTTGAATTCCCCATTGTTTGAAGAAATGAGCAAGTCCGTTAAAGATGACGAAGTGGTGGTTGCTGCTATTGTGTTAATTGCCTTTTTTGTGCTGACATTTTAGATCAAATTAACCTTTGGGGGCTTTTGCCTCATGTGCAGAACATGTCGAGTTACATTCTTAGTGCCGAGTATGCAATCTATTGTCATTGTCTAGGTTTCTAGAACATGGCTCCGGACCAAAATTTTACATTTCTGTAATGTTCAGAAATAGTTTTAATATGGTTTTCCTTACAGCTAAGCTGCTTATTCACCAAGTTCAATCTCCCCTCCCCTCCTTTTTAATAAAAAAAGAAACACTTTATTTGTGCAGGTGCTTAAAATATAGGCATTGTTTCACAGTGGCTTTCTAAAGTGTCAGAAAAAGTCCATTGGAATCTTGTATTTGGTATGTAACTAGATGCCTTATCGTAAGTCAACAGGACATTTACACTTCACTTGTTTTTGTTGCTTTCATATATATACTTCAACTTTCTTCATAGTTCTAGCCGAAATAATCCATATACCTTGCATGCTTTTAACACCACCACAATGTGCGTTATGTATCCAACTCTACCATTGTCCCTGAAATTCAAATCTTAAAGAGCTCCATTAGGCTGCCTACAATTTAACACCTACAGTGAAATTCACCTTTTCAGGAATGTTTTAATACTTCATAAGAAAAGAGCAAGCTTTCTGGAAAGCCCTTCTGCCTTGCTTTTTCCTTACTGAAACCTAGAATGTGCGAGTATTGCAATGAAACTGGAAATGCAGATCAAGGACACACGCGAGCTTGCTCATGCGCTTTCTGAATGGAATGCATGCTATTGCTCTCAAAAACAATGCAAGTTTTTTTGTAGCTGAGACAGGGAACCTGTAAAGAATGTGTGTTCTTGTCTGTCTATCTATTATACATAGGGTAATTTCAGATGTTACGATACCACGGTCACCCACAGTGAATCCCCTGTGGTGGCTGATGGTACCATAACGTCTAAAGGGATTTCTGCCAGATGTTCACCCCAGTGAATACCTGGCGGAAATCTCATTGACCACGTTTTTGGACCTCTGGTCGCCCGGAGGTTCAAAAGCATGGTGGGAATGAGGGTCCCAAGTGTGGTTGGATTGGCCATGGTCTGGGACTGTTACCTGCAGCCTGGCTGGATCGTGGCCCCGGATACGGTCCGGGATCGGGTGCAGCAGCTGGATTGGCCATTTCACCCACCCGCCTCTCTGAGGGCGGGTGGCTGGGGGAGCGCAGGGGGGCAGGGCTGTGCAGCCACACATCGTGCTGCGCAGCCCAGCCCCCTCCCTGATCCCCAGGTGGAATCAGGCTGGCATGTCTAAAGGATGGCCGGACTGATTCTTGACCAGGATCCGAAATGGATCCCAGAGCACGATTCAGCGTGGTGGGCCTGGCGGCCCGTCACATCTGAAATACCCATAGTTGACAATCTACTTTTACTTAGTTTCTAATTTGGCACTGATTTACACGAGGGATTTTCCAGCCTTTTCATACAGTGAACCATATGTTAATAGAATGACTGACTCACGTGTGTCTGATGGCTGTTCTCTTTTGGCTGATGCAACAACAAACAAACTGGGAAAATACAAGCATAAGACTTAGCTCCTCAAAGCACTCTGATGATGTAGGCCCCATTTATTTCCATAGATTTTGTCTCTCTGATTTGAGCCAAAGAGTTGGGTAGTTAAACTGAAATCTGTAACAGATGTCTAAAGGGGACACCCAGAGCTATGGGTGTCTGGAATTGTGGGTGCTTATAGCTGGCCAGGGCTGGGGTTGCTACAGGCAGGCAAAGGGGGGGAAGATGACAAGGAATATCTACTCTGGGCTTTGAGTGCTTTTCTAATAAATAGTTCTGGACTTGGGGGCAGGCCCAAGAGGCACAGGCGGCAGATTCTGAAGGGCGGCAGAGGTCCAGAGAGAGAAGACTAAGCCTAGGTGCAGTTCTGCGACTGGGAGGCTTCTCCACGCTGCACTGCCACAGCAGTACCACCCCAATCCATGCACCGTCCACAACCCCACCCAGAGAAAGCCAACTTGGGGACCCAAGCCCCCTGAAAAACTCACTCCGTGGTGGCAATCACTCCATTGTGAGCACACACAATAGTGTAGTTTGAAGCTATGCATTATTGCACATGCACATATTGTTGCCACCATCTTTTCTCTCTGGAGCATGCTGGGGAATGTAGTCCAGCAGCTCCAGAGAGCAAAGATGGTGGCGACAGTGTGCACACATGCAATAGCACATAGCACAAACTGTGCTATGCATGCAGTGGCTTTGGGGGTGTAGCTTGGGGAGAAGAAGCCTGAGAAGTGTCTTGTGTTGATAAAATCATAAGTCTGGACCTGTCAATAATAATTACAAAACCAAAAAAACAATATGTTTCCTCCCTCCACCCAGTCACTAAGGTGCTTTACAATGTCACAAAAATGTGACTTGAAAAGCTGTGGAAGGCACCACATGATAACCTCATGAAGATGTCTGGACTGTTGTACCTGCTTGTAACCAGTTAAAAAACTTCTTCAGGTGTTTTCATTTTCCACCATTCTTCTGGTTCCCATGACATCTAAGACCTGCACACAACATTTGCATTGGAAAAACTCAGTTTTATTCACTAGTGATATATACATTTGTCATAGCTGGCCCTTATAGAATGCATGACCAGACCTCGCGCAGAATTTCCTGTCTCCGCCCAAGAGCCCTGTCTAGGGTCATAAGAGACTGGAGTGCTGCACTCATCAGTTTGGAATCCAGACTGGCTACAAGCAGTTTGAACATGGGATGGGGGATGTGGCCTTGTTATGCCATTGGATCTATATGGGTGTCCCCTTAACAGGTGTGGGGAGTCTTTTCCCTACTATGAGCCACTTTGAAAATTATCCCTAGGTAATAACTAGAAATGAAAGAAGTATGTGCTGATATCCGGTATCAAAACAGATATTTAATGGTATCCAGTTAGTGTTGGAAGTTAATCTGATTAACCGGATTATCAATTTTCTGTGATAGCACACATTACTGTTTACCACATTACTGTTTACTGCCCAGATTTTTGTTGTTGTTAGTTTAATCCCTCCCTTTGGACCTGGTTTTAGAGTAGTAACTGTAACATTCAATTTTGTGGTAGTAGGGTAAACAGTAGGGATGGGAATTTCAGTTTTGGATAAAACTGAAAGTACCCAAAAATTGCCATTTTGGATTAATCCAAAATTTTGGTTCTTTTTCGGTTTCGGTATTATCGGATCTTTTGCATTTATTTTTATATCGGATTTTTAACATTGCAATTTGTCCTCCGTTGAAAAACTGCAATGTTAAAAATCCAGTAAAAAAATCAATGCAAAAGATCCAATAGTACCGAAACTGAAAAAGAACCAAAATACATGGGAACCGGAACTGAAATTGACCTAAACTGAAAATTTTGCCCAGACTCCCAGCCCTAGTAAACAGTAATTTAGTAAACGGTAATGTGGTAACACCCAGCAATCTAGTGCAGCAGTTAACCTCTGTGGACTCTGGTTATTTACTGAATTGCCATCAAATTAACCAGAATTCCAGATATTAACCGTGAGTAACTTTTTTTTGCTACCCATTTTGGCAGAGAGCAGGAAGTGCTGCCTTTCAATAGGCTGGTAGAGTTCTGTCCTTCTGCCTCAGCAACCTGTTGAAAGGCAGCAGATCCTGCACTATGTTGGTATTCCTTCTAATTCTGTTCTATTTAGTTCTGATGTGGCCCTTGCCAGCACAGTGTCTGAATAGGTGATAGAAGTGCCCCCAGTCCAGGAGATTCCAGTGATTGAGACCCTCCATGTGGTGTTCGATTTGGCTGGGGGCAATTTAGGGGTGCTGCTTGTGTACCGGGCCCCTTCCTGCCCAGAGGCATTCCTTGCCGCTCTAGCAGAGCTGGTCTCGGTGGTGGTGCTGGACTCCTCCAGGACCTTGATCCTGGGGGACTTCAATACTCATGCCGATACCAGCCTTGTGGGAGCAGAGCAAAACTTCATGGCCGCCATGACAACCATGGATTTGTCCCAAGTTGTTAACTGCCTGACCCATGTGGTGGGGCACATCCTCGACCTGGTGTTCTGTGCTGGCCTTGAGGTGGGTGATCTGGTAGTGGGGGATGTGAGGGTCACGCCCTTGTTGTGGACAGATCATTACCTCCTACAAGCCAGTCTCTCAGCACACCACCTCCAGAAGGGGAATGGACCAGTTGGGTTGGTCTGCCTCCGGAGGTTGATGGAACCTCAATGGTTCCAGGAGGCCCTGGGGGATTTAACCTTAGATCCTGACGGCCACTCTGTTGATGAACTCGTCCATGCTTGGAACATCTTACTTTGGATGGCCATCGACAGGGTGGCTCTGAGACGTGTCCTACCTCTGTCTCGTCACTGCAGGGTCCCTTGGTTTACTGAGGGGCTGCAGTATATGAAGCAGGCAGGTAGGTGACTAGAGCGACGCTGGTGTCAGACTCGCGCTGAATCTGACCGACTCCTCCATAGAGCCCATTTGAGGTCCTATGTTGAGGCTGTGAGGACGGCAAAGAAATAGTTCTTTGCCGCCATCATAGCATCTGCAAGGTCATATCCAGCAGAGCTGTTCCAGGTGGTGCGGGGGCTGGTCAGTCTGGCCTCCCTCTGCCTGGACAGGGACTTGTCCCAGGCACACTGTGAGGAGTTTGCCACCTACTTTGCAGACAAGATCGCTCACATCCAGAACAACGTTGACACTGGATTAGGGGCACTGGAGGTGGAACGTGAGGAAATGGAGTCCCCGTCTGGTCCATCTTCTTGGGATGAGTTTCAGGAAGTGACGTCAGCCGATGCTGTGGATGTCCAGGGGTCTGTTAGAGTCACCAGCTGTGAACTAGATCCATGCCCATCCTGGTTGGTGAAAGCTTCCAGGGAGACTTTGGGAACGGAGCTGGCGAGGGTAATCAACACATCCCTTCAGCAGAGGAGTTTGCCCCCTGGTCTCACAGAGGCCGTGGTGCGCCCCCTGCTGAAGAAGCCATCTTTTGATGTGGATGCACTCGCCAGTTATCGACCTGTCTCTAACCTTCCCTTTTTAGGGAAGGTTATTGAACAGGTGGTGGCACTGCAGCTCCAGGTTCACCTTGATGGCATTGGTTTCCTTGACCCATTTCAATCGGGTTTCTGCCCCGACTATGGCACAGAGATGGTCTTGGTGGCCTTGGTGGATGATCTCCGCCAGGAGATGGACGCAGGACGTTCAACACTTCTGATCCTGCTAGATCTCTCGGCCACCTTTGATACAGTGTTGCTGAGATGGTTGCGAGTCCTGGGGGGTATGGACAGGACTGTCCTTGAATTGTTCTGGTCATTCCTCTCAAGGAGAAGCCAACAGGTTGTCCTGGGGGCTGAGTCTTCCAGCCCCCGGGCCCTGGATCGTGGCATTCTGTAAGGTTCCATCTTGTCTCCACTATTGTTTAATGTATATATGCAGCCCTTGGGGGAGATCGTGAGAGGGTTTGGTGTGCGTTGCCACCAATTTACCTCTCCTTTTCAACCGACCCAGGTCCTGCCCTCTCGGTGTTGTCCCAATGTTTGGAGGCCATGGCAGATTGGTTACAGCAGAGCAGACTGAAGCTCAATCCTGATAATATGGAGGTGATAGCAGTGGGTAGGGCAAGAGAGGTAGAGGGGTCCGTCCTCCCGTAGCCCACCAGGTTCAGAGACTGGGGGTATTTGTTGGACCCAGATCTCTGCCTAGATCAGCAGGTGGAGGTGGTGGCCAAGGCTGCCTTCCGCCAGCTGTATCTGGTGCGGAGGCTGCGTCCATATATTTCCAGACCTGACCTGGCCACCCTCATCCATGCCTTCATTTACCTTGAGGCTAGACTACTGCAACGTGCTTTATGTGGGGCTTCCCTTGATGCTGGTTCAGAGGCTGCAGCTAGTGCAGAATGCGGCGGCTCATCTCCTGATGGGGATGGGCCAATAGGAACACACCACCCCCCTGCTCCGCATGCTGCACTGGCTGTCTATAGTGTACCGAGCCAGATTTAAGGTGTTGGTCTTGGCCTATAAAGTCCTACACGGTCTTGGCCCCTCATACCTCAGGGACAGTTTCACCCTCCGCATCCCAGAGCATCACCTTCAGTCCACCGGGGGTGCCTTCCTGGAGGTCCCCCGTGAAAAGCAGGGGGCCACTTTGGAGAGGGTGTTCTCGGTGACCAGGCCATGACTATGGAATTCCCTCCTGGAGGAAGCCCTGAGTCTGTTGGCCTTCCACCGGGCTTGTAAAATCTGGCTGTTCTCCCAGGTCTTAGGAGGATGGGAGGGGAGGATGGGATAAAAGGTTTGGGGGGGGTAGTGGGTTTTTTTAGATGGATTTTAAAATGTTTTGTGTGTGTGTGTTTTACAGTTTTATTTACTGCTTTTATGTTGTACGCTGCCCCAAGATGCCATGGGCATGAGGGGGCGGCTAATAAATAAATAAATAAATAAATAAATCAAATAGAGCTGTTGTGCCTTTCTCCTTGAGTGGCAATGACTGGTAGTACAGCACAAGTCAAATTCACTGGCCATTCTCCTTGCCTTGCTTGCACCCCTTCCCCCACAAAAAAATTTATACTCCAGAGCAGCAATGAGATGCTCCCTGGAGCTGGCCTCCATGCCTGCATTTGCAAAAGTGATGTGTGGCTGTGGAAGCAAAGAGCTGTAAAGCTCAGATGAACAGTGCTGTAGAAATGCAGAGTTATATTATTGCTGAAGTAAAGAATTTATTTCAGACTATTCTGCTTGGCTTATTTGGATCTAAATGCAACATACCCTCAACAGAAGGTAATTTAACAGCCGCATATTTGTACAGGTGGCTTATAAAATGTATATGCCTCTACCTCAACTAGCTCCTATTAAGGACTGCAGGTAATATACAAACACATGAACAATCCTATTGCCTGAAAATGTGGAACAATTAACATATTTTATTGCCCTCCCTTCCTTATTTAATTCCAGTAGAGTTATACAGTTATGATCTGCAGGGTGTTGAAAAACAACAAAGAGAGAATTAACATGCTGTTCACCCAAGAAAAAAGATCTTTTACCCTCACTGATTCAGCTCCGGGTTCTGGAAAAATGAAGTGTTTTTTAAAAAATAAATTAAAAAATCTGACAAAAGAGATGATTCAATCAAATTTAGATACATTTGCAACCTTTGGAACTTTGGGAGAGTTGCCTACACAGAGGCGGACTGAGTCAGAGTCTGCTACCTTCAAGGATCTGTGTGCTTTACTTAGCAATGTCAAAGCAGCATCAACTGAACTATATTTGCTCTCTTTGAAAGGGGATGAGGTATAGTGGAAGGAAATCTCCAGAGACAGAAATATATGTGTTTTACCACTACTGTTAAGAGTGAAACAAAGGTGATAGTAGGACATTCTCTGGCTTTGGAGGTGATGTGCAATAGTGTCAATCTTTTTACCTTCCAAGCATCTGCTGAGCAGGTATTTGGGGATGGTTTAGAGGTGAACTAAATAGCAGATTTTATATTTGTGACTATTTGCATATTCAGATACCCAGCTGAATATCCAAGCAAATAGTTGTCTTGTCACCAATAAAAAAGAAAACTCCACATATTTGTTAATTTGTATATTTTGTTCTAGATAATTTATCTGTTTCATCTGTTCATGACTTTGGTATTTCTTCCATACCAAAACACCAAAGTGACTGAAATAGACAATGTAAAATAATGGAAATGCATAAATGAAGCCAAAACGATATTCTGTATCTGCTTCATTGGAAAGAATTTGAGACAGCCAAATTTGTTGGGTATGATAAGTTGTGAAATGAATAGGTATTCCTGTATTCATGGATATTAATTAGATAATCATCCGAATAGCCAAATAATATCCACAACCAAAGCAGATGTCTGGATATCCATTTATTAAATCTTTCAGTTACTTTGTTATGGTGGTGTTTTGTGCCGTTGTTCATGCACGATAAACTGAACATCTGCAACCAAAATACCCAATGTACCTATCCAAATAGGGCTGGAATCTGAATGTCTATCCGATTTATCTGATTTGATTCGAGGCAGTCAAATTTGATGGAAAATAAGTTCACATCAAATATTCATTTCACCTCTAGATATGATATTCACTGTGGATATTTGTTTCCACTCCAGTTAGATTAGCACTAGGTCGGTGTGAGTGAACTGATACAAAACTCTGTATGCATGCATGTGTGTGCATGTGAGAGCACACACACGCAAATACAATTGTACCAGCTTAATCTCTAGAGATTTACTGGTTTTTTTGTACTCATTCTGCAAAGTGCACAATAATGTAAGTATCAATTTTTCATATACTAGTATATACTAAGTTTGTGTATATACTAAGCCATGATAACCAGAGCTGTAACTAGCCTATGGACAACATGGTGGTGGCCACGGGTGCATTTACGTGAGGGGCACCAACCAACCATGCCCCAAGGCAGCTGAATCATCAGCTATGTGTCTGTCATGCTGTGGCTGCCTGCCCCAGACTCCCTTAGTGCTTAGCCAGTATGAATGGGTGGGTACGGGGACATCCCATGGGGGGTGCCCCTCCCCATTAGTACTGGCTAGCACCCCTCCCTCCCATTAGTACTGGCTAGGCTAAGCACTCCTGTTTAGCGCTGTCTGGAAGAAGCAGCAGTGAAGGTAGTCTGGGACAGGCAGCTATACAGCAACAGACACACAGATGATGATTTAACTTAGTGAATGGTTGGTTGGTGCCCCTCATGTAAATGCATCTGTGGCCACTGCTACATTGACCATAGTCTAGTTATGACTCTGATAACAGTCACCCAGCTCCATTCCCCGATTGGCCACTGGATTACCCACTCATGGACACTGTATCTATATTTGTACTATAAACAAGTGGTTCTTAAGTTTTTTGTGGGTGAGACCCAGAAAAATATTTTAAAACAATCCAGGGCCAGGCGTGGCCAGAGTGGCAGCAGCGGAGGGTGCGGAGGGATGATCCCAGTGGCCAAGATGGCAACTATGGTGGGGGCACAATCCTGGTGGTAAATGATTGCAGTAGACAGGAGAGGTGGGATGGGAGAGCTGGGGTTGGGGTTATAATGGGATTGACTGAGTTAAATAGAGGATATGATGGTGATCCTGGATGCTGGGCAGTGGGAAGCTGGCATGAGGCAGCCAGAAGCAGTGGGAGGAAGGAGCAACAAAGGAGAGAAGGACTCCATCTCCCCTCGGCCCCTGACGGACTCTATCGCCACCCCTCCCAGTGGCACAGGGAGAGGGGGCAGGACAGGGGACACTGACCCCCCCCCCCACTTCCAGCCCTGATGGGGAGGGAGCTGGCAAAAGCAGCACACTGCCTGGCAGTGCCGCAAACACACACCAAAAGGCTCTTTCTGGGGTCCGAGTGGTCCAGGTGAAATTATATTAGTTTTGGGGTAGCTTATTTTACTGTGGCAGTTATCTGGGGGGCTTTTGGGACTGGATATTAATTTTGGGGGGTTCTAAATTGGGATTTTAAGTGTGGGGATGTTTGGTTACAGATTTTGGGGGTTATTTTAAGGTATAAGGGGATGGTCTGTTCTCTTCCCCTGGTGAGATCAGGGAATGGGGGACAGAATTGAGGCTTTCTTGGCCAGTGAGAGTGCCTGGGTGGCCGCATGGGATATAAGCAGGGACTCGAGTTGACTGCGTTGCTGCAATTTGCAGTGATTTTTGCAGAATCAGCCAATCCTGACCATGACCCGAGGGTAAATAGGCCCCTGGGAGATGAATTGTGGGTGGGTGGGGTCTGAAGGCCCTATGTTTGCGTGAGGGAGGTGCTGAAATTCCAGAGGATTTGAGTTGTGTTTGATTAGCAAAGTTGTGATTCTATGTCAAACCTNTGTGATTCTATGTCAAACCTATTGCAAATTTACTTCCCAGCATGCATAGTTTTGCAAATCAAGTTAATTATGCAAATATTAATGCTCACAGTGAATTTGCAGAATTTGGCTTCACTGTTGTAGAAATTAAGATTTTTTGGTGCAGTCAACTCAGGTCCCTGGATATAAGGATGGGAATCATCCCTCAGTGGAGGGGCGGGGGGGTATGGGAGACCTGGGTTGGGGTTATAATGGGATTGACTGAGTTAAATAGGAGACATAGGATAGGAAATGGGGATTGGGGTTGGGGTTGGGGATGGGATGTGGAGATCTCCCTTACTATCCAGGTGGAGCAGCCTGGGGTGGAGGGTCCGTGGGATGGGATGGCTAGGGAGAGGGCCTCAGTCATTGGTGTCGGGATGAGGAGGGGGATTTATGGTCCTTCTGGGGGGTATGTCCAACCTGCAAGACGAGACAGGTACCTGGTGCCTGTTCCTCTTGCTACCCCCCAAGGAAGAGGTGAGGTGGTTCAGGATCAGAGGGCCCCTGGCCTGAAACTGATGCTGTTATACATGAGGTCAGTGGTAAAGAAAGCAACAACTGTCTAGGAATTAATCCTGGACCAGACAGCTGACCTTGTGTGTACTACGGAGACCTGGCTGGACACTGAATATGGGCCCATATTGCCCAATTCTGTTCCAGCTGGGTACTCCATACAGCATCAGCCATTGACTGGAGGGACCAGGGTTTGTGTGTGTGTGTGTGTGTGTGTGTGTGTGTGTGTGTGTGTAGCCATTGTTTTCAGGGATTTGTGGACTGTTAAGAGGTATTGGGTGCAGTTGATGTCTAGTATTGAGGGCCTCCATCTTGTGATCAATTTGGCAGAGAACAAATTATGGGTGCTACTAGTGTGCACCTACCTGTACGGCAGCATCCCTGCATGCTCTGGCAGAGCTGGTGTCGGAGGTGGTATTGTGGTCCCCAAAGATATTAGTCTTGGGGGACTTCAATATTCATGCCAGTCTTGGAGGGGCAGAGCATGAGTTCATGACTGCCATGGCAACCATGGACCTGTCCCAAATGGTCATCAGTCCGATGCATGATGGGGGGAATATCCTGGATCTGATTTTCTGTAGCAGCCTTGAGGTGGGGGATCCGTTAGTGGGGGAGGTGTCAGCATAGCCTTTGTCATGGATGGATCATTACCTCCCACAGACCTGTCTCCCGGTGCATGTCTGCCCCTGGAGAGGTATGGAACCAGTTCAGTTGGTCTGTCAGTCCAGTGGAGACTAATGGAATCAGTGCTCTTGGAGAGTTACCCTCTGATCTTGATAACTGTTCGCTCGATGACCTTGTTGCTTTTTGGAACACCTTGCTGACAGAGGCCATTGACCGAACGGCTCCCAGGCATCTGCTCCCTTGGCATTGCAGGTTTCCGTGGTTTACTGAGGGCCTCCGACGGCTGAAGCAGGAAGGGCAGCGGTTAGAGCGATGGTGGTGCCGTTCGTGAAGCTGACAGATTACAGCATACAGCTAGTTAAAAAGCCTATACTGTCCCTGTGCAAGAAGCAAGGAAGGAGTTCTTTGCTGCCCTCATAGCATCTGTGAAGTCTTGTCTGGTGGAGCTCTTCTGGGTGGTGAGGGGGCTGGTCGGTCTGGCCTCCCTCAACCTGAAACCTTCCAGTGCCTGTTGTGACATGTTTGCTGATTACTTCACAAATAAAATTGCTCAGATTCACCACAACTTTGACGTCACAATTAATATATTAGTAGAACCCTAGGTTATGAAAACCCCATGTTTTCTGGTTTCATGGGATTAGTTTCAGTGGGTGTCACCTGCTGATGCAGAGGATGTTCTTGGGGCAGGCAGAGTCACTTTTTGTGAACTAGACCCATGCTCGTCCTGGCTGGTTAAGGCCAACCAGGAAACATTGGGGCCATTGCTGTTGGGGGTGATCAGTGCCTCCCTTCAGGAGGGCAGAGTGCTGGGCTACCTCAAAGAGGCAGTGGTGCAGCCTCTGCTCAAGAAACCATCAGTTGACAGTGACTCCCTCCCCAGTTATTGCTCTGTCTCTAACCTTCCCTTTTTAGAGAAGGTTATTGAGTGGGTGGTGACTTGGCAGCTGCAAGAACATCTGGACTGCATCAGTTTTCTAGATTCCTCGCAGTCCGGCTTTTATCCAGGCTATGGCACTGAGACTGTTCTTGTGGCCTTGGTCGATGACCTCCACCGTGAAATGGATGTGGGTTGATCGACCCTGTTGATTCTGTTAGATCTGTCTGTTGTATTTGATACCATTGAGCATGATGTTGGTGACTCGCTTGTGGGACCAATCCAGGGAGGGCGTGACTGTTCTTGAATGGTTCCACTCTTTCCTGGCTGGAAGGATTCAGTGAGTGGTGCTTCAGGATTGTTCTACATCCCCTGTGGCCTCTCGTGTGAAGTTCCGCAGTATTTCATTCTTTCCCCATTTCTATAAACACGTATATGCAGCTGTTAGGTGAGGTCGTGAGAAGGTTTGATGTTCAGTGTCATCAATATGCTGATGACACCCAACTCTACCTCTTTTTTTCAGGATACTGTCAGGATATAGCCACCTCCCCCAAGAACCCAGACCTATGTGGGAACTTTGTTCAAGTGTGTCCTTTATTTATACTGTGCACAATCCTTCACCTCAGTGTACATATATAGGGCCATCTCACACACAGGGCCTCTTCAGTGCATATACAGCAAGCCCCTTACTGTTTGAGATCTGCTCCTTCCAGTCTCCCCGACTACTGAGTAAAGCTGAATCTGATGTTACCTCCTTCCTTGGATGAGGACTCTCTGGAGCAAGTTCCTCCACCCCACAAGGGATTGGGCTGTTCCCTTTATTGCTCAGAATTCTCTTTGGGAATACCGTTTTACATGCCCCATTTGCTGACAATTCCAGCATCTTTTAGGATGGCCCTGATTCTGACAAGACTTACTCCTGCCAGGTAGGTTTGGGGGAATGTAACCTCCTATTGTTTGGAGCTGAGAGTGAACATCAGGGAACGGATCACCCCATTGTGACCTGTTGGGTGATTCTTGGTCTGACCCATTGGTCTGACCCAGCGTGACAGTATTTATGTTATTATTTAACAATTCTTCCCTTCTCAGAAGCCTCGGAGTCTTCCCATTTACCACAACTTTGTGAGGGGCGCTCTCTCCACAAATGTCCCAACCGGCTGCAGTTATGATGAGCTTTTGGGGTGTCCCCCTTTTTGAGTCCCCAGTATTCCCATTTATGGGATAGTTGTTTACCCTGCCTCCCTTCTATGGCTCTCCGATTGTGCTCAAGCCACTCACATAACCGGTACCGGCTTTAAGGACTCTTGCTTAACACAAACATGCTCTGAGAAAGCCTCTGACATTTGCAAGTCCCCAGAATCCCCATATCTTTTACCCTTAATCTCTGTGAGGGACAAGCCCTCCAGAAATGTCCATAAAGTCCACAGGAGTGGCAGGTCTTTGAGGCACCACCTGCCTGGATCCCCCAATATCTCCTTATTTCTGCAAACAGTGTGGAGCGCTGTGTTACCCCAGCATCCTGATGATGGACCTGCTGCAGGCTGGTCACTTCTCCACTTATTGCAGGTGCTCCACCAGCTTTCCAATCCATTATCACATGTTCTTTTGGTCTGCATCCTCTCTGGTTCTCCCCAGATGCTTCTGCTGCAGTGTCTGACGTATCTCCCTCCAAAAATCTTAGAGTTCTCATTCAAAAGGCACTACTCTGTCCCTCAGCTCAGGTACCTGTCTGGCCAGGCACAATCCCAGAGGGATCGTGCTTAGCCCTGGAAGGCAAAGCCCATCCCAGCTCCTCTTTCTTGACTCTAGTCTCGATGCATCTCTCTCCAACTGAGCTTCAAAGCTCCTTTTAAGGTGTCAAGGTTGGACTGGCCATGTCCAAACCCAGCTGGTCCTGATTAGCCACTTTAACCCAGTGGCTTACCTACTAGGCAAGTGCTAGGTGCTTTCCCTTCTTTGAATGAGTGCCTGCACTTCTCCTTAACACCCACTCAGGGTGTGATGCTCTACTAGCAGCTGTACCTGTGCTGTTCATCTTGGCGCTACTCTCTTAAAGGGCCAGGCTGTTCCCAGCACTGTATCCTCTCACAGGGGCATTGTTAGCATTATTTATTTATACAGCATCAGCAATCTGACTGATGCTGCGCAGTCATGATTAGAGACAGCTCCCTATCCCCAAGGAGCTTAAAATCTAGGGTGGACAAGGCAGGGGAGACAAGGGGAAAGGGAACATAGGGAGGGAAAGGGATACATCATACATTCAAGAAGCGGAGAAATTGAAGACACATTTGCTTAGCTTGGGTATAAACAGAGGAGGGGAATCCTGAAGGATAAGATGGTATAAGGAGAAGCATTAGTTGGCAATCTTTGGAGGTGAGGGCCTAGGGAAAGTTTGATGGAAGAAGTAGGTCTTTAGGATAGATTTGAAGAATGTATGTGCCTTCGTAAGACAGTTCTGGATGTAGGGAGCAGCATGAGCAAAGAAGTGAAGATGGTTTAGGGAGGCAGGGGAGGTGGTATTCTCCTGGAAATTACATATTTCGGTTTGGCATGGAATAGCCCCCAGCCTAGGTGGCAGGCATCCTGAGTGCACTGCAGCTAGCTTTTATCATCTGATAATTACTGGATTTTGAATCCCGAGCAGTTCCATTAAGAACACCCAAGAAATACTTAAAATTATAGAGGACAAAATATATCCACCAACTGATGTGAATAAAGTTCAAACATGCAAATTGCAGAAAGTCTGCAAAGATGAATTGCATTAAGTGGCTAGAATGCAAGAAGCAAAGGGAAATCACCTTCCTGCATGCTGTTAATTTTCTGTTACTGAACACACACAGCAAACACAATTGCTCAGTCATCTGATGATGATAATAATAATAATTATTATTATTAACAAACATTTATATAGCACTAGCAGTGTACCTGGCACTTTACAAAGTAATAAAATAGACACGGTCCCTGCCCCTAGGGCTTACAATCTGAGACAGGAGCTGGGGGAGAGACATAGGAAGGGACAGAGAACAGAGGCAGAGACAAGGGGTCTAACATTCATGAAGATGCGAGGTCTCAAGTGCACGTACTTGACTTGGTTACGAGCCAAGTACGTATCTGATGACTCGTTTCCATGTTTTCCTGCATTAATCTAGTCTAGTCAGGGTTGTTTTTTTGTCATGCAAGTGCATGTTTGAGCTAGATTTTTCAAATGTAATTGCCACTGTATTAGGAGTTTCTTTAACATAAGAAATTATGTAGGTAAACAGAGGAAAATATAAACTGGAGAGGGTTAGTTACACTGGCTTTGAAATGCAAGCCTTCTGTAAACATTATTAAAGTGTTATCCTTGCAAAACCCCTGCTTTAATAATGATAATTTATTCTCATACAGCAATTTTTCATGCATAGCACCTTGAAGTGCTGAGCAGCCTAAACCACACAAAATAAGTGGCCTAATCAAAATACAAACAATAATTAGATAAAGGCAACTGGAGGTCAAAGAAAGGGTGAGGGTGATTTTCAGCTTTGATTTATACAGAGGAAAGGAGGGTCTAGGTTTTTATTTCAATGTGGGGTTATTGGCAAATGCAGATGCTGCTGTGGAAAAAAAGTTCCATTGGTGTCTGCTACAAGGTGAGAAGCGGGAAAGAGAGTCATGTTTTGAAAAACAAAGTAATGTGATAGTCCAATAAGAAACGTGCTTGTTGTGTTGGTGTGAAGCAGTGGTGGTCAAACTGTGGCATGGGAGCTGCACATGGCTCTTGGGCAGTTCAAGTGTAGCTCTCTACAAAGGTTGCTCTTGGATCCTAG
Source organism: Sphenodon punctatus (assembly GCA_003113815.1). Classification (NCBI taxonomy): domain Eukaryota; kingdom Metazoa; phylum Chordata; class Lepidosauria; order Sphenodontia; family Sphenodontidae; genus Sphenodon; species Sphenodon punctatus. Next base: position 340,165 of record QEPC01009496.1, on the reverse strand, counting down.
ATGTCTCAGGGTCCTGTGTCTTTCATCGTTCCGAGCATCACAGACAGATGTTTGTCCATCCTTTCACAAAGAATATAAATAGGCCAAAAAAAAGTACATTAAAGTCATTCAGCCAAGAAGGAATGAAAGTGTCTATCAAGATTTCAGCATCCTTCTTAAATTAAATGGGACAAAGAGTAATATGCTAGTTAGCTGATGTAGGTGTGAAAAACGAATGGCTTTGACTATATTAAAGTAATGTGGAATCTAGAACCACACCAAAAATCTAGACTTTAATAGTTGGCTACATTTAATAAAAAGCTTGTTTGCAGTGGAGCAGACCATTAAGTTGTTTGAAATGTGTTCAGGCTGTCTTGTCAAAGCATTGATAGGATGTTTTTCAATGAGCAAGGTGAGCAGGGGAGATCCGTGCCTGCTGAGTAGCACAGCTGTGGGGTGCCCAAGCAAGTGGGGAGCGGTTCACATGGGCGGCTCCCGCCGTGGCTATCCTGGCCATGGAGGCAGTCTCCATCTATGGAACTGGTCCTGCATGGAGCCCTCCTGATGTTTTGGCAGTGCTCTGTGCATAGCCATGAGTGGCCGCTGCACAGTTCACAGGAGCACGTTCCCCCATGCACCACCTTCACACAAGCAGTTGGACATGTGGTCGGTGGGGGCCATGCGTGGATGCATCTCGTTTAATAATATCCATATTGGCAATAGCTACCTGAGAGCAGGATGTGTCCCAGTAACCATTATCTGGTACAAAATATTAGGTCCATTTGGAACTCCAAGTTGGTATATGTATGTGTGATGAGGAGGTTTGGTGGCTACCGAGGAGAATATTGCTAAATTATTTTTCCCATTTTAAATCTGTTAAGGTTATCAGGTTTAACCCTGACCCTTGTGGAAAGTGGTGTTAGATTTTTAATTACCACAGATCAGCACTTTGGATTTAGATTTTATCTGAAGTAAAGCATGTCCTTGGGTAGAGTACAGGGGCAGAATATCTGAGATTGTTTCAAAAAGATCAAGTTAAAAGTGAGAGGATTCTAGAGGTTAGGAATAGGAAGATTGCGAGCTATAATGAATAAGATTTTTAAGAAGAGATTTTAGGAAAGAGAGGCCAGGCCTAGAAAAAATTGTGAAATCTAGAGCTTCCTAGTGGATTAGGAGAACAGAGAGATGAAAGCCTACAATCCAACTTTGTGCAAGTATTTGTAATGCTTCGTTGACCATGTTTCAAAGTTAACAAAATTGGATGAGACCTGGGCATTTCAATGAGCACTTTTCTAGCATATAGTCACGTGGCTAAGAAGTTGAAAAGCACTGTGTCTGCATTGGCATGTAATAAAATCACCATTCATTTTCAACAACAATAACAAGAAAAGCCTGAGTGATGCCTGGTCTCCCAATTCATGGATCTATTGAATCAGTGATTTCAGATTAATAGAATGAGCTACAAATAGAGACAGAGCCCCGGAGTTCATGCAAGAATCTATTCAGTTTCTTCTTGTCATGCTGACATCCTGAACTCATCTCCCAACGTCAACTCTGCAATTGCATCTTTGACTATGAATGGGTTCTTGTGTCAGATAGATCACATCCACTGTGCCAGCTTATCTTCCGGATTTGAAAAAGTGGAAATAAATTTAAAGGGAAGCTGTGAGGCCACAATGATAACATTTTGATCCTCTTATATATAGTCATGCTCTTCTTAAAAAAGAAATTGACAGAAAATATTCTTTTCAACCAGGCTTTGAAATCAAACCTCAAGCAGCCCACTTTCTGATGCGATGCTATGCTACATAGATTAATCTGTCTGCATAGACCAACATCTTCAATAATACAGTCAGAAAACTCATATCCATTGTAATCCTCTGTGGGTATCTTGCCTGAACTAACAGGTGCAAAGTAAAAGTGAATCCAACTTGCTATTATGGGCATGCCCACAAGAGCTGAAAGAGGGTAGCCGCAAAAACAAGGAACCCATTAAATTTCCAGTACCCAAATCGACCCGGTAATGATCAGTTGCCATGCGGTATGCAATTAAAATCCAGTCAGGTCCCAAGGTCCTGAAATGTCGACTTCCAATTCTGGAATGTTGACTTCTGGTACATTTTTTTGATATACCAACTCCTGACATCAATTTATCACATTTCCTTTCAAGTTCCAACAATTTTTCGGCAACTTCTGGTCCCAGAAAACTACTTACAGTTCCAGTTTTTAAAAACATTTTTTTTAAAATTCTTCTTAAAACACTTATTTATGCATTTTCTGTCCCAAAAAATCAATATTCTGGTCCTGGAAAGTCAAGTTCATGTCCCAGGAAACTACTTCTGGTAAGTTTTTAAAAAATAATAAAAAAATCATGCCAGTTATTTAGTTTTCCAACATGATATACCAATTGGTATACCAATGTACCAATCGGGAATCAGTAAATTGAAAAATCGGTATTGGAAGAGCGTGATTTATTCACGTTTTTGGGTCCGGATTGGTACCCGGGTAACCCATCAGGTACCCGAAGTGGCACTCCAAAAAGTGGGTATTTGCTGTGGGCACTACATTTAGTACTTGTGTCAGCTCTAATTGACCACGGTAACTGCTAGGGCAGGTGCTATCCACATAGCAGTTTGCAAACATAATTGAAGCAAATTATGGTTTACCCATGCTAGAACCTGTACTTCCCTTTTACAAAAATAGTTCATTGGGGAAAATTAACTCAAGAAAACACAAAAGAAATGCTAAATATGAAGAGAATGTTTTCAGGGTACTTTATATCAGGATAGTTAGCATCATATTTAAGAGGTCAACAAATTTCCTCTTCAGACTGGCTTGCAGAAATAGGAGAAAGTCTTAACTGCAAGAATTCCTGTACCTGGAACAGAAAATGATCCTAAGTGCAAATGCTTGAGAATGGTTTATTTCTGCCCATACAAAATACTACAAAAACATCAGTTGCCTGGTGACTTCTGTCATTTCGGAGAAGTTGTAAGACCTGGTTGTTCTGCCAGGTGTTTGACGGGAGAGATGGGTACGCGGGGGGGATTTCCCCTCCTTTTATGTTGTTTTAATTGATGTTTTTAGTATTTGTAAACTGCCCCAAGCTGCCCGTGGCAGGAGGGATGGGGTAGAATTTTTTAAAAATAAATAAACTGCATCATTATAGCTTGTTTTGATACTGTATGTTTGGCGAATCTCCTTTCCCTGGTTACAAAGATGTCTAACTTATAGTGATTTTGTTCACGTCCCATGAATTTATTGTGAAGAAACTTTGCAGAAACAGTCAATTAAGTGAATAATAGAGAACATTTATTAGCATTTGATGACTGAATTCCTAAGTGCAAGTATTTGCAACTACAGTAACAAGAATAGGAACAATTCACAGTGAACACTTGTTTTTTGGTTCTACTCATTCCATACTGGCATTAAGAAAAGACCATGCAATTAGAGCTAAGTTAAGGCAAGACAGGAGCCTTATGTTACAATGTCCATGCTTTTTGGAGCATGAGTGAATTCGTAAGAACCTTAACTCCTCTCTTAAACTGAAGACTTTTTGATCCTAGAATACTGTAATAGAATAGGTGTCTTAAGAAATACCAAAGATGGATACCGAAGAGTCTTGTCATGGAGGAATATGACCTGAAAACACAGTGAAGCTCAATTACTTTATTGAATTCTGGCAAAAAATATCTATGCAGTCTGGGATCATAACCAGAGAGGTCACAACCAGAGGTCAATAGACCTACCCTTCTTTACTTATTGCAATTTGTAAAGGGTTCCTTCCACTGCCATTGACATGCTACCTGTTACTGCAGAGCTAATACTACCATGCTAATAATGCAGCACTTCTGAAGAAGCCTTGTTTTCAATAGCTGAGACTGACATGAGCTGCTGCTTGCAGAACCATCAGGTTAGCATAGACGGGGGTGGGGAACCAAGACAGGGTTCAGGAAACTTATACCAGATGGAGGACTAAGCTAACATCACAGATACCCCAGTGTTAGATATTTTAGAAGAGAAAGAGATAGACTTAAACTTGGGCGTACACACTCTGGAAAAGCTGTTTTGCTTTGATAGAGAGATGAGGTAGGTATTCCACAAGGTTAAATTTCTATCTCTAATTTGAATGATTCTCCTACACATAACTTACTCAAAATAGTCTTGATACAAGCTATACTTATCCTTAACTGACGTGTGGCTGCATCTAATAACACCTACTCGGTCTATGGTAAAGATCTGCCTCGGTAAGTTTCCTTTATTACAATAATGCTATCATCTATATTACTGCAATCTTCTAATCAGACTGATTATAAATTCATTGACAACATAATGTAGTCTCTAGAAGAAGCTTATTAGCAGTAATTAACTTGTAGTGCCTAATAACTTGCTGGAGCTTAATTATTTCTTGCCCTTTGCTGAGCTGAGTTCCAAGTACCCTACAACAACACAGATACGACAAAATTTAATAATTGCCACCGTGCCTGTGGAATCCCCACCAGAGTTCTATGGCCTTACTATCCATGCCCCACTCTGTGTGTGTGTGTGTGCACTGTACATACAGAGAGATATATGCATGCATGTATGAATAAAATATAAGTATGGAATAAAATATAAGTATTGCACGAAATATCGTGCAAACAGGTTGCGCAATGGCGACCCGCTCATGTAAAAGCACTCTGAGTAAAGGGTGTGGGGCAGTAATATCACTGATCGTACATTGTGCAGTTTAGACCAAAAATAAGCTGCTGTGTACAAGGTTGAGAAAGGAGCAACCAAACTTTTGTACTGCGTTTGTAAAAATTGGAATTCCAACACAGTGAGACATTTTTTCAATCTGGGTTTCATTTAGGGTACCACAACTTCTTTAGCCAGTGAAGCCAAGTAAGACAACTGTTTTAAATTTTATTTAAAAAACCCAGCAATAAAGAAGATGGAGAGCAATTACCTTCCATTGCCGTCAAGGATGGAAAAAGAGGCAATGGGTTTAAGTTGCAATAAAATAGATTTAGGTTAAATTAAAAAAACAAACCTTCCTATATTTTTTTCTCATAGTACAATCAGTCTTCAAATTTCTTTACAATCCTTATCTAGTTTGCTCTCATAACCCTGTGCAGTAGGTCATTATAGCTATTTTACAGATGATTGAGAGTTAGTTGCTTACCCTAAGCCATCCAGTAAGTTCATGGCTAAGATGGAATTGGAATCCTAGTCTCTTAGGCCCTTTTCAAATGAGATGCCCCCCCCCCGCATGTGTTATTGGGTTGGCAAGGGGGGGCATCCATGTGAAAGCCGGTGGTGATGGTTGGGGGTGCATGAGCACTCCCGCACTCCACCCATCTCCACCAATCCCCCATGCACAGAGGCACTGGAGGGACAAAATGGAGGTGCCTCTATGCATGGAGATGGGTGTGTGCCAGTGTGGTGGGACACCCATGCGGCACACACTCACCATGGCACACGCCCATCCCCCTTCCCCCCCCGCACCATGACTCCACCTGGTCCATTTGAAAAGTGCCTTAGTTCTAAGATCTTATCTGCTATGCTACACTGGCTCCTATCTGGCATCCTAGCATGCCTACCTGACATTAGGGGTGCAAAAGCAGTTTGGATGGTCTGCCCCAGGAGACTTATGGAACAAGAGGGGTTCCGGAATGCTCTTGAGGATATATCTGTTGACCTTGATGTCTGCTCCATCGATGACCTCACGGCCTTGTGGAACTCCGGGCTGGCTGAGGTCATTGATCGGGTAGTTCCTAGGTGTCCACTCCCAGCATGTCAGCTCTGCAGGTCTCTGTGGTTTATGGAGGACCTGGGATGTCTGAAGCATGAGGGGAGGCGGTTAGAGCACTGGTGTAGTCGTATGTGCACCCAAGACAATCGGTTGTGGCACAGAGCATTTTTAAAGTCCTATGCCATGACGGTGAGGGCAGCAAAGAAGTGGTTCCTTGCTGCACTCATTGCGTCTTTTCAGTCACATCAAACAGAGCTGTTTCTGGTGGTGAGAGGTCTGGTCAGTCCAGCCTGTCTCCGCCTGGAACCGGATTTGTCCACGTCCCAGTGTGATGTGTTTTTATAGTTGTTTTCTGACAAAATCACTGGCATTTAGCACAACTTTGACTCCACCATTTCAGAGGAAGTGACAGAGCCAGAGGTTAGGAATGGCCTGTCTGGTCATACTTTATGGAATGATTTTCAATTGGTGATGCTAGCCAATGTGGCTGATGTGTTGGGATCTGTTCAAGCCATAACTTGTGAACTATATCCTTGTCCATTCTGGTTGGTAAAAGCTACCAGGGAGACAGTTGGGCTGGTGCTGGTGGGGGTTATCAACGCCTCCATTTAGGAGGGGATGGTGCCAGGTTGCCTGAAGGAGGTTGTGGTTCAGCCCCTTCTCAAAAAGCCATCACTTGACACTACATCTACCAGCTACCGACCTGTTTCTAACCTTTGGTTTTTAGGGAAGGTTATTGAACAGGCAGTGGCTCGCCAGCTCCAGGTGCATTTGGACAGCATCGGTTGTCTTGATCCGACACAGTCTGGTTTTTGCCCGGATTATGGCATGAAGACAGCACTTGTGGCCTTGGTTAATGACCTCCTTGTGGAATTGGACAAGGGTCGAAAGACCCTGTCATTCCTATTAGATCTATCAGCGGCCTTTGACACTGTTAACTATGAGTTGTTGGTGACTCCTCTGCAGGATTTGTCGGGGGTGGATGGAACCGTTTTACATTGGTTCCTTTCCTATCTTGCAGATAGATCCCAGCGGGTGGTGCTAGGGGACTGTGCTTCGACCCCTGGTGACTTCCCATGTAGAGTCCTGCAGGGCTCCATTCTGTCCACTCTCTTGTTTAACGTGTATGTGAAGGTGCTTGATGAAGTCGTGCACAGCTTGGGGATCTGTGGCCGACACCCAGATGTATCTGTCATTATGTGGGTGACACCCAACTGTATTTGTCATTTTTGTCCTACTCAGGCCCTGCTGTCTCCTTGCTGTCTCAGTGCCTGGCTGCTTTGGGGGATTGGATGAGGTGAAGCTGATTGAAACTCAGTCCCAATAAGACAGAGGTGATGAGAGTTAGCAGGACTGGTGATCTGGGTGAGGCGGTCACCCAATTATTGGGGATGTCTGTCCTCCTTTGGTTTCATCTGTTCAGAGCCTAGGGGTGCTCCTGGAGGGACTCACAGCAGCTACGTCTGGATTCTCAGGTGTTGGCTCTGACCAGGGGCACCTTTCACCAATTACATCTGGTGAAAAGTCTCTGACAATATGTCTCAGACTCCGATCTCACCACTATCATCCATGCGTTCATCGCCTTGAGGCTAGACCATTGCAATGCGCTCTCTGTGGGGGCTGCCCATGATGACAGTTTGGAAGCTGCAGCTAGTGCAGAATGAGGCGCCCGTATCCTTATTGGGAATGGGCCACAGGGAGCACAGAAAACCTGTGTTCCAAGCACTGCACTGGCTGCCTGTTGTCTTCTGGGTCCAATTCAGGGTGCTGGTATTGACCTTTAAAGCCCTTCACGGTCTAGGCCCCACTTATCTGAGTGATTGCCTCACCCCCTGGACCCCTGGTCAGCCTCTGTGGTTGTCTAGGGGTACCCTCTTGGAAGTCAAGCGTTACCAATGGGTTCGGACAGACAGCAGGGCATTGTCAGTGGCTGAACCATCGCTTCGGAACTCCCTTCCGGTGGAGGTTCGCCTCAGCCCTAATCTTCTCACCTTCCAATGAAATTGTAAGACCTGGCTTTTCCACCAGGCGTTTGGTGGGGGACTCAGGAGGGTGCGATGGGTATGTTGAGGTAAAATTGGGTTGTTGTTTTTTCTGCACTGTGGATGTTTTACTGTTTTGTGTCTGATTAGAGTTTTAATGTTTTATATGTTTTATATTTTTATATTTATATTGTGTTTTAATTATGAATTTTGCGACCCCCCCCCTCCGAGTCACTTGTAGTGACTGTGAGAGGGGCAGGGTAAAAATGTACATATAAATAAATAAATAAATAAATAAATAAATATCTGTAAGAACAGTTGGGCAGCAAAGCAAATTGTTGAGGGAAGTTATATAATCTTCCCTGGGAGTTTTTAAGAAGAATCTGAGGAGGCATTTGTGAGGGGTGGTTTAACTCTATTGAATCCTACTTGGGGCAAGGGTTTGGACTAAGTGACTCTGCAGGTCTCTTTCAACTCTATAAATCTATGCATAAATGAATAAGGAGGTGCAACATTTACTCCATTGTTCTCGTGTGGGTTTGTATTGGAACCTTTATGCTACACTCCCTCTTGTCTGCTGTGTTGAGATATGCTTTCAGTTAACACCTATATGCTAGTATCAACTGCTAAAAAGTAAAGTTTTTCACCTAGTAATGAGGAATGTTGCACCTGCTTCTTAGGAGGCTTTCTCCTTCAGCAGTTGGCATATAGTACCAATTATTCTTCTGAGGTACAAGCTGTCTAATTACCTCAAGTGTGGAGAGCTCACCTGGGACGTGCATAGAGCAAGGTTCAAGTCCAATCACTGACTTCAATATTAATTTATGATTTAGCATGTGTGTTTGGTAATCAGGTAATAATTTACTTTACACAGCTAAGACGCATGTAAGATTAGAGTCAGCTTTCTACACTGGCTGTGAACTGCTGTTCCCATTTTGAATATTTTTTTTGGATACTAGACAGTCAACCATAATATTCAGGTAGGTACAAATTAGAGATGAATTTAATCTGCAGCTCCAAACCTGAAAATCGGACCCAGGGAATAGTTTTCAGGAACAACAACTACCCAATTCTGAATTAATTGTGTTTATGATATTCATTGCTTTGATATAGTTATCAGCTTCTTTGTTCATTTACTTTGCAGTTTGTTACTTCATTATTTTGTTCTTCAGTATTTCATTATTTGGTTAGTTTGATTCTTTGATATTTTCAAACTATCCTGCTCTATCCCAAGGGCTCAGGGTGGCTTTCAACATATGAAATCCCCATAACCTTATACCCAGACCTTCCCAAATTCTATCCCTGCTTCTCAAATTCCTGGCCAAATAAAGGTGAGCAGGCTTGGGCTCAAATGAACCTCCAGGCGGAGGGGGTTTTCTTTTCTTCTGCTTTTTCTTTATTCTTTATTAGGCATTAGCTTTCGCCATAGCCCATTTAAATAAAATCTTCAGTCAGAAAAACTATATACAGGTCCACAAGCAATCCAATACAAAATACAAGTTAACACCATAGGAAATGTCATATATACTCCAAAAAATAGCATCTATTCCCAAAACAACCTGTTAAGCTGGGAGGGGGTTGCCATAACTGGGACACCCACTGAGAACACCTCTCTGCACAGGGGCAGAACAAGGCTGTGAAGAGTCGGGGCTTGGGTTCCAATTATGCCCCTCCCCCCCTGGGCACGGGAACAGGGTCTTCAGGGTGTGGGGGAAGGGGCTATTGTTTCGGGGGGGGAGAGATGGGGCTTACCTTAGTGGGGCAAGAGTCTCTACTTCAGGCTGCTGATGCTGCTCTAGTGGAGTACCAGCCCCGATGTGGAAGGCTGGAATGGTCCTCAAGAAATCATCCAGCCCTTTGTTTCTAAGCCCATGAGTGACAAACCAAGATATGTTGCTGGAATATATTAAAGACTTGCAAAAACACTGTCTCTGTATGTTTATTGGGTTGTGTCTAGGGCTGAATGAATAGCATTTTTTTTTCTCAAAAGAATTCTCATGAGTTTGGGCACCGGGATCAATTTTTTGCTAATTGCCTGAGCCTGTGATGAATTCTCGTGAGATATTTTTTTTAAAAAAATTAACTGTACATGCTCAATATGGCAACCTAATGGCCATTTTGTGCATGCACAATCTGCTACCCTTAACCAAAATGGTGGCAATAGCGTTGCCACAATTTTGGTTAATGGTGGTGGCCATTTTACAGATGCATATATCAGCAAAGGCCAGGGTATTGAACACATTCCATAGCCTCTAGGACCCCACCTGACTAGGCTGCCCACAGCATACACAAGCAAACAACTGGGCCATCGGGGACCCCTGTATACACAAAATGGTGGAAAAAAGATGCAAAAAGCAATCTGGGGAAAGACAGGTACCCATGCTACTTATAAGCATGTAAAACTGTTGTTTTCTAAATATAAGGGCACAACAAGGCTGCTTTCAATCCATGGACTCCTCAGTCCCCACAACACAAGCCTCAGTGACCTTCACATGGCACTGGAAATGCAAGCACCTGCCATTCTGATGCAATCTGGCCATTCCCTCTCTGCTCAGGAGATAAATGCTCATTTTTTTTCTGGTTCAGACAGCTGTGGGGAGTTAGTGGCATGCAGGGGACATGGGCAGGAGTATAAAGTAAACCGAGAGATGAGCGTTGCATCACAAGGCCACAGGGGTGTGCAAACACCAGGGGGTTCAGTGTTCAGCCCTTTCGGGGTTTGCCCGAACCCAAAACAGTTTGGTTTGGCCTGTTCGGCCCAAACGGGTTAGGGGGGCTGAACCCGTTCAGGTGGGTGGAGCGGTTTTCCCTCGCCCCTCCAGGCTGCACGGGTGGAAGGGGTGCTGGTGAGCAACTCCCCCCCTTTCCCAGCCTCGTAATTTTTATTTACCCCTCCCCACGAGGGATTGCCCTACCTGGTGGTGCCAGGGCTCCGGCCTCAGATCTGGTGCCGGCAGTGCTCCGGAGTCCTTCAGGCTGCTACTAGGCCTTCCGGGCCAAACCAGAATGCCTAGTAGTGGACTGAAGCACTCTGGAGCACCACTGCCATCAGACCCACCGCCACTACCACCGCCAGACCTGGAACCCGACCTACCTGGTGGTGCTGGGGCTCCAAGCCCGGGTCCAGTGGTGGCAGCAGCAATGGGTCTGGCATCATCATCACTTCTGAGTGTTTCAGGCTGCTGCTAAGCCTTCTGGTTTGACCCGGAATGCCTAGTAGCAGCCTGAAGCGCTCCAGAGTACCACCACTGCTGGACCTGCTGCCATCAGACCTGGGGCCGGACCCCCGGCACCACCAGGTAGGGTGATCCCTGGGGTGTGGTGGGGTTAAAAAAATTGTTTATGAGGCTAGGCAGGGTGGGGGGGGTAGGTGCTCACTGGCGCCCCTTCCACCCATGTAGCCTGGAGGGGGAGGGGAAGGGAAAACCGGGTTCCTCCCTGCCCGCACCTGAAAGGGTTCACAACCTGAACTTTGTTCAGTCGGTTCGGGCAGGGGCAGTTTGGATTTGGGGTGTTTGCAAACGGGCCGAGCACCCCAAGTTTGGGCCAAACCCCGAACTTACGAACCACATTCGCACATCCTCACAAGGCCATTCCCAGCCAATCATTAGACGCTAAGCCTGTTATGGGATTATAGCTGCTAATCAGTGCTCAGGAGTCAGTCACGTGTGCTGCGCAGCCAATCTCAGGCAGGCACCTGCTCAGGCATGGAAGTGGTTTAATACACTGGTAAAGAGTGTCAATTTGACCCCATGGATGCTACCAGCAGAGCCATGGAGCCCGAGAACACTGGTGCCTTGAACCATCTCCTAACTGCCTCCAAGGTAGTCATACAAGACACTCAGCAGATGCAATACATCTGCTACCAGTGGTTCACAGCAATCATCAGACAGTGGCCTGTTATGGTCCAAGCCAGCTGTAGACTGGGGTCCAGATATACAGGCATAGGACACGTCACTGGAGACAGGCCTTCCTTATGTAGTAATGGGCCATGAACAAGGGGATGGCCAGCCTGCAAGGTGAGATGATGTGGTCTGTGAGTTACCTGGCACGTGATGCAGCAGATGTCATTTATGGTCTGTGCCTGACAGTACCCACTGAGAGGAGGGTCTGGGTGAGGGAGAGGAGTGATGACTGGTGGGAGGCCATCCTCCCCCACCTTGGGAGTTGCAAACTGAACTGCCCATGGCACATAGACCCCAGTATCACAGAGATGCTAAGGCCACACCTTCAGAGGGAGACAGCCCTACAGGAAAATGCCTGGCAATAGCCATCTGGAAGCTTGCAACTCCAAACTCCTGCCACTCTGTCACCCAACAGTTTGATGGGGGCATCTCCACCTAGCGCCATTTGGTGGAGGAAGTGGGGCACCCACACTGCAGGTGAAGTGGGTGATGGGCATGGGCAGGTGGGCCTGCATGAAGTAGGGCACAAGGGGGAGGAGACCCGGGTGTTGTTGGGTGGCAATGTGTTACTGCTGGGGAAACCAGGGCTGGCAGTCAAGATCCAGGGGGGTGACCATGACCTGGGGGTGGGGAGGATGGTGTATTGGGCCTGCCCCTTGACTCGGCATTCGCTGAAACAATTGGAGAAGGGAGAGCAGCACCTCATAGACCCTGCCCTGAAGGCAACCATCTGTTAGATCACCATCTTCATCATGGTGCAGGAACTCTGAAGCTCTTTCCAGTGGCGGGCTGAGTCCCTCTGCTCCCAAAGGTGCTCCCAGTGACCTTCAACAGTGAGGGCCCTGTGCTTGGCCTTGTTCCATGACAGTGTCCTCATCTACTGTCGGGCCACCCCTAGATGACATCCCAAATCTTGTCTGCCTACCACATAATTTCTTCCATCAGCTCCTTAGCCATGTTCTCCTTGCATCAGTGGTTCTGTGCCCTCAGTTCCTGGTTGTGAAGGTCACTGATGGATGGAGCTCAGGCTGTGCCCATTGCAGTTCCACACCTGTAGCAAGGCAATGGGGAGATCATTATTTATTTTATTTATTCATTTTAAAAAATTGCTACCCTGCTCCTCCTGCCACAGGCAGCTCACATTAGTTCTCCCTGCCCTGCTCCTGCCATCCCACCTTGGTGTGTGGTCCCACCTGCCCGTCTGCCACTACCAAAGTGCCAGCTGTTGCCCATGCTCTCCTCCCCCACCAGTGTTGCCCCCAATCCCGCATGGGCCTGCCTCAGTTCCCGCCAGACCATTTGGCTGACCACAATGACTGACTGCTGGCTCCACAGCACAGACTGTGCCCATTGCAGTTCCACACCTGTAGCAAGGCAATGGGGAGAGTCATTAGTTCTGACTGCTCCGTTCCTGCCATCCCACCCTAGTGTGTTACCCACCCACCCACCTGTCTGCCACTGCCTCGGTGCCCACGGTTTCCCATGCTCTCCTCCCATGCCATTGTTGCAACCAACCCCACATAGGTGTGCCTCAGTGCCCTCCTGGCCATTTGGCTGGCCACTGGTTCCTGGGATTGAGCTTCTGGCTCCCCTTCACTGTTCCAGCCACCTGTGAACACAAAATAGAGTGACAGTTGGGTCCTGGGCTGATGCTTCTTGATCGCTGCTCTTGTCCAACTTTCCTGCCTGGTGCCCCCTCAGCTGCACAAACATACCAGTCTCCTCCAGTTACCCAAATGTTGGTACCATCCGTGTTCTCCTCCAGCACCTCCATTGGATCCATGGGCAGGAGCTGGCTTTCCAGGCTGAGGGTGTGCAGGTGGAGGATTGGGTCTCTGGTCTCCTTGTTGGCATCCACAGATGTCATCTCATCAAAAGTTTTGGGATGGGTGAGATGTGGTCCATGACTACAGGTGTGTCCCTTCCAGGGGGCATGCGTTTGGGTACTCATGGCTTGGTTGGGGTGGGAATGGGCAGTGGGGGGTATCCACCAGTTTCTGCCCACTGACAAAGGTACTGCCACAGGACTGAGAGGCCACTATTTCCCTATCCACACAGAGGACCAGTTCAGCTCCTTGTAGTATAGCAATGTTTGCCTTGCATGGCCAGACTTGAGGTTGTTGTTGTGGATTACCTTGTATCCATGCCTAAGGTCATTTGTCTGCTGGCACTTGGTCCCTGTTGTAGCCCTACCACATCATCTGTTCAGAGATGTGATAGCATCTCACGAGGTCCAACTACTAGTTCCCCCACAGCCTGATAAGGATCTTTATCTCTTCCTCGGACTAGGCTATACCCCTCAGATGGATAGATATGGGGTGCACATTGCACAATTGGGGCCTGCACTAATGTTCATGTGGTGGTGGTGGTACTGGTACTTCTATTTGCCTGTGAGTACGCAACCTAATGGTAACCTTACCTTGTCCTCTTTGACTGGCTGTTTTGTGCCCTCCCCCACCTCCAGCTGATTTTCTGTCCTCCATGGCCCTCTGTCTGCCCAGAAGTGTGGTGTGTGCTGGGCCCATGCTGAAGTTTGCTGTGGTTTAACCCAATGTGTTTTAATTTATTTTTTTTAAATGTGTGTGTCCCTTAAAGGGCTTGGATGGGGGCAGGTAGTTGACCAGGATGGCTGCCCATGGGATGCTCTGAATTTCAGGTCTGTGACTCTCTCTGGTACTGACAGATCTATCTGCTGGCATGGTTGACCATAGCTGTTGAGACAAGCAGGGACCACATATCTGTCCACTGTTCCCATTAATCAATTTGGCTTGCCCCACATGGCACACTCCATGTTTCCCAGCATGACACCATGAGTGGTGGAGAGTGGGTGCTTCATGGATTTTGGGAGCATGTATCTGATTATGCCACTGTCAGATGGGCAATTGGATGAGGGATTAATGGGTGCACATGCAGGGTAGCGTCTCATATGAAAACACCCTCTGTGTCAAGAAAATAATTGATCTCTGTCTTTTTTAGACATTTGACACATTTGAAATCTTATGTCCCTTCTTAAGTTTCCTCATGACTGAATGTACCCAGTTCCTTCAGGGGTGGATTGTGGGGAGGATGGGGATCTCTGATCAAAGAGCTCTGTAAGGGGAATTCCTCAGTTCTGCAAATTTGCTTGACCAATCTTTTTCTCTGTAAACTCTAGTGTGATCAACCTAGAGAAAGAAACATACACAGAACATGCATGATCATAGTGTGATGCAGAAATTAAATGTAATTTACCAATATTTCATATCTATCAAATGGTCTATTAACATTGAATTTAATGAAGATTAAGACTTGTATGTAAAGGTAATATAGAGGAAAATAAATCCAAATATAAATTGTAAGTCCAAAACCTGACAAACAGGATGAAGGATAGGAAGGTAAAACAGATTCATATGTAAACAAATGTAAATTAAGGGAAAGAGGTGGAAAACAGGACTGACAAACCACAGCCCATGGAGAAGCAGAGGAACTGGAAGATACGTGAAAAGCCATCAGGGAATTAAAAAAAAAAAAAAAGAGAGAGAAAAATTCCATCACTACCATGGAGATGAACAACAGATGGACTGAGGGGAAGACTCTCCATGAGAGAAGAGGACAGGCCCACCCTAAACCCAGGTTGAGACAATACTGACTGTAAGCCATGAACTTGGAAAGGTTAAGCATAGTATCCAAAGGACGTCAAAAGTGAGGGCAGCATCATGTCATTCTTCTTTTATTTTTCTTGCACTCTTGTCTCTAATCATTGCACTGTCCTTAAATTCAAATTTATACATAAAATAATATATAATTAAATCTCACATATTTGTGTGAGTGATCCTGGCAACTGGGGATTCACAATGAAGGGGAAACCTAGATTAGACACCTGAGTCTGTTAATAGAGTAATCCTAGAGCAAGGGTGGAAAAAGGTTGCTCCTGGCAGGCTGGGGACAGTTCTGGAGGGAACTGATCCAGCGGGTGCTGTAAGTGGGGCAGCCAAGCCACAAAGGGCTCTGATGGGTCAGGGGCACCACAACCATTGATGACATCTAGCTCTGTTCAATTCAATGCTTTCAATGCCAGGTCCAAAACCCATCCAGCATGAGGGGCTCTTTCCTGAGGAGAAAGGGAAAACAAACAGACAAGACAGATTTCTAGCTGGGCAGGATACAGCAGTGGTCTGAGGAGTGCTTCCCTTGGTGCCAGAACAGCTATTGCTCTGATAAGGGAGACAAAATGGAATTTAATAGGGATGTATGAACAGACCAGAGCTCGGATGTTCAGACGTCCAGGCTAAAAACTTAATTTGGGTTTGTGGGTTAGTCCCACAGAGTTCAGACCCCCCCTGAACATTTGGAAAGTTCTGTGCCACCTGGAGATTGGGGCGCTCCAGGGGGGCCCGTGCGGGCATGGATGGCCATCTGAGATGCAGTGGTGGCGGCAGCAGCAGCAGCAGCAGCGGCAGAGACTGGGGGTTGCAGGCTTTCTTGGTGGGTGGCACCCCTACTTGTCTGGGTGTTGCAGGCTGACATCATACTTGAATGAGCTCAAGAAGCTCTACTGAAAATTGGTCAAACCTTGACCGGTGGTGAATCTCATGGACACCCAGCTCCCACCCACTGGTGCACTCATCTGAACTATGCCTGTCTACAAGAGGGAGGAGCAAATGACTGACATGCAGTACCAGCAGCACCATACGACATTGGATTGCCAGGGCACAGTAACTGCATCTGGCATCCCTACTTGGCTGGGCATTGCAGACTGGCTGGCATTGGTGGAGCAG
>QEPC01009496.1:307755-323708 GCA_003113815.1 Sphenodon punctatus | reverse complement strand
TTATATATAGATAGGTAATATAGATTAGATATAGATATATAGTATAGACATATTGTTTAGATTAGAATAGTTACATAGATAATTGATTAGATAATAGATAGTTTTCCTGTCCCCTTATCCTGTCTCCTTTAGATTTAGATAAAAGTTGTGCACAGGAATCAATAATGATACTGATACCAAAACTAAAATCTTTGTTTGAAATGGTACCAATATTAATAATGATATCAATGATGATAATGAATATCAATACCAATAATGAAAACAATACCGATAACAAAAATGGTATCAAAAACAATACCAAAAATGATAACAAAAACGAGAACGAGAACAAAAATGATAGTCATTAATAACGATAACAAAAATGACATTTTTGAATAACAAAAACAAAAACTAAAAATGAAAACGACATGGGGGCCTGGTGCACACTCCCTATACAAAACTAGAGTGGTGGCCTCCGAGAGGGCCAGAGATACGTAGACAAGGCTCTAGTTAGTCAACAACAAAGTTGAGCCAAATTAAGCCAAATTCTCTAGGCGTTTAGCCCATTATTTATTATTTATTTCCATTTTTTCTATCCCACCTCTTCTGCTTACGCAGCTCGAGACGGCTTACAAATATAGCATTTAAAATAGCACTTAAAATAGCCATTAAAACAACATATATACAATTTATAAACCAAACCAAAGGAAATGGCATAAAAATAAAATAAAGAAACCCTACCTCCCTAAGCCACACCCCACTCACCCTTCACCCGTCTCCATCACCAAAATCCTAGCGGAACAGCCAGGTCTTGCACTGACGTCGAAACAAGGTGAGGTCCAGGGCCACACATGCCTCTGCTGGGAGGGAATTCCACAGCCTAGACCCAGCCACTGAGACTGCCCTCTCCATTGTAGCCCTCGGGACCACACAGGGGACATCAAGAAAGACACTCCCAGCAGACTGCAGGGGTCAATTCATGGCACAGAGAGTGAGGTAATTCTACAGATAGGTGGGGCCTAGACTGTTTAGGACTTTATAGGTAAATACCAGCACCTTGAATCAGGCCCAGAAGACCATAGGCAATCAGTGCAGAGCATGGAACACTGGTGTAATGTGCTCATGGCAACCTGTCTCCTAAAGGAGAAGGACCACCACATTCTGTACCAACTACAATATCTGGACTGTCACCAAGTGTAGCCCTATGTAGAGCATGTTGCAATACTCAAGTCTTGAGGTGATGAAGGCATGGATGATAGTGGCCAGGTTGGAGTCTGAGACATACAGTCAAAGCTGCCACACCAGATGTAACTGATGAAAAGCACTCCTTGCCACCGCCCCCACCTGAAGATCTAGGCAGAGCTTTAGCTCGAGGAGTGTCCCAGACTATGAACCTGGGACATCAGTGGGGGATGAACCGCATCAATGATGCGGGACATCATACCAACCATGCTCCCCACCAGCATCCCCTCCATCTTGTCAGGATTTAACTTCTGTTGGTTTGCTCTCATCCAATCCCCCACAGCCGCCAAACACCAGGTAAGCACTGAGACTGCTGGGTCCAGGTCAGATGAAAAGGAGAGGTAGAGTTGGGTGTCATCAGCATACTGATGACACCAGACCCCAAACAGTCTCACGATCTCACCCAGTGGCTGCATATACATGTTGAACAGGAGAGGGGACAGGATAGAACCTTGTGGGACTCCACATGAGAGGTCCTGGGGAGATGAAGAACAATCCCCAAGTACCACACCTGCTGAGTTCTCCCAGCTAGGAAAGAGCGGAGCCATCCAAGAACAGTTCCACCCACCCTGCCATAGTCCCACAAGCGGACTACCGACATCTCATGGTCAATGGTATCAAAAGCAGCTGACAGGTCTAACAGAATTAACAGGGTTGATCGACCCTGGTCCAATTCCCGGTGAAGATCGTCGACCAAAACCACAAGTGCAGTCTTGGTGAAGTAACCCGGACAAAAGCCAGACTGTGAAGGATCGAGAAAACCAGTGTGGTCCAGATTCTTTCTGCAGCTGTTGAGCCACAATCCGCTCAATAACCTTCCCTAAAAGGGGTAGGTTAGAGACTGGCCAATAACTGACAGAGGAGTCAGTGTCAAGTGACAGCTTTTTTGAGCAGGGACCACACCACCACGTTCTTGAGGCAGTTCAGCACCCTGCCCTCCTGAAGGGAGGCATTGACCACACCCGCCAGGAACGGCCCCGATGTCTCCAGGCTGGCCTTGACCAGCCAAAATGGGCATGGGTCAAGTTCACAAAACGTGGCTCTAACAGCCCGCAGAACATCCTCTGCATTGGTGGGCATCACCCACTGAAACAGATCCCACAAAACCAGACAAAATGGGGCCTCCATAACCTCTGGTTATTATTAAGCGAGAGAATTTTATGTGGATGGGACAGTTAATTCTTCAAGGCTCTCAAAACCTAGGTGCAAAGCCTTAAACCTGTCCACACAATAATAATAATAATTAATAGTGTTAATAATTAATAATGAGTTGCCAACTGAGCAAATTTAAGCTGTTCATTTATGCAGATGTGGATTTGAAGGAGCTGTTGCAGAGTGTGGGATATAAATTAAAAATGAAATGGAAAAAAAATATTCAAAGCAAGCACTAACATACACAGCAACATTTTCTATCTGTTGAAACATGCACATTTCCTTACCATAGCAGTGGTCAATTTTATGGAAAGTTGGCTCTCAGGATTTATTTAGATTTGCAAATTTCATGGGTTTGCACTGTGTCTCAGCCAGGGTAGAAGCTTGAAAGATGAAGTTCAAGACACTTACCATCCATGTCAAATCCTGCAGCACTATCAAGTCCAGTAAAAATTTTTCCAGCCATTTAAATTACATGGAGGTGATGGAATTCAATAATTGTGTATCCTATTAAATTATATTCCCCAGAGAGAGGTGAGACACTTCCACTATCTCCACTGGAGAGGTGTGTGCCTCATTTCATGTGTATTTCACACCAGCCTATAGTAACCATAAACCACTGTTCCCAGGGAATGCATAAGAATGTACTCATATTAGTCATTGACTAATAAAGGTAAAGGTAAAGTGAGTCATTGGTAAGTTTGAAGGATGCTTCAGTATGATTATGAAATCAGGACAGGGCTGTCTGTGGCTTTGAACATTTTAAATGAACAGTTCAGGAAAGAGGTGTCCCATGGACAACAGGAACTGAATACGATTTATTTATTTATTTATTTATTGCAGCATTTTTATACTGCCTTATTTGCCATACGGTGACTCAGGGAGGTGTACAACAAACATAAATTACAATAAAATCCAATATAAAATAAACATTAAACGCTCAATTAAAATATCCCAACTTAAACCCTCTCTCCCATCCTCCTCACCAAATGCCTGGCGAAAGAGCCAGGTCTTGAATTGTCTGCAAAATGAGGAGAGGTCCCAAGAGAGTCAAATCTCTACTAGGAGGGAGTTCCAAAGTCACAGTGCTGCCAACAAGAATGCCCTTTCAAATGTGGTCCCCCAAGAAATCAGGGGGACCTCTAACAGGGCACCTCTGGATGACTGCAGGGGTCGATCAAGGACACGGGTGTGAGGCAGTCCTGCAGGTAGATGGAGCCCAGGTCGTAGAGGGGTTTTAAAGGTTATAACCAACACCTTGAAGCAAAACCTGGAAGACTATAGGCAGCTAGTGCAGAGAACAGAGCACTGGTGTTATGTGCTCCCGGTGGCCCATCCCCATAAGGAGGTCGCCGGGAGCACAGTTGCACCAGCTGAAGCCTCCGAAATGTTACCAAGGGTAACCCTACATAGAGCACATTGCAGTAGTCAAGCCATGAGGTGATAAATGCATGGATGATGGTGGCAAGATCGGGGCCTGAGATATATGGTCGGAGATGACGGACCTGATGTAACTTACTAAAGGCAGAGCTGTGAATTGAGGAGAACCCCCAGACTCTAAACATGAGGAACCAGAGTTGGACACACCCCATCAATAATGGGAGCCTCCACACATCCACTCTTACCCACCAGCATCAACTCCATCTTGTCAGGATCCAGCTCGTGGTGACTTGCCCTCATCCAATCCCACACCACAGCCAGGCACCAGGTAAACACAGAGACTGCAGGGCCTGGGTAGGATGAAAACGAGAGGTATAACTGGGTCTCATCAGGGCATATTGATGACACCCCACTCCAAATCCTCTCATGATCTCACCCTACGGTTGCATATATATGTCGAACAGGAAAGGGGACAGAATAGAACCCTGTGGAACTTTACATGTAAGATTTCAGGGAGATGATAGAACAATCCCCCAGAACCACATGCTGGGTTTTACTGGCCAGGAATGAGTGGAACCATTCAAGAACAGTCCCACCCACCCCAGCACAGTCCCAGAGACATGTCATCAACAACTCATGTTCAACCATATCAAATGCCACTGAAAGATTCAACAAAATCAAGAGAGTGGACCTACCTTGGTCCAACTCTCAGCACAGATCATTGACAAATCCCGACTGCAAAGGATCAAGGAAACCGATCAGGTCCAGATGCCCCTGGAGCTGCTTGGCCACTGTCTGTTCAATAACCTTCCCTAAAATGGGAAGGTTAGATATAGGTTGATAGCTGACAATTGCGTCCATGTTGAGAGATGGCTTCTTGAGCAAGGGCTGTACCACAGCCTCCTTCAGGCACTCTGTGAACCTGCCCTCCACAAGGGAGGCATTGACCACCCCAGCCAGCAATGACCCCAAAGTCTCCCGGCTGGCCTTGACCAACCAGGACGGATATGGATCAAGTTTTATTTATTTATTTATTTAATTCATTATATTTATAATAAAATTTGTATGCCACCCCCTCCTGATAAAAGCATCTCGGGGCAGCTAACTACATGGTAAAAACAGATTAAAACAAATAGCAGCAAATACAATTAAAATCCAATTAAAAAAATTCAACCTCCTACCCCTCCCTAACCCAACCCACCCACCCCATCTCCCTCAGGAAAGGTATGACAGAACACAGCCAGGTCTTACATTGTCTGCGGAAAGAGGGGAGTCCGGTGGTCAACCTGACCTCCAACAGGAGGGAGTTCCACAGCCACAGCGTGGCCACAGAGAACGCCCTCCTCAAGGCCGACACCCAAGAAACCCAGGGAATCTCGAGGAGGGCACCCCTGGCCAACCACAGAGGCCGATCCAGGATCTGGAGTGTCAGACAGTCCTATAGGTAGGTGGGGCCCAGGCTGTTTAGGGCATTAAAGGTCAGCACCAACACCTTGAATTCGGCCCGGAAGACTATTGGCAGCCAGTGCAGAGAACGAAGCACTGCTGTAATGTGCTCGCGTTGGCCTGTCCCCGTTAGGAGATAAGTCACTGCATTCTGCACCAGCTGCAGTCTCTGAACCAGCACCAAGGGTAGCCCCATGTGGAGTACGTTACAGTAGTCCAGTCTCGAGGTAATAAAAGCATGGACAATAGTGGCCAGATCAGAGTCCGAGACATATGACCTAAGCTGATGTGCCAGATGTAATTGGAGGAATGCCCCCTTCGCCACAGCCACCACCTGGACATCCAGGCAGAGCTGAAGATCCAGGAGCACCCTCAGACTCCGAATGTGAGATACCATGGGAGGATGGACCCCATTAATTATGGGAGCCACCACTCCCTTGGCTTTCCTCACAACCATCACCTCCATTTTGTCGGGATTTAACTTCAGGCGGCTCGCCCTCATCCAATCCCCCACAGCCGCCAAATACCAGGTAAGCACCGAGACTGCTGGGTCTGAGTCTGATGAAAATGAGAGAGATAGCTGGGTGTCATTAGCATATTGATGACACCATACTTCAAAATCCCTAACAACCTCCCTCAAAGGCTGCATATACACGTTGAACAGAGAGGGGACAAGATGGAATACTGGAGGGACCCCACATGTGAGACCCCGGGGAGAAGATGAAAAATCACCCAGGACCACATGCTGGGCTCTCCCAGTCAGGAAAGAGCGGAACCATTCAAGAATGGTCCCACAAATCCCTGCCTGGTCCCGCAGTCGAGTCACCAACAACTCATGGTCAATGGTATCAAATGCAGCCAAGAGATCTAACAAGATCAGCAGGGTCAACAACCCTAGTCCAACTTGTGGGAGAGTTCATCAATCAAGGTCACAAGTGCAGTCTCTGTGCCATAACCTGGACAAAAGCCAGACTGAGGGGGATCAAGAAAATTGAGCTGGTCCAGATGGTCCTGCAGCTGTCAAGCCACCACCCATTCAATAACCTTAGAGACTGGCCAATAGCTGGCCAGATCGCCAATGTCCAGTGATGGTTTCTTGAGCAGGAACCACACCACAGCCTCCTTGAGACAGTCCAGCACCCTGTCTTCCCCAAGGGAGGCATTGACAATCCCCACCAGCAATGGTCCTAATATCTCCTGGCTAGCCTTAACCAGCCAGGATGGGCATGGATCTAATTCACAATAAGCGGCTTGAACAGTCCCAAGAGCATCCCCCACATCTGAGGGTGACACATCCTGAAATTCATCCCACAAAACAAGACAAGATGGGGCTTCTACTGCCTCTGGCTCACCTACTGCTAAAAATGTGTCAAAACTGAGGTGGATTTGAGCACTTTTATCCACAAAAAAGTCCACAAACAGATCACAGCAGACATTTGATGACTCTTGTTCCAGGCGGAGGGAGGCCCAACTGACCAGCCCCCTCACCACCGGGAAAAGCTCCGTCGGGCGGGACTTAGTGGACGCAATGAGGGCAAGTTCACAAGTCATGGCCTGCATAGTCCCCAGCATCTCCACTGCATCAGAGGATTATATCAACCCAAATTGATCCCACAAAACAGGACATGGTGGAGCATTCATAACCTCAGGTACTAGGGGTGTGCGAACACCCGGAGGTTCGGGGTTCACCCCCCGAAACCATTCGGAGTTTGGCTGTTCATCCCAAATTGGCTTGGGGGGGCTGAACCCATTCAGGAGGGGGGCTGGGGACAAGAGGGAACCCAGTTTCCCCTCCCTCCAGGCTGCACAGGAGGAAGGGGCGCCAGAGCTCCCCTCCCCCCCTACACAGCCTACAATTATTTTTTTTAAACCCCCCACCCCAGCTCTGGCCCTGGGTCCCACGGCAGGAGCAGCGGGTCCAGCTCCAGCGGCGCTGCAGAGCACTTCAGGCCTCTATGAGGCCTTCCAGGTCAGGTGACCAGGTCAGGTGACCCAGAAGGCTTCATAGAGGCTTGAAGTGCTCCGCTTCCACTGCCGGAGCTAGCCCCACTGCCGCCGCCAGACCGGGACCTGGAGCCCCGGGACCACCAGGTAGGTCAGGATCTGGTCCTGGGGCTGGCGATGGCAGCGGGGGCAGCTCTGGTGGTGGCAGCAGAGTGCTTCAGGCCTCTACTAGGCCTTCCGGATCACCTGACCCAGTCACATGACCCGGAAGGCCTAGTAGAGGCCTGAAGTGCTCCGAAGCACCACCAGAGCCTGGCCCGCTGCCACTGCAGGACCCGGTGCTGGAGCTGCAGCGCCACCAGGTAGGACGATCCCTGGGATGGGGGGTTTAAAACATTTTTTTTTAGTAGGTTGCGCAGGGTGGGGGTGAGATGAGCTCTGGTGTCCCTTCCACCCGCACAGCCTGGAGGGAGGGGAAACCGAGTTCCCCCCGCCCCCCCGCCCGAATGGGTTCGGAACCCGAACTTTGTTTGGGCAGTTCGCTTGGGGGGAATTTGGGGTTTGGGTGGTTCGCGGACGGACCAAACACCCCAAATTCAGGCCGAATCCCAAACCGCGTTCACACATCCCTATCAGGTACACTCCCTGCCTCAAACGCAGCATCAAAGCAGTGGTGAATATAAGTGATTTTGTCAGCACAAAAGTCTATAAATTGGTCACAGCGAGCACTGGATTCCTCCAGTTCCAGGTGGAGAGAGGCTGGACTGATCAGTCCCTTCACCACCCAGAAAAGCTCAGCTGGACGAGACTTTGCAGACGATATGAGGGTAGGAAAGAAAGCCCTCTTTGCTGCTTACATAGCCATGGCATAGGTTTTCACAGCAACTCCATGTTGCAATCAGTTGGCTTCAGCACGGGTGCGCCACCATCGTTGCTCTAACTGCTTCCCTTCCTGCTTCAACATGTGCAGGTCTTCTGTAAACTACGGGACCCTGCGCCACCTATGCGGAGGGAGTGGACTCCTGGGAGCTGTCCGGTTGATGGCTTCTGTCAACAAGGTGTTTCAAAGTGTCACAAGGTCATCGAGCGTACGGCCTTCAAGGTCGGAAAGCACATCCCCCAGACCATTCCGGAAATGACCCGTTTACATAAGTCTGGTTATGGGCAGAGGGTGCTCATCTCAGGACAGAAGTTGGCAGACATTTATGGTAGACACAGGTGGCAGCTAGTACTGGGAATGTGCAGTCTTGTTACAATAAAAGCACTTGGGGAGAGAAGAAACAGTAATGTTGTGTCTTTAGTCCCAATTCTAAAAGGATTTATGGCCAGGGAAGACTGCCCTGCTCCACTGCCCTTAATGCTGAGACTCCCAAATCATGGGTTGACACCCCAAATACAGTCTTACCATCTGTGGATGGGGTCACATATAGGGCTGAAATGCCATCTCATTTTTCTCTTGAATCTCAGAGAGACTCAATCGTCTGGACAAGAATCTAGAGACAAGAATTGAGAAGAGCCCCAATCTCAAAACTTTCTCATCAAGATTTTTTTGTCTCAATTTTCTCATGTGTGTGCGTCCTGCACCGAGTCTCCCATCTGCATCTGTCTCTTCTCTGCAATGGGGAAAACCAGAAGAAAATGAGCTGTGCATGTGCAAAATGGCCAACAGACTATTCTGCGCATGCACAGCATGGTCCAGCAGCCATTTTGTGTATGTGGAGTTCGTTTTAAGTGAGATTCTTGTGAAAATCTCTCGCCATTCATGAGATCTTGCTAATGATTTGAGATTCTCACGAGAATAAAATTAATTCACATTTCAGCCTTAGTTGCAAAATGATCCATGTTCAATATACTGCATGCATTTATTCCTATCCAGAGGCCATGAGATTCTATTTAAGTCTCAAAACTGTGTCTGATGATTTAAGAGGAAAGGCCCTTTTAGTACTTGGGAAAGCTGTTGGTTTGACAGCTCTAGAAAAAAATGAATTTGTGAATGTCAGTTGCTTTTGCAAAGGGACACTAGCTTCTTCCCTTATTAGGTATGGAGAGCAACTATAAACATTTTAGAACTAGCTATAACTACCAAGCCTTTCAAATGGCTCTAGAAGGCCTCACACCAGATTCATGGGAACAGCAAGCTAGTTAGATATTTTTTTTCTTCCTGCCTTGCCAAATGTGACCATTCCTAGTTTGACCCAGCTCTGGTTTTATATAACTCACAAAAATGAACAATAGCCTTGAATTTGGAAGATTACATTGGCTTCCTCTCAACTGAAATGATCTGTCATTTTTGACGTATGGTTTAAACGAGCACTGGGGTGTGAATGGCCATCTGTCCGCAAAGTACGAGAGATCCTTATTATTAAAATGAAACTGAAGCAGGGTTTGCTGCTGAACAGCAGTACAAAACACAAGGAAGACTGTGTTCTCCAGGAACTTCTGTATCTATGGATAGTGGAGAAAGGAGCATTATCTAGCTGCAGTTATCATTCCTGATAGGGACCTATAATCCATATCTTTCCCTTTGTGATGTTGGGGCCGGTCACTTCTCTGTGCAGGCAATTCAGAGTTAGGGAGTGGGGGAACATTTCCCCCAGATTTTTGCAGATGCCTGAGGACTCCTCAGCTGTGCTCCTGCTTTCAAAGCACCAGCATGACAACATAGCTGAAGATAATTAGTTTCATTTCTTGCAAGCCTCTCCACCCCTGGTGCCTGGAAGTCTGCTCCTCAGTGACTGACACCTCCCTGTAATGTTTGACCTTCCAGTGAACCTTTTTTTGCCACCCGNGAATTAGCGGAATATCCGCAGAAAAGTCGCGGTGTGGCACGGGCAGTTCCGAAATGGCAGAACGGAATCGCGGCGCAGTAAAAGCTGCTGCCGCATCAGCCCTAGTCCCATCTGTCATAGCACAGCCCAGATTTGTGACTCCACCTTCTGAATGAATGATATCTGAATTATCATCAAGTGTGCATTTGAGATGAATGGGACAGTTCGCACCTATCAAAGCTGTTATTTGAGGCTCTTCACAGTCTTAGATAGAAATTGCTAGGTTGCCAAGGTTTTCTCTTTGTCTATGACATCTGTGGACTGACTGATTTAAAATGAAAACTGAGATTCTGGAGAATGAGATGGTTTCAGCAGAGAATCACCTGTATACTCTGTACTGAATAATTTGATCATTGGCCTAGGGACATAGAGTGTATATCCACACTGGAGTGGAGTGCCTCTGTGGTGGTGGTGGGGTCATTCTGTCTTCTGCATCAGGGCCCATTCTGACCTAGCTAGGCCCCTGCCCTGGTCTCAACTCTGATTTGAGGGAATGGCTTTAGTAGTGGGGTAGATGGGGTGGGGAAGGGGAGTCAGTCCCAGAGCCATTTACTCATTCGCTCTCTCTCTCTCAAGATTGCATTGATAAAGTGTCATTTGTATTGTGATCTCCTTTCCAGTGGGAATTATATCAAGTCTACTGAAAATCAGTCACTGAGAACTTGTGCTGGATTTGATCTTGCAAGCAACCTAGAAATACAAGGCTCTATCTCATCATAAATTACTAACTCAAAATTCTCTGGTTCTTTTCCAAGGTACCTTCTCTTTGCCTATGAAAAATATCCCAATTTTTCACTGTACGATGCAAACTGATGGCTAATAGTTGGAGAACATAGAAGTGGTCTTTCCCGGTACTTTCTTTAGGCTAGCTGCTTTTGCAGCTCCAGGGAAAGTGAGCATCCTTACAAAGACATGAGAGTGGGAATATCAATTTTTAATGTCAAATTGTAGCAAGACGAGATGAAGGGAGCAGTGAAGGTAGATGGAGGATTACTGTACCTAGGAAGGTTACCAGAAGTGGTGGGAAAGCAGCCACTACTCCTGTTGAGACAAGGAGCATGGTTGGGCACCATGTGAGGGGCAGCAGGAACCTTCTGGTCACACAGTCTCAGGGTGATGTAGCTCTTACAATCTGACTCCTCATTCCTCTTTCCTGATGGTAGAGTCAGAACATTGGGAGCTACTCACTTGGCATGTCTGCAGTGGGCTCACATTGACCAGCGCAGAAGCAGCAGGGAACTGTTCCAGGAACATTTTGTCTTCTGCCTGTGATAAAGGTGATTTGGCAGCCCTTTGGGATGTTTGGAGGACCAGACCTCCAGTGATTTTCTTAGCTTTCCCATCCCTGAGCTAGACCAAGGAAGATTTACATAAATTTAGAATTATTTATATTAATAAGAACTGTAGGAATGGGCCAAGAGAACCTAAGTGATTATGGGTCTGCCAGTGCAAACACTTCAAAACATTTTGGGACATATTCTTGGCTGAGTCAAATTGGTGTAGCTCTGTCCAGGCCATAGACCAGGAGTGTCCAAGATGTTGATTGTGCTTTACAGATTGGCTGTGAATTATGTTTGTTGGAGATTACGATCCTCAGATTGGTTAGGGAAGGGCCTGGGTGTGGGAGGACAGGGCCACAACAGAAAGGGGTGAGGCAAAGGGGCTGTCCCACACATTTANGTACAGTTTGGCTCTCACACTGAAATCATACAAAACTAAGCTAGAGGCAGTGATGCACCATATAATAAATGAACAGCCACAAAACTTTCCTTAAAAATGCTTTCTTGCGGCAGGGTTCTTTGTAATTCTGCAAGTCTCTGTGGAAGGCTTAAGTGGTAGCTAGCTGGCTGAATAGCATGGCAATTTATTTTATTTTTAACGTTACATTTTAAAAGGCACCTAAGACAGAAGAGGAGGGAAAAAATATGTAGGAAGTCAATTAAAGTAAGGATGGTGGACTTTTTCCCCCCTCTCTCTTCTCTTCTCTCTCTCTTTCTTTTGTTTTGTTTTGTTTTGTTTGGTGAACGGCTGAGAGAACACAGCGGCTTTTGTGTGTTTATTTATTTATTTATTTGAGTGTAATCTGGAGAAATGAACCGTGAAACGCAATTAATGAAATAGCTGTACTGAATCGCATAAAATGGTGTCTGCACAGCTGCCACTCATGTCACGAACGCATCTTTCTCCTAATGTCCACCAGGAGAGTCATTAGCCAGACGCCTTTTGTGGAAGGCCTCCTGCGCTTTAATTTCAGTGAATAATAGACTGGGGAGGCAGCTGATTCGCCTTACAACATTTTCTCAAGCCAACTTAATCAAAAGTGGAAGGGGCTGATACAGTGAGAGAGAACTGAGGGGCAGAACTAGGGCGCAGGGCAGAAAGCATACATCTCATCCTAAATTGCTTGCTTGAGAGAAGAGGTAGCTGGAGACTCTTAATTTGAAAAGGAACTAAAGAGTTATGGATGCTTCTTTGGAAACGTAGCTGTCTTTTCCTACCTTTGTTTCATTACGCTGACATGCATTCTGTTCTAGCTGCACAGAGGGATACAGCATGTGCTGAGCAGATTCACAGTAACAGCAATTCTGATGAAGCTGCCCTGGGTCTGTTTCATCAAAATTATAAAATTGTGAGGGCCTTGAAACCTACAGGAGGGAAAATCCTCTCCTGGTTTCCCAAGGTATTAAAGGGTTGGGTACAGGTGAAAGGACACCTCTTTGCTGAGCAGTTGCAGAGCGAGCTGGCCATTTTCAGTGCTGTATACTGTGTCGCCACTGATAGCAGTTTTATCAAGATAAATCTAGTGTTGCTCAGAAGGATATTAATAAATTATCTGGTAATGAAAAATGTGAGGGGAGCCATACTCTTACATCAAGGCCCGATGATTACTTTGATAGATGCACTGGCAAGGTTTTCCTGACAGGGCAGAAATGAAAAACATGACACATGGACCTCTAAGGGTGACCTCAGAGGAAAATACAAGTTGCTGAATGCTACAGAAACAGAATGGGAAAACAGAAGCTTGAAGGCGCTCGGTGTCAACAGACAGACAGATGGCCTGGGATGATCAACTGATCATTGAGTTTAGTGTCAAAAGCAGAGTGGCAGAGACAGAAACCGAACACTTGGCAGGACAGTAAATGTAGCTGAGGCAGCTCTGAGGTAAATTGAAGTCTCTAGGTTGTTCAGAATATAAATAAATAAAAAAAGAATGGTGGAGATAGTTAAGTGGGAGAGGGTGACAGGCTCCTTTCTAGAAGTGATAAGCATCTGAGTTAATGTCAAAAAGACAGAACGGCACCAAGGGTAACGTTGTCTATGAAAGATAAGTCAACAGCTGATATTCAAAAATCTTCAGCTCCCCACAAATTATGATTTTTAAACAAAATAGACATGGGATGCAATGATCAAAAAAACACTTAATCCAGAGTAGCCCCACTGAAGCCCTCTGGGAATAGATGGTTTGTGGTTTGAAGCCCTGTGTTTTATTTGCCTCTGGATTTAAAATGTACAGCTTGTTTTCAAAATTCTCTTCACATGTAAGAAGGCTAGAAATTTAACTCTAATCTTGATAGATACATAATTTTTAAATGAGACACAGCCACCCATGTCCAACCACCCACCCGAACGCCCGTGTGAAGATGGTGTGGGTGGTTACATGCTCCCGTGATCCATGCAGCACCAAGTCTTGACCATTCATGGAGGACTGGTGAAAAAATTAGATTGTACCATGTGGGGGCAGCCAAAGAAGTGCATAGGCTATGCCCAAACATCCCCAGCCTGTAGGAAAGGTAGCAGCCAGCCATGTCAGCTGTGTGGTCCACTGTTGAGAGGCTCTGTGGGTGGGGAAACAGCCTTTGTAAGGCACAAGAACCGGCCAGGAGTGTTCCTGTGTCTTACCACAAACCACCTCCTCCCAGGGCCAGCCCATCCCATTTCTCCCTACCCCTGGTCCGTGGCAGGGGGAGTATGTGTGTGGGATGCCACAGTAACCATCCCATTCAGGGAGCCACCCGTTAGAATCCATCCCTATGCTCTCCACCTTAGTGGGCGCTCCGTGGCTGTTCCACTTAGCAGACATGCCCCCCCCCAGCTGTGCTCGTTTAAAAACAGTCATTTATTTATTTATTTATTAAAGGAGAGCCCACCACCTCCCTAGGCAATTTGCTCCATTGTTGAACATCTCTTACCATTAGGACTGTCTTCCTAATGTTTAACCAAAATCTGCTTTTTTTTTAATTTTAGCCTGATGGCTAGATGTTTTTTTTAAAAGAAACTAGACATCACAATTTTACTTCACATCTGGTATTTTTAGGGTTTATGAAACTCCTGAAATCATGCAATTCATGATAAAAATAAGAGACTTGGTAATCCTCTTAGCACATTGACTATTTGCACATGGGCACAGTTTGGAATTTTGCTTATGCCTTGATCCCAGACGCGCTGATCCTAAATGCTCCCCATATTTTACTGCCTTTTCTGGGCAGGAGCAGGGCTGTTCCCCTCTTTTGGCTCCCTCCAACAGACTTTTCCTGTCACTGGGCTCAATCCCAAACCCATGTATGCAGGGCTTATGCACACGTGGTTTTCACATGACTCGTGTGCCACTTGTGCAGGGGGCATAGTTCTCCCTACACAGGTGCACGCACAATCAATGTGTAGCTTGCATGTGGGATGTTTGCATTCTGTTTGCGCTGTGCACAGGGTTTGAGATAAAGCCCATCATCTAGACTTTGGCTGCATTGTGTGGACCAGTAATGGAGTTTGCATGGAAACTTCATACAACACCTTCATACAACACCTGACCCTCAGATCAAGACATGAATAGGCTCAGACAGGAACAGGAAGGAGCAGTGTTGTTCTGCCAGTTTCCCCATTCCTGCCAATTAGACAACACCTAGGTGGCCAGTCAGCTAGCTGGAGGATGTGGTACAGCTAAAATAGAGAGCCTCTAAATCAGGTCCCAAGCCCAATTCAAGCATAGATGGCCATTAGGGATGGTAAGTGCACAAGTCCATGGCAAACACAGATCCACGTGGAAGGTTTTGGGATTTCAGCCAATGTGAATGGCCCAGACAAGAAGTAACAGAAACAAAATTTTAGTCTATTTTCTGCCCAGGTGTGGCAATGATCTGGTAGCATTTGAGTTGGACTCAACCAGCTTTCAAATCCTTGTGAGACATCTCACAGCTCAGCCTCTGCTTAGTTTCAGCACAGTTAAATGAGCTGGATGCTTACTTCTGAAAGCACTCAGCTGGGAGTGCTAACTTTTGGTGCATTTTGATTGAGTGCTAATTAGGCAGCCATCTGACTATGTACTTTTTTTTCTTTTCCCTTATTCTAGCTAATCCCAAGATATCACCTTAACTATCATTAATTGCCTATTGTCGCTTTAAATGATCATTTTGTCTTGTTAGTATTGTTTTTCCTGTTTAAAATTTCTGCAGCTTTTGCTGGCCTCTTAAGTGGATACTAATATCAAGCCAGGTAATAATTTTGCTGACCCAGGAACATTCAATACCTGTAGTTTGTCCAGTGCAAAGCTTCTTCACTGAGCCCACTGCTTTGATCAGATTCAGTTCTTCTCTCCTCCATCCCACTGACTCCCTCTCTGCCTACACATCCATCTAGGGATGGGTGAAAAGATTGCGGTTTGGGTTCGGCCGTTCGGTTCGGTCCTGTTTGGTTCGGGCGTTTGGTTCGTTCGCCGTGTTCAAGTTTGGCCGTTTGGTTTGGTCCTGTTCAGTTCGGTTCGGGTGTTTGGAAAAAGGCTCTCTGTGTGAGAAATGGTGGCTCCAGCTCCATGATGGTGGGTCCTGGGGCTAGAGTGGCAGCTTCTAGGTATTGGCCACAGCCCTCCCTGCCTGTAACTTGGCCAGAGAACCCTGATGGTGGGTCCTGGGGCTGGAGTGGCTGTTTCTTGATGCAGTGG
Organism: Sphenodon punctatus; assembly: GCA_003113815.1. NCBI lineage: Eukaryota > Metazoa > Chordata > Lepidosauria > Sphenodontia > Sphenodontidae > Sphenodon > Sphenodon punctatus. Next base: position 307,805 of record QEPC01009496.1, on the reverse strand, counting down.
AATGACATCGTCTCCGTGCAAGGAATGATGGCCCCAGACCCATGACAGTG
>QEPC01009496.1:254804-268420 GCA_003113815.1 Sphenodon punctatus | reverse complement strand
GACCTACCCTTCCCTGGTTTTGTTCCCCCTCCTGACCTCCTCACAACTACCGTCACTTGGGTTTTGGGATTTTGGGTTCCCTGCACGTGGGTGGTGTGCATAGCGAAAGTGGGGATAGGACTGTTATTACAGACCCCTCATCCAGTGTGGGACAATCCTCAGGGCCTTGCTGGTTCCCCCCCCTATGATGACATAGGCCACGTCTCTCTTGCAGAGGTTTGGGCCCTATACCAACCTGAGGGGTGTCTTCCGTACATATTAAGGATTGCCCTACACTGGCTCTTGGGGCGGTACTATTTCAGGTTAAGTGGGCGTGCAAGGTACCATCTCCCTCTCTCTATAAACCCCCCTACCCTAACACTTGGCCAGAATGAGGTCAGCCAAAATTGGCCTCGATGTCTCAGGCAGCCAAGTCTCTGTCACACACACGAGGTTGGCCACCCAATCCTGAATAGAATAATGGATTATAGATGATTTATTGGCAACCGACCTTACTTTTAAGAGCATCTGAGACAGGCCATGATTGCCAGAGACCATGACCTCCCAGTTATCTGAGATAGGGAGGGGGCAGAGCGGGAGACAGGCACCAACTACTGGTTCCTCCACTCACAATGACATCGCCCTCCTACCCCGCAGTCCATAATTCCCTCGACTCATGATGATCCCAATTGCTGCAGCTTCCCCTCCTGGCAGATCACCACCCGCTTGGTCCCCACTTCCCAGGAGCCTTTCTGCCAGAGTGGCAGATCTTACCCCCTCCCTCTATCTCACTGAGGGTATGGGGAGGTTGAGAAGAAGGTTGAGCAGGGTGTCAGAGGTGAGCGGGGGCAAAGAGTTACTCCTTGGCCACTGCTGCTACCTGCCCGGACCCCCTGCCTGGATGGAAAGGGAAATTCGGGGCAGGGGGCCTGGGAGGGGGGTCTGGGGCCTAGTGAGCAGCCTAGCAGGGGCTCATGGGTGTGGTACTTACCCTCCAGAGGGGGTCATGTGGAGTGTGGCCTCTTCCTGGAGTTGTAGGCTTTAAACTAAAAAAACCAAGAAGGAGCATGCTCAGAAGGGCCAGATCAGTCCTTCTGGGCATGCTCGTCTCATCCCTTTACAAAGATGGCACTGGCAGCATCAGCATGCTGCAGGTACCATTTTTGAAAAGGACAGCCCATTCTGAGCATGCCCAGAACTTCTGAATGGGATTTTGAGATGTTCGAGGGTGATATGAAACTATAATACAATCTTAGAGAAGATGTACAAAAACACACGCTTGTGCCAACCAGTCTCCCTACAAACACCTAAACATACTTCAAACAATCCTTCAATTACCTGAGCCACCTTCCCATCCTGCTTAAGAGAAGGACACCCAGAAATATCCCCTGCTCTGGCTACAGAGAGCTCCTGCATTGCCAGGTGGCAATACTATCCATCATTCCAGATGCCAAGTCCTGTCAGGTTTTCATACTAAACTTTAGACAGAAATTAACCCTCTCCTATCTCATTTTTTACTCTGTAGCAGTGCACTTTTATTTGATAACACTCCTTTGGTATGCCAAAGGAGTAATATTTTAACATCCTAATTTTACAGAACACACATTGTTCCCTGGATTGTTATGGTATTTTTTAATTGGGTAAGCACTGGTTTCATTTATAACTCTGGGGAGTCTTTTCCCATATGCAATAGAAAATTTACAAGCCCATCCCCAGCTTCGATGCAATTATGGGAAAAAATGCTGAAGAAATCATTCCAAGTTCTGGGGAGCGCTGTCCTATGAATTAATTTTAAAAGCAAACATAGCTACATTCACAGATTCCTTTCTCTGCATTCCTGGTTTTTTGTCTTAGCAGCTATTTAATAGATATAAATTCCCCATTAGTTTCTGAACCCATAAGCTTTCTTCTTTTTTGGTGATTTGTCAGTATGAGGATACAATGGGGACAAAACAGTGGGTTTAGGAGGAAACTGATCAGGTTCCCTGTTATTATAAGAATCTGGCAGTCCCCATTGAGCCCGTTCGGACCCAGAATCTGAATCCCTTACAGTCCTGATAATTACCTGCTTGTTTATATTATTACACTGGAAAATACCAGAGCCCTAGACTGCTTTTAGACAAGTAGGTCACTGTTGCGTGACCCACTTGCGTGATATTTCAAAATCCCTTGATGTGGGATTACATGAGATGGAAGTAGGGGATCAAGCGCATGAAAGGCAGTTGCACATAATTAAATACCTCACACATCGAGGTATTTAATTTGTGGTCAGCAAATAATGTGCGGCCGCCTTTCATGCGCGTGATCTCCTACTTTTATCTCATGTAATCCCGCGTTGCAGGATTTTGAAATATTGCGTGGATTCTAGTATGAAGTATATTGGTACCAGATCACTTATGAGTTTAGACCATAGTACACAATACAAAGGTTTATTGGGCCCTGATCAGAGCCTAGGTCCAATTGGTAGCTTCAAGCTTACCAGATGCAACATGGTTACATTTGAAAAAGGTTAATATACGTTAGCTGGTTGCACAATAATATATTCAGAACAGAGAGTCCAGTGACACTTTAAAGACTAAGAAATATTTATTAGTGCATCATATATTAGTGTATAATATATTCATCATTGATTAGTAACAATATATGCTAACAGAACATTCTATACCCCTTCCCAGTTCTTATCACATTCTGTTTCATTTGGGTCCCCTCAGGAATGTGCAGAACTGTTACACCATGTCTGTCCTGGTACAACATAATTTGATCATCCGTCAGATTGTCAGGATAAACCATGTGTCCCAAGATCATCTCCCCAATTCCCCACTTCCTTTAGCCAAGCCCTGTTGTCATCAATGTGGCCTTACGTAGCTTGTGCTAAATGCATCACCATGGTTAATGTTATGCACCATACAAATGTGCCTATATGCTTGTGCTCGACAGCATCCCTCTCCAACATTAAGTCCTTCTGATCTTCCATCCTATAAATATAACTAATGGCACATTAGGATATTAACAACATAATGTAAATATTCACATTCATTTTAAGTGGTTAAATTACCAGAGAAACCTGTTTCTAAATGTCAATTTTCTCTTAGCTTCATCCTTCAAAATTACTGCAACCTTTTCCTTTTGCTGAAGCAATTATGTTCAAATATCTTGCTTTTGCCATTCCTCAGTCTTTTTGTGGTTTTTTTCTTCCAAAATCATTCATCATCATAGCATTAGAGGGCTGGAGGGGACTTTAAGGACCATCTAGTCCAACTCCCCTGCACCAATACAGGATTTACTGTGCCTAAGACATCCCATTATTACCAGTCTGAAGTAGACTCCTGTATGGCTTGAAAGCTTGTAGATCTTCACCAACTGAAGTTGTTCCAATAAAATATATCAACTTAACTACTTTGTCTCCATCTATTACTTTTGGCTCAATAGCCAAAATTAAATACCAAAATTAGCAAAGTTAGCAAATACCAAAATACTGAAACAAGGCAACCACATTCCCTCTCTGAACAATCCCCAGCAGATGTTTGTCCTGCTTCTTCTTCCACTTCCAATATGGAAGATTCTACAACTTTCCTAATCAACCGGTTCTACTGTCCATTCATAATTCCTTCCAGTTCTTTTCACTTTAGTGTACTCTACAGGCTTCCATGTCCTATGAATCTTCTGCCTGCTGACAAATCAAAGCATAATACATCAGAGGATTGTAGCAGGGTAGATAGAAAGGACCTGGACCCTTTAAGAACAGGCCAGGGCTGAAGAGATGGGCCCCTTTAAAGCACCCAGAGTCATCAGGAGGAACATCGGGTGCAAGTGGGGTATGCACACATGTGTCGGGGGTAGTTGATGGGCTAAGGGTGCTCAAACTGATCATGGAGCGAGAGTAAGGGTGTCTTTAGATATAACAAAGATCAGGTGTCAAAACCCCAAAGTACATGTTTGGCTGTTATGTGTAAGCAAGCACCATAACAATTCCAACACCAATTTGACCACCCATTGAACGCACAATGTGAACACCAATTCATCACAAGGACAATTTGCGTGTTCTGGTTGAACACATGGCCAACGTTGTGTCTAATTATATTGCATGGCATATTAGCAGGTACAACATGGGGAACAAGGCAGCAGCACTTGCATACTGAGATTGGGTGGCGAGCAAAACACCAATTTGCCCCAAGATGGGTTGTGTGTCTAAACAGCGCCACATGGTGAACCCAGGGCCAAACCAGTGTTTGTATGAAGGTCAAAACACACATTCAGACATCCATTGACGTTATGTCTAAAGACACCCTAAGACCGGTGGTTGGCTAGGACTGAAATATACAAGGCCAACATGGGCCAGAGGGCACAGGGAGGGAACCCTGTCACAAGCCTTATTTGGGTTCCAGAACAGCTGGAGTACAGATACAAAGAATAATAGATTCCATCCCTTATGATTTCAGAATTTTCATAACTATTCTCATCAACATTTCCCTTAAGATAATATTGTCAGAACTCGGCCCTGAACCCTTGGCCTCTGGGTGGCAACCCTTTTCCTCTCTGCACCATCACTTGGCCTGTCTGAGATGTGAGTTCCCCTTTCTTCCTTGCTTATTGGTAGCCACACACACCTAGCTTCTTGATTGGTCCCAGCTTGCTTATAAGGCAGGCGAAGCTGTTGGAGCATCTGTTGTGGGTTTCTTTGTTGCTCCTGCTGCTTTGGACTCTCTCCTCACATATTGCAGCCCGGGCAACTGAGCGACACTAAATATCTTGTACTGAAAACCCAAGGAGCTGATGATCAACATTATGTCCTTGAAGAACATTGATGTGAATATAGTGGTTGTTTGGACTTCCTCTCACAGTTGTATGATACTCCACAAGTCTGATTCAGTAGCTAATTCACCGAGGGTGGCTGCATTGCTCTCTGATGATGCACTTATTTCTTTAGCTGAAGCAGTGGAAGTATGTGCTTTAGAGCTAGAGATTCCGTGTCCAGTCCTTGCTGAGAAAGCAGCAGGAAGCATTATGCATCTTAAACCTACTAACTTGTGTGTTAATAAAAGTGATGGAGGCCTGGTTCGCCCTCTGTGGCTCGCCTGGGCCAGCGTCTCACCCCGTGTGTCAGATCCCGGCAGGGTAGGTGACTGGCCTGAAAATGTGGGCCTGGAAGAAACTGGTCCCACAGTCTGGGTTCAAGGGCCACACAGGCGGGCCATAGTGGGCTGAACCGGGTGGGTGCATCTGCTTCTGTGGCAGCCAAGCCTGGCGTGGGGGGTTGCCATGGCCACTAGCCATGGCTTCCTGTTATTGGCAGCCATGACTGCCTGTCATGGTGGGGTGTGAAGTGCCATCTGCTTGTTTGTTTTTACCCCTTGTCTCCACTTGAAATAGGTTCAATCCCCTTCCACGTGTCCAGTTTTGATTGAACTCTTCACTCAGACACACTAAAGAGCAGATAAGGTCATTGTAATTCATTTATAAATTGCTAGATGTTGATGTAAGTAGTTGTGTTCATGGGATTAAGTAATCAGATTATTTTTGCATAACAGGGCATCCAGCAGGAGTCCATGAGGAGCCCCTTCATGTGAATACTTCTCTTGGGAGCTGGTATTATGAAGGAGGGTTATGGGCCAGTCACTGCTTAGAATCTCTTTTCCAGTCAGAGAGATCAAACGGAAACTAGAAAGGAAGAAATTCCAGAACAGTAGCCATGTTAGTCTATAGCTCTAAAACAGCAACCAAAAAAAGAGAAAGAGAGAGAGAGAGTCTTCTGGCACCTTAAAGACTAACAAGAAAATCTCTTTACGTTGGCATGAACCTTCGTCAGCAAGAGCCGACTTCCACAGATGCATGAGTCCTCTTGCTGACTCCTTTTTGATGTTTTAGAAAGGAAGAGAGAGCTTGTGAGGCATAGGGCAGGTTGAACATGTCTAATGTTGTTGGTAGTGGTTGGAAAAGAGCTGCGAGTTAAAGGGATGGATATAATAGATTAGTTAGCTCCACTTCAACTGATTTGCATATCTCTTGGAAACTCTACAAGGATAGGGAGGACGTAATGCATATCCTGCTTAGCTTTATCCTGCACATTTTTGTCACACACATGCCTGTCCTCTAAGTACTCTTTCGGGGGTGGGGGACCTTTTCCTTTCCATGGGCTACTTTGAAATTTACTCCTCTCTGTGGACCAAAGAGGAGTTGGGAATGGAGATGCTTAAGTGGTATGCTGAGGATGAGGGCGCAGGGGGAAGATCCAGATCATAGATCTATGCCATGGATTGATCCCCTGTCCTTGAATTGGGAACAGCTGTTCCTGAACCACTGGTAAATCCCTACCTTTAGGAATATTAATGAATGTTCATTTCTGCATTACAGACTGTTATTGCGCTTTTGAAGTACCAAATATATCTATCAATGTAGCAGAAGTACTGAGCCAACTAGCAGAAGTGGCAGATGTATGGAACAAGCAAGAAGAAATATCCAAAGAACCAAAGTAACAGAAGTAATGAACAAACTAACAGAAGTACTGAGCCATAGGCCTTCCAAAACAGAAACTGACAAAGGCAATGAGAAATTGATAAGTTTTCATGTCACCCGGCAGGCGGTGAGTCTGTTTCAAACAGAAACCACATTCACGTTCATGTGGAATCATATATTCACTTCAGCTCTGTTCTTGAGTGCATGCCCTCATCTCCATTTCCTTCTCAGCAACCTCTTTCTGTGTTTAATATTAGGGACTGGATCCATGGACAAAGTCAAGGAATTGGAAAGGAATCAAATGAAAAATGATTTATTTGATCCAGGGACCAGAGATACCCAACCCTGTTTACACCAAGCCTTTTACAGGATTGCTGCTTATCATAAGTTCTTATATTAATCCTATTAGCATGAGCACTCATTTATTTTAATAGCATTCCTGTGAGGAAGTGAAGCAGGGACAGGCATGAGGCAAGAGAAGGTGTTAATGAAGAACATGATAGCACCCTGTGAGTGGGTGTTGTGTGTTCCACTCACCCACATACTGAGAGTGCTGGGCCTAACAAACAAACAAACAAACAAACATGGTTGGGGGTGGTACCAGGGGGAGGATATGCTCTAAAGAAGGCGGAAAAGCCAGGGTCTCCTCCACAGACACTAGTAACTAAGAAACTTTAGTAACTAAGGAAGCTCTGTCCTCCCTCTTGTGAGTCCTGTGCAGTCATTTGAAGGCAAAAAGGGAGAGGATGGGTGCATGGAGATGGTGAGGGAAGGACATGAGAGGGGAATGCTGCAGGCAGAGAGAGATATCTCCCAAGCATAGATCCAGTCCGAGCTGATTTGCGGATCAATTCACACCCAAACCAGCCCCAACCCTCCTCTCCAGTCACCCACTTCCTATCACAGCAACAGTAACTGCAACCTGTCACTTACTTCTACCCAAACACACACCAATTCCTCTGTAACCTAACAGACAGCATGCCAACAAGAATTAGCCAGCATTATCCCCCACGGCGGGTTCCACATCCTCTGAACCAAGGCCGTGAGCGGTGGGTGAGTGTTTGTTGAGTATTGGGAGAGTGGTGGGTGATCCTGACCACCATGAAAACATCCAATCATAGGGACTATCATGTTGTTTAGCAGCTATAGATTAAGTAATTTCCCCAAAGTGATCCAGAAAACCACCTCTGATACAGTACGCAGCCAAATATGGTTCTTCCATGTGACAGTGCATTGCACAAACACAAAACTAAAACAATAATGGTCAAGGTGCCTTCCACACACCCTTAAATCCAACCACCTTTGGTTGTGGGTCCTTGAATCAAACAGGATGCATGTTTTATTTGTTTTAAGTATTTTTACCTTGCCCCTCTTGCTCAAGGTGGCTCGGAATGACATTGGAAGCAGGGGGTTGGCCATTCTCCTTTTCCAGGATTTATTTCTCCCTTTGTTCCCACAAGCAGAAGGGTTAACATGAGGAGAAATAAGAAGTATTTACCTCCACAAAGGAGCAGGTTTAATGTGGGCAGAAAGATTCCCTCCCAAGGGAAGGTGATCTGTTAAGGAGAGTGGTAATTACTTCCATCCCGCCTATCCCAGAAGCCATCAGTTCTTCCTGCTTTTATGTTTTCCTCTCAACTTACTGGTTATTATTTGAACTCCCTCTGGTGGCAATTCCCTCCAAATTCCTCAGCAGAGAGATCAGAGGAAGAGAAGTGCTACCTCACTGTTTTGGGGAACAAAAATTGGGGAAGATAGATTCCCCTGTCTGTTAACTACCCTTGTGTGAATAGGTCCACACTGGAAGGAGTCGGAAGATTGTCATCGCAATAGGGGGAAGGCAGCAAACTCCTCTCCCTAGCTAAGGCACAGACACGGAGGGGTGCCTGCCACGTGTAGATCCCAAGTGCACAATCTGTCTCTGTTTTTAATATGCCACTTTAAAAAAATACTTTTTATTATTAGTTTTTAATGCTTTAAAACTGGCTCAGTTTTAATTCAGAGTATCCGGCTGCTTCCTGTGGTACCTACAGGCCCCATTAATTTAATTACAGCAGTTTTATCTTCTTTTCCTAAGGACTGATTTCATACCAAATTCAAAGCGATGCCAGCAGTAAACTGTTGTTACATTATTAATGGGATTTGTAATTGTTAGTGTGGAAGCGCTGTTTCTCCTTACGTTCAATGCACAAAGCAAACATCAGCACCTTAACTACATGCCAAAGGAGAATGCTTCGATAAATTCATTACTTTATTCAGACAAAGAAAAGATGTGCACTAAAAAAGAGAGCCAAACACATATACCTTTTCAGGTAAAAAATCGTATAAAACAATGGATGGGGAGATGTGGGTGTAGGGGGCTCAGGAAACCAAGGAGAGAGGAGTCTATTGTCTCCGAGTGCCCATTTCAATTAGCTGGAGTGATGCCTTTCTTACAGGTTGAGAAGAGTGATTCTCAGGGCATTTTGCACAAGTTTAAGCTCTTAGCTCCAGCAGGTGTGGTATTCACTTTAATGGGACTTGAATCAGCTTTAAACTGCTGGTGCTAAACAAGATGTGGATGAAGCTATAAAAGGTGTGGGGTGCTGTAATGGACAAATGAGGAATGCTGCATGTTAAGAAGAAGGAAATATGTGAGGAGTGAGTCCAAGGCAGTAGCAGGAAGATGACCATCCAGTTGCACAAACAAGCTCTGGCATAAACCAGCTTGAAGGAACCTCAAGAGTCCTCTAATTCAAGTAGGAGTGTGCACTTTGTTTTGATTTTCTTAATTACTAAAACAAATGAAGCCCTATTCATTTTAGTAATTAAAGTACAAAAAGATGAATAAGCAAACTATGATCATTTGCTTTCTTCAGTTTTAGTTTTAAAAATAAAAAAATAAAATAAAGAAACCTGTGCATGCACAAATGTCTGTTGGGGCCATTCTGCGCATGTGCACCCTTTACCATAAGGACGAATGTCCTGAAATTTTCATTTTTGTCCCAAAATTTCAGGACTAGTATTTGCACGACTTCTGTTAAAATCACAAATGTTCAATTGCTTATAAAATTGAGACCTTGTATCCAATCTTTCTGTTATTTGGCAGGGATTATCCCTTTTGTGAGGGGTACAAACTTCCAACTTTTATCCAAATTGGATAGAGAGCAAAGACTTACAGCTGGAAATGTGTGCACAAACCCCAAACCTAAATTACTTATAAAATTGGAACCCTTTATCCAATATCTATGAATCCAAGGGTGGTGGACCCTTGAATTCAGGGTACAAAATGTCAAAACTATATCCAAATTGGATGGGAATCAAAGAGGTTACAGCCAGGAATGCTTCACAGACCATGATGCTTATAAAATTGGGACCCTTTATCCAATCCTTCTGATATTTGGCAGGAGTGATTGCTTCTATGAGGGAAACAATCTTTCCAAATGTAATGTAAGTAAGACAGAAATCAAAGAAGTTACAGCCGGAAATTTTGTCGCAAATCTTTCATTTTTTAAATTCCAAAAATGTTCATTTTTATTCCAAAATGTTGGGACTATTTTTTTGTTTGTTTTAATTATTACAATAATGGGATTTTCATTTTCACTTGCAGACACCTAGGATTCAGTTCCTGAGACTCAGGCGCAATGAAATAGGGCTGCATTTAAATGAGGCGCTTAGAAGCACCTCTTGAGCCCCATGTTTAGAGGAAAGCTGCGCGAGGAGTGCTTACACACTCCCCATGCTGCCGGAAGTGACGTGCTGTCTGTTGTCAGCAGCAGCAGTGGCTGGAAATGAGGGACTTTGACGAGGCACATTCTGAAAACCTGCAAAGTGAGGCTTTCAGAACGCACCTGTTCAAAGCCCTGCATTTCCAGCCGCTGCTGCAGAAAACGGGCAGTACATCAATTCCGGCAGTGCAGGGAGCATGTAAACACTCCCTGTGCAGCTTTCCTCTGAATGCGGGGCTCAGGAGGCTCTTCTAACCACCTTGTTTAAAAGCAGTGTAAGACAGGTTAATTAAGGCAGTACGGGGCTCAGGAACAGTCCTGGTTAGGAGCTACATCTGAACTTCCCAAGAGATGCATGTGGCTCCTGAACCAAAATTTGCCCACTTCTAGTATAGATCTATGATCTGGACCCTTCTCTTCTTTCCCCATTCCTGAGCGTACTCCCTAAGTCCCCCCCACCTCCAACTTCTGTGACTCACAGAGCTTGTATTGATTTTCAGTGTCCCACAGGAGGGAAACGGTGTCCCATTAATGTCCTATGCAATACTGAGGAAGACAAATTGCACCTTAAAAGTAATTCTCTATTAAACAGCATTATCTTATTGAAAAATATTAAACTACGGGCTCCTTGGATAACTCCAATTTCCTGTATGAATATTCAACAATGGATAAGCTATTTAATAGCATCTTGATAGCACTTGCAGAGGCTCATGTTGGCCCATCAGGTCTCAATTTGTCACTTGTTATCCATATTTTTTCTAATTTTTCATCATTTATAATAAGCATATTGTCAGTGCACCAGCTCCCACCCCCTCCAAGGAAGACAGGACACAAATCTTGGATTTACATGGCCGCACCCTTTATTATCCAATTACAAAACAGCCGAATAGGTGAGGGGGTAACATCGCCTATTGCAATACGGATCCAGCATCAACCATAACTAGTAACTTCAACAGAAGGGGTTGCAAAATACCTTCGCCAGCCTCTTCAAACAGTAAAACGTCTCCCCTTTGTCCAGCGCTGAGGGGCGCGGCCAAAGGGGACATTGTCCATCCGGACCTGAGTAAGGATTGAGGTGCCTGTCAGTGGGAGGCCTTACAATGCCCTGCCACTTTCCCTGACACCCTTCTCCCAGGGAAACCAACACCCCGTGTGCAATACCCTGCACTGCGGTACACGTGGCTTCCCCATTCCTTCAGGAGATGACTCCTAATTTTCCTTATCCTACTTAAACGATACTGGACCCCCGCCACCCTGGGTCCAACGATACTTCGGCGGATCCAGGCCTCCACACCTATCACAACACTAATTCCAAACCAGCCTTGAGAGCGCCGAGATAAATAGCATTACCAGCCGGGGACAAATGTACCCCATCTGTCCTAAAGTAACCCAATTTCTTATATGTAATTTGCGTGTGACTAATTGTCCCAAATCCAATTGATGCTAACCATTTCCTAATCTCCCTGTTAATTGTCTTCCGTGTTTTATCTATTCTTTTGGTCAAATCACCCTCCCCCCACCGTAATCTCGTCACTAACTCTGTCCAAATTATCCTAACTCCCTGAAAATATTGCTGCACCTCCCACAAATCATTCTTAATAACCCGTATCAACTGTACCACTTTGAGTCCTGGCAAATTATTCTCCCTGAGGTGAATAACAAATATATCTGGCCTGTGCCATTTTCCCAGCTCCCTAAGCATCGGCAGCAGTTGGTACCACCTCATACCACTCCTCCCATGCCAGTTGATTATTGCCCATTCTGAGAGCCCCATCTGAACACCAAATGGGGATTCTCGTGCTGCCTTTGCTGCCCAGCGCACCAAGCTGTGCCCGCATATCCAAATCCTTGCCCGTCTGGACACGGCACAATCTGTCAATGAAAAGAGATGGCATGGTTAAATCAGCATATTAATGTAATTCATCGCACATAAGCACGGTATGCTGCTGAGCGCCAATGGCCAATAGCCTGAATCTCAGGGCCCGACATCCCCATTTGTGCCGCAAACATGGCTGCACCTATGCGGAATGAATGAGAACCATAATCCTGGGGTGGGACATTCAATTTCACCAGTGCTGCCATGAGCACAGACATATATTGGTATCTAGTAACTGGCTTACCATTCAGATGACAAAACAGGGGGTCCCCCACAGGGGGGGTAAATGGCCAAATAAGCTTGGACTGCCAAAACTGGGCACAATCCTGGATCACCTACCTGGGCCAGTCTAATCATCTTCCCTTTCCCCCGCTGATCAGTCTTGGAGACCCTTAATCAAATATTCATCTGCCTACTGTCCCACTGGATATCTTGATACCCTATTGCCCTACCTGACCTATCCTCGGATGACTCTGATACCATCTCGCTCACCCTGAAGGCTCAGAAAAATGCCACTTTAAACAGTGTGGAAAATAAAGTTTCTTTAAATGTATCAAAACATACTAACCGTGATGTGTTTACTATTCTGACCAGTGAAAGGGGGGGGGGGGGTAATAGGTAACCTGGTGTAACCAGGTGCTGGGCTTTCCCGTGCCCATGATTCCAGCAGCTTGCGTGTCAAAAATCCTCCAACAGGGGCGTGGTGGCTCATAAATCCAAGAGCAGCCAATTTACCTGAAATAGTACTGGCAGCAAGCCCGTCATTCCTTAATGACATGGCAAAATGCAATACTTCCACCTTGGGGATAGGGAAACCCGAATCCCATCCTCGCTTGGTCTGGAACAACTGAAAAGCCTGGAAGGCTGTGTGGTATGCAGCCCTGGTACGCCCCGCGAATGAGGCCTGAACCGAGGAACTTAACTCCAGGATCCAAGGTTCCACAAGTCGGCCGGCAGGGGTTCTGGGTTCTCGCTGGCCTCTGGAGCGAGCACGCGGAAACGCTCCATCTGGAAATGAGAGAGAGCATCTTCAATCTCATTCTCGAGTTCAGGAACGTGCCTCACTTGGAAAAGAATGTTGTGCTGCAAGCACAGCAGCACTAAGTGCCTAACCAAACCCATGACCCTCTGGGAACGGGATGTCAATGAATTAATTATTTGAACTACTCAGGGCCGGCCCCAGGCATGTGCCACATGTGTGGCCGCACATGGCCTCACCACCAGCTGGGGCCCTGCACTTGTCTGGCTGGGCAGCAGACTGCAGCCAGCTTCTCCCCCAGAAAGTGATTCTTCCTCCCCTCCCTGGCTCCAGACCCCATCCCTCACCTGCCTCTGCCTTCTAGTAGTGCTGCAGCTGTGGCAGCAGCAGCAGCGGGGACACTGGATCGGGCTGGGAGATAAGGCTGTTTACAAACAGCTCCTCCCCACGTGCTGATCAGAAGGTTGCTACCTTGTAAAGAAGGTTCTTCGAGATGGCTCCCAACATTCTCACAACTGGGTTGTGCGCGCTCACCCTGTTCAAATAATAGACCACATGATGGTCTTGAGCTCCTCTGGTATAAAAAGAACCCTCCCCCTCTGAATGACAGTTCCTTTCAACC
>QEPC01009496.1:221134-247938 GCA_003113815.1 Sphenodon punctatus | reverse complement strand
CCTCTGCTGTTTGTGGCATGGGTTCTGGTACAGGGCAATCCAATGTCTGCTGCTTCTGCCAATGCTGCCTCTGATTTGTGTGTGCCACGGGTTCTGTGCCATGGAAATCCAATGTCTGCTGCTGCTTATAAGGCCACCTCTGCTGTTTGTGGCATGGGTTCTGGTACAGGGCAATCCAATGTCTGCTGCTTCTGCCAGTGCTGCCTCTGATTTGTGTGTGCCACGGGTTCTGTGCCACGGAAATCCAATGTCTGCTGCTGATGCCATTGTCACCGCTGCTGTCTGTGCCATGGGTTCTGCTACCGGGTAATCCAATGTCTGCTGCTGCTACCAATGATGCCTCTGCTATCTGTGCCATGGGTTCTGTGCCCTGGCAAGCCAATGTCTGCTGATGCTGCCTATGCTGTCTCTGTTGTGCCATAGGTACTGTGCCCTGGCAATCTACTGGGTGGCCATGTGATACACTACCAGGCGAGGTTTGACCAATTGGCAGAATAGCTTGTTGAGATCCGGAGAATAGGATGAAGCCTGCAATGCCCAGCAAAGTAGTGGTGCCAGCCACCAAGCCCTGGCTGGGCCTCTGCCCCTGCTCTGCCGATGCCAGCCAGCATACAATGTCCGGCCGAGCAGGGGTGCCAGCCATCAAGTTCTGGATGGGCCTCTGCAGCTGCTCCACCGATGCGAGCATGCAATGCCCAGCCAAGTAGGGTTTATTTAATTTATTTATTTATCAAGTTTCTACCCTGCCCCTCCTAAAACAGCTTGGGGTGACTTACAATAAAAAAAACAACCACAAATAGAAAATACATCTAAAACCAGTTAAAACATTCCAAAATACAAGCATTAAAACAGGGCTGGGAATCATGATAAAATAATAAATAGGGTAAGGGGAGATAAAAACCCACTAACCCAACATCCCCCCCTCCCCAAAGGCCTGAGCGAACAGCCAGGTTTTACAACTTTGCCGGAATGTCAAAAGGCTTGGGGCCAGGTGAGCTTCCTCTGGGAGGGAGTTCCAAAAGTGTTTCCCGGCCACCAAGAATGCCCTCTCCATTGTGTTCCCCCGCTTAATGTGGGGGACCTCCAAGAAGGCACCCCCGGCAGACCGAAGGAGCCACTCTAGGGTGCGGAGGACGAGGCGGTCCCTGAGGTACAAGGGGCCCAGACTGTGAAGGGCCTTATAGATTAACACTAAAACTTTTAACCTGGCTCGGCACACTATTGGCAACCAGTGCAGAGTCCGGAGCATAGGTGTTATGTGCTCCCGACGACCCGTCCCTGAAAGGAGCCGGGTTGCTGCATTCTGCACTAGCTGCAGCCTCCGAACCAGGAACAAGGGAAGCCCCATGTAGAGCGCGTTGCAGTAGTCCAACTTTGAGGTGACGAAGGCATGGATGAGGGAGGACAGGTCCGGACCGGAGACGTACTGACGCAGCCTCCGCACCAGATGCAACTGGCGGAAGGCAGCCTTCGTGACCGCCTCCACCTGCCGCTCCAGGTGGAGATCTGCATCCAATATCACCCCCAGACTCCGGACCTGCTGAGCTATAGGAGGGAGAACCCCCCCCGATCAGGGGGGCCAACACCTCCCTCACTCTCCCCACCAACATCACCTCCATCTTATCGGGGTTGAGCTTCAGTCTGCTCTGCCACATCCATTCTGCCACAGCCTCCAAACACTGGGATAGCAACGAGATGGCAGGGTCTGGGTTAGTTGAAAAACAGAGGTAAAGCTGAGTATTATCAGCATATTGATGACATCGCACTCTGAACCCTCTCATGACCTCCCCCAAGGGCTGCATATATACATTAAATAATAATGGAGACAGGATGGAACCCTGCCGAACGCCGCATGATAAAGCATGGGGGCAAGATGTCTCATCCCCCAACATCACCCGCTGGCTTGTCCCCGAGAGGAATGAACGTAACCATTTAAGAACAGTCCCATCCAGACCCCCCAGGTCATGCAACCCTCTCAACAGCAGCCCATGGTCCACGGTGTAAAAAGTGGCCAAGAAATCTAGCAGGATGAGAAATGTTGAACATTCTGCTTCCACCTCCTGACGGAGATCATCGACCAAGGCCACCAATGCTGTCTCAGTGCCATAGCCGGGGCGGAACCCAGATTGAAAAGGGTCCAGAAAACCGATGCTATCTAGATGCACCTGGAGCTGGATCGTCACCGCCTGCTCAATAACCTTCCCTAAAAAGGGGAGGTTAGAGACGGGTCGGTAACCGGCGAGTGCGTCCATGTCCAGAGATGGTTTCTTCAGCAGGGGGCACACCACAGGCTCCTTGAGGCTGGGCGACAACCCCCCCTGCTGCAAGAATGCGTTCACCTTCACCACCCTCGCCAGCACCGTCCACAGCATCTCCCTGGAGGGTTTCACCAAACAGGATGGGCATGAATCAAGTTCGCAACAGGTGGCTCTCAGACCCCAAGACATCCACCGCATCGGTTGGCAACACTTCCTGAAACTCCCCCCTACAAAGCTGGACCAGATGGAGCCTCCATCCCCTCATGCTTTCCCCCTACTGCCCCTAATCCAGCATCAAAGTCGGTCTGAATCTGAGCGATCTTGTCTGTGAAGTAGATGACAAACTCCTCACAGCAGGCCTGGGACAAGTCCCCGTCCAAGCGGAGGGAGGCCGGACTAACCAGCCCCCACACCACCCGAAACTCCTTCCTTGCTATCCTCACAGCCTCAACATAGGACCGCAAATGGGCCCTATGGAGAAGTTGGTTGGAATCGGATCGAGTCCGATGCCAGCATCGCTCCAGCCCCTGCCTCGTTTCATACACCGCAGCCCCTCAGTAAACCAAGGGACCCTGTGGTGACAAGACCAAGACAGAAGGTGTCTCAGAGCCACCCTGTCAATGGCCTCCTCCAGCAAGCTGTTCCAATGCTGGACCAGCTCATCGATGGAGTGACCATCCTGGTCCAAGGTTAATTCCCTCAGGACCTCTTGGAACTGCTGGGGTTCCATCAGCCTCTGAGGGCGGACCATCCTAACTGGCCCCTTCCCCTTCTGGAGGGGGTGCACTGAGAGACCGGCCTGAAGGAGATAATGGTCCGTCCATGACAAGGGCACTGCCCTAACCTACCCCACAACCGGACCCCCCGCCTCAAGGCCAGAACTGAAGATCAGGTCGAGGGTATGCCCCCCCACGTGGGTCAGCAGATAACCTCCTGGGACAAATCCATGGTTGCCATGGTGGTCATGAATTCTCGCTCCGCTCTCACAAGGCCGGCGTTGGCATGAATGTTGAAGTCCCCCAGAACCAAGGTCCTAGAGGAGCCCAGCACCACCTCCGAGGCCAGCTCTGCTAGAGCGGTAAGGGATGCCACAGGACAGGAAGGGGCCCGGTATACAAACAGCACCCCTAGCTTGCCCCTGGCCAAATCAAACACCACATGAAGGACTTCCATACCCACAATCTCCTGAACTGGATACCTCCTAACAGGTCAGTCCTCTCTAAAAATAATCACACCACCACCTCCCCAGCCATCTGTGTGGGGCTGATGTTGCACAGCATACCTGGCCGGAACGAGATCGGCCAAAGTTGGACTAGCCAAGTCGTCCAGCCAGGTTTCCATAATACATCAATCAATCAATATAAAGTTTATTGTTGTGACAACGTGTCATAAACAAAATATGCTCCATAATACATGCGAGGTCCACGGCCCCATCCGAGATTATATCCCGGACTATTGGGGCCTTGTTAACAACGGACCTCACATTTAGCAACAGTCAGCAACCCCCCACGTGTGGACCTTGGACCCAGCTCCTCCCTAGGGGCGCGAGCCATCCAACCCCATGGACCATACCGTCCATGTGCAAGAACCACCCCTATAGCTGCACCCTCCCCCCTGTCCACCAAATCCTGGGCCCCCAAACCTGGATGCTCGCCCTGTGGCCTCCCTCCCCACCTCCCCCCCAAAACCTCCTCCCATCCCCCCAGCCATCCTGCTGCCACCAGGGGCCAGTAGGGGACATTCCCCCTCCCACCCAACTTCCCTCTCTCACCGGGGTTAGTCTACCTCCCACCACCACCAATAACCCTCCCAATACTCCCCCTACTGCCACCAGGTCAAATACCGGGATACCCTCCCCACCTCCTCCCTCTAACCACCCCTCCTACACCCCCACCCTTCCTCCCCAGCTCTGAACAACAAGGGACCCCACCGAGACATCCCCTGAAGCCCCAAAGTGCCATGCCCTTTAGCTGCGGCTCTTCAGCTCGTGGGCTACGGCTTGCAGCCTGTGGCGGGAGCCGCTGGCGGCTGGGTTTTATAGCCCCGGCTACTTCTGGGTGGGGGAGGGGAAAAGTTGGCCCTCAAGACCGGCTTCTGAGTCCCCCCTCCATCCCCCAGGATTCACACAGGTCTTTTTTCCCCGCAGGTCAAGTGGAGCAGAGCAGTGGCGGCGACAATGGACCCCCTCCTCACCGGCAGCAGGTGGAATCAGTGCAGTGGAGGCAAGCAGACAGGTAAAACAGTAATGACAGGAGCCACTGACCGCTGGGCTTTATAGCTCCGGCTACTTCCGGGGGGGGGGGACAGGACAAGCCGGCCCTCATGACCCACTTCTGCATTCCCCCCCACCCTCCGGCCACTACAGAAACAGGACCCACCATCAGGGTTTTGGGGCCTACGTTCTAGGCAGGGAGGGCTGTTGTTCCACTTGTCTGCAAGTGTCCCACACAGAGGGCAGCTACCCTGCAACGCCCGGCCAAGTAGGGGTGCCAGACACCGAGCCCTGGCCGGGCCTCTGCTGCTATTCTGACGATGCCAGCCTCCCAGCAACGCCCAGCCAAGCAGGGATGCCAGCCACTGAGCCCTGGCCGGACCTCTGCCACTGCTCCACTGNCTTAGTTATAGAGATAGATAGAGATAGTTTGTAGTGATTCAGTTTTAATATACTATAGTGTTTTTGTAGGACTAGGCCTTTGTAGATATTAGATAATATTTCATTTAGTTTCATAGGTTTTAGAATAGTTAATAGTAGTTAGAGTTAGTGTAAATATATATAATATTAGGTTACCAATTTGAATAAATAAATTAAAAAATATATAAAATCATCCTCTGCATTCCATGCGTGGGAAAAATGGAAAAATGGAGAAGGGAAGCAGGAGAGGCCGATCTGCTGACCGTAAAGCGGGCAATGGGGCATGTGGCAGAGGTGGCAGGGGTCATAGCAGTAGGCATCAGCAGCAGCCTGAGCCCATCACCAAGCCCTAAACGGCACAGGCCTGATTTTGGCAGTCAGGCTTCAGAGGCTCCCAGTAGTGGCACTAGGGGTGTGGTTCAGTGGTGCCTTCTGCCAGTGTCATCCACTGCCATGCAAGGCACTGGAAGGCCTGCAGTCCAGGAGGCTGCGGCTGTCTCTGCCGGAGCAGGTGCAGGTGCTTCAGGGTCAGATGTTCCTCCAGGGCCACCAATGTCCCCGACCCCCATTATTGAGGTGATCCCCAGCAGTCCAGGACTGGTGGATCCCACCCCAGCTGCTAGAGGCAGGGCCTGATCTGTGGGCAATGGCAGCAGGGAGAGCAGCAGCAGCACCAGCACCAGCAGAAGCAGCAACTGCTATAGGAGGCACAGGGAGAGTGGCAGCAGCATGGTGGGCACAGGAGCCCATCAGCCTCAGGGTCCCAGTACTCCCCTTCGTGGGGGGACATCTCTCTGTTTGGGGACAGTGAGGCAGACACTAGTCCTGCGGAGGAGATGTCTGGTGCTGAGGCAATGGCTGTCCCTCCAAGAGCCATGTCGCCACCATGTTCTGCCCCTCCCAGCAGCGCTGGAAGCAGTGCAGCACCCAGTGTGGGCCAGAATGCAGGAGGGGGCAAAAAATCCTCCGTCTGGGCACATTTTAAGTTGGTGCGGGCAGATGATCCCAGGGAGGTGCAGTGCATTTTGTGCCAGAAGGTGGTGAAGCGCAGGCAGGTGCTCGCCAACCTTGGCACACCTGCCATGGAGAGGCACCTGAAGGGATGCCACAGCGCTGTGCTGTTAAGTGGGCAGGAAGAGGCAGTGGATGCCAGTGGGTTCCTGACTACAGTGGCCAGTCATCCGCCTCCACCAGTGGGCAAGCGTCCTGCTCTAACAACTGCCTCTAGCAGCAGGACCAGTATCACTGCTAGTGGGAGCAGCAGCAGCAGCATCAGTGTACCATGGAGAATCTGGGGTGGGGGGCAGCTGCCAAGTCCATCGGCAGGTGCAGGATGTGGAGGGTGGCCTAGCTTTCAACTGAAAGCCATGAGTATGTTGGGGGAAATGATCGCACTGGATGAGCAGCCCTTTTCAGTTGGGGACATGGGGTTTTGGCACCTGATTGGCTTCCTGTCCCCGCAGTTTAAGCTGCCCTCGCGCACCACCCTGAGTCAGCAGGTGGTGCCAGCCCTGCACCGGGCTTTAAAGGAGCGGGTGAGGGAACAGTTGGCAAAGGGTGGGCAGCAGCAGCACCCCTATTACAAGAAGTTATATGCAGGGGGCTCTGGCAAGCATGGGCTCATGCACAGCAGGGCAGGCAGCGTGAATGAGGGCAGAGGTGGAGGTGGTGCCCGGGCAGAGTTACATGAGGGAGTACAACATTGCCTCTGCAGCAGTGGAGAGCTACCTGGAGGAGGAGCCGTGCATTGAACGCAGCAGTGATCCCTTGGCCTACTGGGCTGGCAAGACCAATGTGTGGCTGGCCCTGTCCAAAGTGGCCAAGGGTCTCTTGTCCTGCCCACCAAGCAGTGTCCCCAGTGAGCGGGTGTTCTGCCTACCCATGCTCATGCCACACTGCCTGTCTGCCCGCCCACCCTCCCAGGTGGCCAAGATCAAAGCCTTCCTCAGTCTGCCTTCCCATGCTCATGCCATGCTGGCTGCCTGTCTGCCCACCCACCCCGGTGGCCAAGATCAAAGGCTGCCTCAGTCTGCCTTCCCATACTCATGCCATGCTACCTGTCTGCCCACCCACCCAGGTGGCCAATATCAAAGCCTGCCTCACTCTGCCTTCATCTCATGCCATGCTGCCTGTCTGCCCACCCTGGTTGCTAATCTCAAACCCTGCCTCAGTCTGCCTTCTGCTCATGTCAACGTGCCTGTCTGCCCACCCTGTGGGCAAAGCTGAAGCCCTGCCCCAGCCTGCCTGTCTCTCCTGCCAAAGTGCCTGTGCCTGTCCTGGCAACCCTGGGTGATATGCCCCACTGGTCTGGTAATCCCATTGCTGCTGTCTACTGGTCCATGGGTGCTCTGCTCTGGCCAATCCAAATGTGCCCACGCAATCCTGCTGCTGCCATCTGCTGCTGCTTGGGAGCTCTTTCCTGGAAAATCCTACCATCTTGGCTCCATGGGTGCTGCACATAGGCAAATCCTGCTGCTGCCATCTCTGCTGTTCCATGGGTCCTGTGCCCGGTCAATCCAATGTCTGCTGCTGCTTCCAAGGCCGCCTCTGCTGTTTGTGGCATGGGTTCTGGTACAGGGCAATCCAATGTCTGCTGCTTCTGCCAATGCTGCCTCTGATTTGTGTGTGCCACGGGTTCTGTGCCATGGAAATCCAATGTCTGCTGCTGCTTATAAGGCCACCTCTGCTGTTTGTGGCATGGGTTCTGGTACAGGGCAATCCAATGTCTGCTGCTTCTGCCAATGCTGCCTCTGATTTGTGTGTGCCACGGGTTCTGTGCCATGGAAATCCAATGTCTGCTGCTGCTTATAAGGCCACCTCTGCTGTTTGTGGCATGGGTTCTGGTACAGGGCAATCCAATGTCTGCTGCTTCTGCCAGTGCTGCCTCTGATTTGTGTGTGCCACGGGTTCTGTGCCACGGAAATCCAATGTCTGCTGCTGATGCCATTGTCACCGCTGCTGTCTGTGCCATGGGTTCTGCTACCGGGTAATCCAATGTCTGCTGCTGCTACCAATGATGCCTCTGCTATCTGTGCCATGGGTTCTGTGCCCTGGCAAGCCAATGTCTGCTGATGCTGCCTATGCTGTCTCTGTTGTGCCATAGGTACTGTGCCCTGGCAATCTACTGGGTGGCCATGTGATACACTACCAGGCGAGGTTTGACCAATTGGCAGAATAGCTTGTTGAGATCCGGAGAATAGGATGAAGCCTGCAATGCCCAGCAAAGTAGTGGTGCCAGCCACCAAGCCCTGGCTGGGCCTCTGCCCCTGCTCTGCCGATGCCAGCCAGCATACAATGTCCGGCCGAGCAGGGGTGCCAGCCATCAAGTTCTGGATGGGCCTCTGCAGCTGCTCCACCGATGCGAGCATGCAATGCCCAGCCAAGTAGGGTTTATTTAATTTATTTATTTATCAAGTTTCTACCCTGCCCCTCCTAAAACAGCTTGGGGTGACTTACAATAAAAAAAACAACCACAAATAGAAAATACATCTAAAACCAGTTAAAACATTCCAAAATACAAGCATTAAAACAGGGCTGGGAATCATGATAAAATAATAAATAGGGTAAGGGGAGATAAAAACCCACTAACCCAACATCCCCCCCTCCCCAAAGGCCTGAGCGAACAGCCAGGTTTTACAACTTTGCCGGAATGTCAAAAGGCTTGGGGCCAGGTGAGCTTCCTCTGGGAGGGAGTTCCAAAAGTGTTTCCCGGCCACCAAGAATGCCCTCTCCATTGTGTTCCCCCGCTTAATGTGGGGGACCTCCAAGAAGGCACCCCCGGCAGACCGAAGGAGCCACTCTAGGGTGCGGAGGACGAGGCGGTCCCTGAGGTACAAGGGGCCCAGACTGTGAAGGGCCTTATAGATTAACACTAAAACTTTTAACCTGGCTCGGCACACTATTGGCAACCAGTGCAGAGTCCGGAGCATAGGTGTTATGTGCTCCCGACGACCCGTCCCTGAAAGGAGCCGGGTTGCTGCATTCTGCACTAGCTGCAGCCTCCGAACCAGGAACAAGGGAAGCCCCATGTAGAGCGCGTTGCAGTAGTCCAACTTTGAGGTGACGAAGGCATGGATGAGGGAGGACAGGTCCGGACCGGAGACGTACTGACGCAGCCTCCGCACCAGATGCAACTGGCGGAAGGCAGCCTTCGTGACCGCCTCCACCTGCCGCTCCAGGTGGAGATCTGCATCCAATATCACCCCCAGACTCCGGACCTGCTGAGCTATAGGAGGGAGAACCCCCCCCGATCAGGGGGGCCAACACCTCCCTCACTCTCCCCACCAACATCACCTCCATCTTATCGGGGTTGAGCTTCAGTCTGCTCTGCCACATCCATTCTGCCACAGCCTCCAAACACTGGGATAGCAACGAGATGGCAGGGTCTGGGTTAGTTGAAAAACAGAGGTAAAGCTGAGTATTATCAGCATATTGATGACATCGCACTCTGAACCCTCTCATGACCTCCCCCAAGGGCTGCATATATACATTAAATAATAATGGAGACAGGATGGAACCCTGCCGAACGCCGCATGATAAAGCATGGGGGCAAGATGTCTCATCCCCCAACATCACCCGCTGGCTTGTCCCCGAGAGGAATGAACGTAACCATTTAAGAACAGTCCCATCCAGACCCCCCAGGTCATGCAACCCTCTCAACAGCAGCCCATGGTCCACGGTGTAAAAAGTGGCCAAGAAATCTAGCAGGATGAGAAATGTTGAACATTCTGCTTCCACCTCCTGACGGAGATCATCGACCAAGGCCACCAATGCTGTCTCAGTGCCATAGCCGGGGCGGAACCCAGATTGAAAAGGGTCCAGAAAACCGATGCTATCTAGATGCACCTGGAGCTGGATCGTCACCGCCTGCTCAATAACCTTCCCTAAAAAGGGGAGGTTAGAGACGGGTCGGTAACCGGCGAGTGCGTCCATGTCCAGAGATGGTTTCTTCAGCAGGGGGCACACCACAGGCTCCTTGAGGCTGGGCGACAACCCCCCCTGCTGCAAGAATGCGTTCACCTTCACCACCCTCGCCAGCACCGTCCACAGCATCTCCCTGGAGGGTTTCACCAAACAGGATGGGCATGAATCAAGTTCGCAACAGGTGGCTCTCAGACCCCAAGACATCCACCGCATCGGTTGGCAACACTTCCTGAAACTCCCCCCTACAAAGCTGGACCAGATGGAGCCTCCATCCCCTCATGCTTTCCCCCTACTGCCCCTAATCCAGCATCAAAGTCGGTCTGAATCTGAGCGATCTTGTCTGTGAAGTAGATGACAAACTCCTCACAGCAGGCCTGGGACAAGTCCCCGTCCAAGCGGAGGGAGGCCGGACTAACCAGCCCCCACACCACCCGAAACTCCTTCCTTGCTATCCTCACAGCCTCAACATAGGACCGCAAATGGGCCCTATGGAGAAGTTGGTTGGAATCGGATCGAGTCCGATGCCAGCATCGCTCCAGCCCCTGCCTCGTTTCATACACCGCAGCCCCTCAGTAAACCAAGGGACCCTGTGGTGACAAGACCAAGACAGAAGGTGTCTCAGAGCCACCCTGTCAATGGCCTCCTCCAGCAAGCTGTTCCAATGCTGGACCAGCTCATCGATGGAGTGACCATCCTGGTCCAAGGTTAATTCCCTCAGGACCTCTTGGAACTGCTGGGGTTCCATCAGCCTCTGAGGGCGGACCATCCTAACTGGCCCCTTCCCCTTCTGGAGGGGGTGCACTGAGAGACCGGCCTGAAGGAGATAATGGTCCGTCCATGACAAGGGCACTGCCCTAACCTACCCCACAACCGGACCCCCCGCCTCAAGGCCAGAACTGAAGATCAGGTCGAGGGTATGCCCCCCCACGTGGGTCAGCAGATAACCTCCTGGGACAAATCCATGGTTGCCATGGTGGTCATGAATTCTCGCTCCGCTCTCACAAGGCCGGCGTTGGCATGAATGTTGAAGTCCCCCAGAACCAAGGTCCTAGAGGAGCCCAGCACCACCTCCGAGGCCAGCTCTGCTAGAGCGGTAAGGGATGCCACAGGACAGGAAGGGGCCCGGTATACAAACAGCACCCCTAGCTTGCCCCTGGCCAAATCAAACACCACATGAAGGACTTCCATACCCACAATCTCCTGAACTGGATACCTCCTAACAGGTCAGTCCTCTCTAAAAATAATCACACCACCACCTCCCCAGCCATCTGTGTGGGGCTGATGTTGCACAGCATACCTGGCCGGAACGAGATCGGCCAAAGTTGGACTAGCCAAGTCGTCCAGCCAGGTTTCCATAATACATCAATCAATCAATATAAAGTTTATTGTTGTGACAACGTGTCATAAACAAAATATGCTCCATAATACATGCGAGGTCCACGGCCCCATCCGAGATTATATCCCGGACTATTGGGGCCTTGTTAACAACGGACCTCACATTTAGCAACAGTCAGCAACCCCCCACGTGTGGACCTTGGACCCAGCTCCTCCCTAGGGGCGCGAGCCATCCAACCCCATGGACCATACCGTCCATGTGCAAGAACCACCCCTATAGCTGCACCCTCCCCCCTGTCCACCAAATCCTGGGCCCCCAAACCTGGATGCTCGCCCTGTGGCCTCCCTCCCCACCTCCCCCCCAAAACCTCCTCCCATCCCCCCAGCCATCCTGCTGCCACCAGGGGCCAGTAGGGGACATTCCCCCTCCCACCCAACTTCCCTCTCTCACCGGGGTTAGTCTACCTCCCACCACCACCAATAACCCTCCCAATACTCCCCCTACTGCCACCAGGTCAAATACCGGGATACCCTCCCCACCTCCTCCCTCTAACCACCCCTCCTACACCCCCACCCTTCCTCCCCAGCTCTGAACAACAAGGGACCCCACCGAGACATCCCCTGAAGCCCCAAAGTGCCATGCCCTTTAGCTGCGGCTCTTCAGCTCGTGGGCTACGGCTTGCAGCCTGTGGCGGGAGCCGCTGGCGGCTGGGTTTTATAGCCCCGGCTACTTCTGGGTGGGGGAGGGGAAAAGTTGGCCCTCAAGACCGGCTTCTGAGTCCCCCCTCCATCCCCCAGGATTCACACAGGTCTTTTTTCCCCGCAGGTCAAGTGGAGCAGAGCAGTGGCGGCGACAATGGACCCCCTCCTCACCGGCAGCAGGTGGAATCAGTGCAGTGGAGGCAAGCAGACAGGTAAAACAGTAATGACAGGAGCCACTGACCGCTGGGCTTTATAGCTCCGGCTACTTCCGGGGGGGGGGGACAGGACAAGCCGGCCCTCATGACCCACTTCTGCATTCCCCCCCACCCTCCGGCCACTACAGAAACAGGACCCACCATCAGGGTTTTGGGGCCTACGTTCTAGGCAGGGAGGGCTGTTGTTCCACTTGTCTGCAAGTGTCCCACACAGAGGGCAGCTACCCTGCAACGCCCGGCCAAGTAGGGGTGCCAGACACCGAGCCCTGGCCGGGCCTCTGCTGCTATTCTGACGATGCCAGCCTCCCAGCAACGCCCAGCCAAGCAGGGATGCCAGCCACTGAGCCCTGGCCGGACCTCTGCCACTGCTCCACTGGTGCCAGCCAGCCTGCAATGCCCAGGTGAGTAGGGGTGCCAGCCACTCCAGCCCCAGGACCCACCATTAGGGATCTTTGGTCTACGTTCCAGGCAGGGAGGGGTGTTGTTCTGCTTGTCTTCAAGTGTCCCACACAGAGGCCAGCCAGCCTGCAATGCCCAACCAAGTAGGGGTGCCAGCCACTGAGCCCTGGCCAGGCCTCTGCTGTTGCTCCACCAATGCCAGCCAGCCTGTTAAGCCTGGCTGAGCAGAGGTGCCAGCCACCAAACCCTGGATGGGCCTCTGCCACTGATCCATCAATGCCAGCCAACCAGCCTGCAATGCCTGGCCAAGTAGGGATGCCAGCCACTCCAGTCTGAGGACCCACAATCAGGGTTCTGGGGCCCTCATTCCGCTCATGGGGAGTGGTCATTCCACTTCATCTAGAAGCTGCCACTCCAGTCCCAGGACACACCATCAGGGTTTTGGGGCCATCATTCCAATCATGGGGAGCCATCATTCCACTTCATCCAGAATCAGCCACTCCAGCCCCAGGACCCACGATTAGGTTTCTGGGGCCTATGTTACAGTCATGGGGGGATGTCCATCCACTTCAACTAGAAGCTGCCACTGTAATCCCAGGACCCACCCTCAGGGTTCTGGGGCTGTCATTCCACTCACGGGGAGCTGTTGTTCCACTTCATCTAGAAGCTCCCACTCTAGTCCCAGGACCCACCCTCAGGGTCCTGGGGCTGTCATTACACTCACAGGGAGCCATTTTTCCACTTCATCTAGAAGCTGTCACTCCAGTCCCAGGACCCACCCTCAAGGTTTTGAGGCCGTCATTCCACTCACGGGGAGCCGTCATTCCACCGCATCAAGAAAAGGCCAGCCACTCCAGCCCACGGATCCACCATCAGATTTATGGGGCCTATATTACAGGCATGGGGTGCTATCCATCCACATCATCTAGAAGCTGCCACCCTAGTCCCAAAACCCACGGTCAGGGTTCTGGGGCTGTCATTCCACTCACGGGGAGCAGTTGTTCCACTTCATCTAGGAGCTGCCATTCCAGTCCCAGGACCCACCCTCAGGGTTCTGGGGCCATCATTCTACTCACAGGGAGAAGTCACTCCTCCGCATCAAGAAACAGTCAGCCACTCCAACCCCAGGACCCCCCCTCAGGGTTCTGGGGCCTACAATACACGCATGGGGGACTGCCCATCCCCCATAATCAAGAAGCTGTCACTCCAGCCCCAGGACCCACCATCATGGTTCTGGGGTCTACATTCTAGGCAGGGAGGGGTGTAATTTCACTTGTCTGCAAGTGTCCCACACGGAGGCCAGCCAGCCTGCAATGCCAGGCCAAGTAGGGGTGCCAGCCACCGAGCCCTGGCTGGGCCTCTGCTGCTGCTCTGCTGATGCCAGTCAGCCTGCAACACCCAGCTAAGTAGGGGTGCCAGACACTGAGCCCTGGCTCGGCCTCTGCCGCTGCTCTGCTGATGCCATCCAGCCTGCAATGCCCAGCCGAGTAGGCGTGCCAGTCACTCCAGTCCGAGGACCCACCCTCAGGGTTCTGGTACTGTCATTCTTCTCACAGGGATCCATAATTCCACTTCATGTAGAAGCTGCCTCTCCACTCCCAGGACACACCATCAGGGTTCTGGGGCAGTCATTCCAATTATGGGTAGCCATCATTCCACTTCATCCAGAAGCAGCCACTCCAGCCACAGGACCCATCATCACGGTTCTGGNATTTGTGTGTGCCACGGGTTCTGTGCCATGGAAATCCAATGTCTGCTGCTGCTTATAAGGCCACCTCTGCTGTTTGTGGCATGGGTTCTGGTACAGGGCAATCCAATGTCTGCTGCTTCTGCCAGTGCTGCCTCTGATTTGTGTGTGCCACGGGTTCTGTGCCACGGAAATCCAATGTCTGCTGCTGATGCCATTGTCACCGCTGCTGTCTGTGCCATGGGTTCTGCTACCGGGTAATCCAATGTCTGCTGCTGCTACCAATGATGCCTCTGCTATCTGTGCCATGGGTTCTGTGCCCTGGCAAGCCAATGTCTGCTGATGCTGCCTATGCTGTCTCTGTTGTGCCATAGGTACTGTGCCCTGGCAATCTACTGGGTGGCCATGTGATACACTACCAGGCGAGGTTTGACCAATTGGCAGAATAGCTTGTTGAGATCCGGAGAATAGGATGAAGCCTGCAATGCCCAGCAAAGTAGTGGTGCCAGCCACCAAGCCCTGGCTGGGCCTCTGCCCCTGCTCTGCCGATGCCAGCCAGCATACAATGTCCGGCCGAGCAGGGGTGCCAGCCATCAAGTTCTGGATGGGCCTCTGCAGCTGCTCCACCGATGCGAGCATGCAATGCCCAGCCAAGTAGGGTTTATTTAATTTATTTATTTATCAAGTTTCTACCCTGCCCCTCCTAAAACAGCTTGGGGTGACTTACAATAAAAAAAACAACCACAAATAGAAAATACATCTAAAACCAGTTAAAACATTCCAAAATACAAGCATTAAAACAGGGCTGGGAATCATGATAAAATAATAAATAGGGTAAGGGGAGATAAAAACCCACTAACCCAACATCCCCCCCTCCCCAAAGGCCTGAGCGAACAGCCAGGTTTTACAACTTTGCCGGAATGTCAAAAGGCTTGGGGCCAGGTGAGCTTCCTCTGGGAGGGAGTTCCAAAAGTGTTTCCCGGCCACCAAGAATGCCCTCTCCATTGTGTTCCCCCGCTTAATGTGGGGGACCTCCAAGAAGGCACCCCCGGCAGACCGAAGGAGCCACTCTAGGGTGCGGAGGACGAGGCGGTCCCTGAGGTACAAGGGGCCCAGACTGTGAAGGGCCTTATAGATTAACACTAAAACTTTTAACCTGGCTCGGCACACTATTGGCAACCAGTGCAGAGTCCGGAGCATAGGTGTTATGTGCTCCCGACGACCCGTCCCTGAAAGGAGCCGGGTTGCTGCATTCTGCACTAGCTGCAGCCTCCGAACCAGGAACAAGGGAAGCCCCATGTAGAGCGCGTTGCAGTAGTCCAACTTTGAGGTGACGAAGGCATGGATGAGGGAGGACAGGTCCGGACCGGAGACGTACTGACGCAGCCTCCGCACCAGATGCAACTGGCGGAAGGCAGCCTTCGTGACCGCCTCCACCTGCCGCTCCAGGTGGAGATCTGCATCCAATATCACCCCCAGACTCCGGACCTGCTGAGCTATAGGAGGGAGAACCCCCCCCGATCAGGGGGGCCAACACCTCCCTCACTCTCCCCACCAACATCACCTCCATCTTATCGGGGTTGAGCTTCAGTCTGCTCTGCCACATCCATTCTGCCACAGCCTCCAAACACTGGGATAGCAACGAGATGGCAGGGTCTGGGTTAGTTGAAAAACAGAGGTAAAGCTGAGTATTATCAGCATATTGATGACATCGCACTCTGAACCCTCTCATGACCTCCCCCAAGGGCTGCATATATACATTAAATAATAATGGAGACAGGATGGAACCCTGCCGAACGCCGCATGATAAAGCATGGGGGCAAGATGTCTCATCCCCCAACATCACCCGCTGGCTTGTCCCCGAGAGGAATGAACGTAACCATTTAAGAACAGTCCCATCCAGACCCCCCAGGTCATGCAACCCTCTCAACAGCAGCCCATGGTCCACGGTGTAAAAAGTGGCCAAGAAATCTAGCAGGATGAGAAATGTTGAACATTCTGCTTCCACCTCCTGACGGAGATCATCGACCAAGGCCACCAATGCTGTCTCAGTGCCATAGCCGGGGCGGAACCCAGATTGAAAAGGGTCCAGAAAACCGATGCTATCTAGATGCACCTGGAGCTGGATCGTCACCGCCTGCTCAATAACCTTCCCTAAAAAGGGGAGGTTAGAGACGGGTCGGTAACCGGCGAGTGCGTCCATGTCCAGAGATGGTTTCTTCAGCAGGGGGCACACCACAGGCTCCTTGAGGCTGGGCGACAACCCCCCCTGCTGCAAGAATGCGTTCACCTTCACCACCCTCGCCAGCACCGTCCACAGCATCTCCCTGGAGGGTTTCACCAAACAGGATGGGCATGAATCAAGTTCGCAACAGGTGGCTCTCAGACCCCAAGACATCCACCGCATCGGTTGGCAACACTTCCTGAAACTCCCCCCTACAAAGCTGGACCAGATGGAGCCTCCATCCCCTCATGCTTTCCCCCTACTGCCCCTAATCCAGCATCAAAGTCGGTCTGAATCTGAGCGATCTTGTCTGTGAAGTAGATGACAAACTCCTCACAGCAGGCCTGGGACAAGTCCCCGTCCAAGCGGAGGGAGGCCGGACTAACCAGCCCCCACACCACCCGAAACTCCTTCCTTGCTATCCTCACAGCCTCAACATAGGACCGCAAATGGGCCCTATGGAGAAGTTGGTTGGAATCGGATCGAGTCCGATGCCAGCATCGCTCCAGCCCCTGCCTCGTTTCATACACCGCAGCCCCTCAGTAAACCAAGGGACCCTGTGGTGACAAGACCAAGACAGAAGGTGTCTCAGAGCCACCCTGTCAATGGCCTCCTCCAGCAAGCTGTTCCAATGCTGGACCAGCTCATCGATGGAGTGACCATCCTGGTCCAAGGTTAATTCCCTCAGGACCTCTTGGAACTGCTGGGGTTCCATCAGCCTCTGAGGGCGGACCATCCTAACTGGCCCCTTCCCCTTCTGGAGGGGGTGCACTGAGAGACCGGCCTGAAGGAGATAATGGTCCGTCCATGACAAGGGCACTGCCCTAACCTACCCCACAACCGGACCCCCCGCCTCAAGGCCAGAACTGAAGATCAGGTCGAGGGTATGCCCCCCCACGTGGGTCAGCAGATAACCTCCTGGGACAAATCCATGGTTGCCATGGTGGTCATGAATTCTCGCTCCGCTCTCACAAGGCCGGCGTTGGCATGAATGTTGAAGTCCCCCAGAACCAAGGTCCTAGAGGAGCCCAGCACCACCTCCGAGGCCAGCTCTGCTAGAGCGGTAAGGGATGCCACAGGACAGGAAGGGGCCCGGTATACAAACAGCACCCCTAGCTTGCCCCTGGCCAAATCAAACACCACATGAAGGACTTCCATACCCACAATCTCCTGAACTGGATACCTCCTAACAGGTCAGTCCTCTCTAAAAATAATCACACCACCACCTCCCCAGCCATCTGTGTGGGGCTGATGTTGCACAGCATACCTGGCCGGAACGAGATCGGCCAAAGTTGGACTAGCCAAGTCGTCCAGCCAGGTTTCCATAATACATCAATCAATCAATATAAAGTTTATTGTTGTGACAACGTGTCATAAACAAAATATGCTCCATAATACATGCGAGGTCCACGGCCCCATCCGAGATTATATCCCGGACTATTGGGGCCTTGTTAACAACGGACCTCACATTTAGCAACAGTCAGCAACCCCCCACGTGTGGACCTTGGACCCAGCTCCTCCCTAGGGGCGCGAGCCATCCAACCCCATGGACCATACCGTCCATGTGCAAGAACCACCCCTATAGCTGCACCCTCCCCCCTGTCCACCAAATCCTGGGCCCCCAAACCTGGATGCTCGCCCTGTGGCCTCCCTCCCCACCTCCCCCCCAAAACCTCCTCCCATCCCCCCAGCCATCCTGCTGCCACCAGGGGCCAGTAGGGGACATTCCCCCTCCCACCCAACTTCCCTCTCTCACCGGGGTTAGTCTACCTCCCACCACCACCAATAACCCTCCCAATACTCCCCCTACTGCCACCAGGTCAAATACCGGGATACCCTCCCCACCTCCTCCCTCTAACCACCCCTCCTACACCCCCACCCTTCCTCCCCAGCTCTGAACAACAAGGGACCCCACCGAGACATCCCCTGAAGCCCCAAAGTGCCATGCCCTTTAGCTGCGGCTCTTCAGCTCGTGGGCTACGGCTTGCAGCCTGTGGCGGGAGCCGCTGGCGGCTGGGTTTTATAGCCCCGGCTACTTCTGGGTGGGGGAGGGGAAAAGTTGGCCCTCAAGACCGGCTTCTGAGTCCCCCCTCCATCCCCCAGGATTCACACAGGTCTTTTTTCCCCGCAGGTCAAGTGGAGCAGAGCAGTGGCGGCGACAATGGACCCCCTCCTCACCGGCAGCAGGTGGAATCAGTGCAGTGGAGGCAAGCAGACAGGTAAAACAGTAATGACAGGAGCCACTGACCGCTGGGCTTTATAGCTCCGGCTACTTCCGGGGGGGGGGGACAGGACAAGCCGGCCCTCATGACCCACTTCTGCATTCCCCCCCACCCTCCGGCCACTACAGAAACAGGACCCACCATCAGGGTTTTGGGGCCTACGTTCTAGGCAGGGAGGGCTGTTGTTCCACTTGTCTGCAAGTGTCCCACACAGAGGGCAGCTACCCTGCAACGCCCGGCCAAGTAGGGGTGCCAGACACCGAGCCCTGGCCGGGCCTCTGCTGCTATTCTGACGATGCCAGCCTCCCAGCAACGCCCAGCCAAGCAGGGATGCCAGCCACTGAGCCCTGGCCGGACCTCTGCCACTGCTCCACTGGTGCCAGCCAGCCTGCAATGCCCAGGTGAGTAGGGGTGCCAGCCACTCCAGCCCCAGGACCCACCATTAGGGATCTTTGGTCTACGTTCCAGGCAGGGAGGGGTGTTGTTCTGCTTGTCTTCAAGTGTCCCACACAGAGGCCAGCCAGCCTGCAATGCCCAACCAAGTAGGGGTGCCAGCCACTGAGCCCTGGCCAGGCCTCTGCTGTTGCTCCACCAATGCCAGCCAGCCTGTTAAGCCTGGCTGAGCAGAGGTGCCAGCCACCAAACCCTGGATGGGCCTCTGCCACTGATCCATCAATGCCAGCCAACCAGCCTGCAATGCCTGGCCAAGTAGGGATGCCAGCCACTCCAGTCTGAGGACCCACAATCAGGGTTCTGGGGCCCTCATTCCGCTCATGGGGAGTGGTCATTCCACTTCATCTAGAAGCTGCCACTCCAGTCCCAGGACACACCATCAGGGTTTTGGGGCCATCATTCCAATCATGGGGAGCCATCATTCCACTTCATCCAGAATCAGCCACTCCAGCCCCAGGACCCACGATTAGGTTTCTGGGGCCTATGTTACAGTCATGGGGGGATGTCCATCCACTTCAACTAGAAGCTGCCACTGTAATCCCAGGACCCACCCTCAGGGTTCTGGGGCTGTCATTCCACTCACGGGGAGCTGTTGTTCCACTTCATCTAGAAGCTCCCACTCTAGTCCCAGGACCCACCCTCAGGGTCCTGGGGCTGTCATTACACTCACAGGGAGCCATTTTTCCACTTCATCTAGAAGCTGTCACTCCAGTCCCAGGACCCACCCTCAAGGTTTTGAGGCCGTCATTCCACTCACGGGGAGCCGTCATTCCACCGCATCAAGAAAAGGCCAGCCACTCCAGCCCACGGATCCACCATCAGATTTATGGGGCCTATATTACAGGCATGGGGTGCTATCCATCCACATCATCTAGAAGCTGCCACCCTAGTCCCAAAACCCACGGTCAGGGTTCTGGGGCTGTCATTCCACTCACGGGGAGCAGTTGTTCCACTTCATCTAGGAGCTGCCATTCCAGTCCCAGGACCCACCCTCAGGGTTCTGGGGCCATCATTCTACTCACAGGGAGAAGTCACTCCTCCGCATCAAGAAACAGTCAGCCACTCCAACCCCAGGACCCCCCCTCAGGGTTCTGGGGCCTACAATACACGCATGGGGGACTGCCCATCCCCCATAATCAAGAAGCTGTCACTCCAGCCCCAGGACCCACCATCATGGTTCTGGGGTCTACATTCTAGGCAGGGAGGGGTGTAATTTCACTTGTCTGCAAGTGTCCCACACGGAGGCCAGCCAGCCTGCAATGCCAGGCCAAGTAGGGGTGCCAGCCACCGAGCCCTGGCTGGGCCTCTGCTGCTGCTCTGCTGATGCCAGTCAGCCTGCAACACCCAGCTAAGTAGGGGTGCCAGACACTGAGCCCTGGCTCGGCCTCTGCCGCTGCTCTGCTGATGCCATCCAGCCTGCAATGCCCAGCCGAGTAGGCGTGCCAGTCACTCCAGTCCGAGGACCCACCCTCAGGGTTCTGGTACTGTCATTCTTCTCACAGGGATCCATAATTCCACTTCATGTAGAAGCTGCCTCTCCACTCCCAGGACACACCATCAGGGTTCTGGGGCAGTCATTCCAATTATGGGTAGCCATCATTCCACTTCATCCAGAAGCAGCCACTCCAGCCACAGGACCCATCATCACGGTTCTGGGGCCTATGTTACAGGCATGGGGGGCTTTCCATCCATGTCATCTAGAAGCTGCCACTCTAGTCCCATGACCCACCATCAGGGTTCTGGGGCTTTCCTTCTGCTAAGGGGGAGCCGTTGCTCCACTTTATCTAGAACCTGCCACTCCAGTCCCAGGACACACCCTCAGGGTTCTGGGGCCATAATTCCACTCATAGGGAGCAGTCATTCCTCCGCATCAAGAAACAGCCAGCCACTCCAGCCCCAGGACCTACCATCAGGGTTCTGGGGCCTACATTACAGCACGGTGGGCTGTCCATCCATGTCATCTATAAGCTGCCACTCTAGTCCCAGGACCCACCATCAGGGTTCTGGGGACATCCTTCTGCTCGCAGGGAGCCGTGGTTCCACTTCATCTAGAAGCTGCCACTCCAGCCCTGACCCACCATCAGGGTTCTGGGGCCTACATTACAGGCATGTGTGGCTGCCCATCCACATCATCTAGAAGCTGCCACTCTAGTCCCAGGACCCACCATCAGGTTTGTGGGGATGTTATTCCGCTCATGGGGAGCCATCATTCCACCGCATCAAGAAAGAGCCAGCCACTCCAACCCCAGGACCCACCATCAGGGTTCTGGGGCCTACATTACAGGCATGGGGGGATGTCAATTCATGTTATCTAGAAGCTTTCACTCTAGTCCCAGGACTCACCGTGAGGGTTTGGAACCATCATTCTGCTCATGGGGAGCTTTCATTCTACCTCATCCAGAAGCAGCCACTCCAGCCCCAGGACCCACAGTCAGGGTTCTGTGGCTTACGTTAGAGTCACGGGGGACTATCCATCCATGTCATCTAGAAACTGTCATTCTAGTCTCAGGACCCACCATCAGGGTTCTGGGACTGTCATTCGGCTCACATGGAGCTGTCATTCCACTGCCTCAAGAAACAGCCACTCCAGCCTCAGGACCCCCCATCAGGATTCTGGGGGCTACATTCCAGGCAGGGAGGGCTGGCATTCCACTTCCTCCAGAAGCTGCCGCTCCTGTCCCAGGACCCACAATCAGGATTCTGGGGCCATCATTCCACTCACAGGAAGCTGTCATTCCACCACATCAAGAAACAGGTAGCCACTCCCTCTCCAGGACCCACTGTCAGGGTTCTGGGACCCATGTTACAGGCAGGGAGGGCTGTCCATCCACATTATAGAGAGC
Organism: Sphenodon punctatus; assembly: GCA_003113815.1. NCBI lineage: Eukaryota > Metazoa > Chordata > Lepidosauria > Sphenodontia > Sphenodontidae > Sphenodon > Sphenodon punctatus. The sequence goes on along the minus strand of QEPC01009496.1, from coordinate 226,045 downwards.
TGGGGTGGGGGCAGGTGTCAAGTCCATTGGCATCTGCAGGTTGTGCAGGGCGGTGTAGCTTTCAACCGAAAACCACGCACATCTTAGGAGTGGTCAGGGACATGGGATTTAGGTGTCTGATTTTCTTCCTGGTTCCCCAGTTTAAGCTGCCCTCGCACCCCACCCTGAGTCAGGCTGCCACCGATGCCTGGCAGCCTGCAACACCTGGCGAAGTAGGGGTGCCATCCACCAATACCTGGCCGGGCCTCTGCCACTGCTCCACCGATGACAGCCTGCAATACCCAGCCAAGTATGGATGCCAAGTACCATACCCTGGCCAGGCCTCTGCTGCCACTCTACCGATGCCAGCCTGCAATTCCCTGCCCCCTATGGGTTCCAGCCACCAAGCCCCAAGCCTTCCCGGCCTCTGATGCTGCTGCTTCTGGGTCTCAGATGGCCAAACCTGGAGTCACAGGCACCCACAGGGGCCAAGCACCCACAGGGGCCAAGCAAGCACTTGTCTCTTGGCAACCCGGGCTGCCAAGAGCCAAGCCTTCCTGGTCTTATTCTACTTCTTATTCTGCTGCTGCTTCTGGATCTCCAACAGCCTGCCATGCTGCCATGGGCACCACTGGGGGTCCCTAGAGAGCCCCAAGCCTCCCAGCAGTGCTGAACTCTGCCAATTGTTCAGAGGGTTCCGAACTCCACAGGACCGGACCCATGAACCTGAATTAAGTTTTAAGTCCAAACAGCCCAACGGCTGAAAATCCGAACTCTGTCCTGTTCGCACATCCCTAGTGTAAGGTTGGATGCAAAAATGACCTGATGAGGTGTCTGGGCTCAAATTCAATCTGTTTTCTCATGGATCTCGATTACAGTTCTTGACTCATTTTTTATGAGAACCGATAATTGAGAAAAGCCCGATTTTTTCACTTTCTCAGTTGAGAATTTTTTTCAATTTACTGTTTTCTGTTTACCATTTACCATTAGCATTTCCTGTTACTCTTTACCATGGACTACATTCGTGCTTGTAATGTGCATTCCCCAAATGGTGCAATGGTGCTTGCACTATCTTGGAAGAGGGCTGAGCATGCACAGAATAGCCATGGCAGCTATTTTCTGCATGTACATTTCCAGGAAGAACATGGTAAAAAGGTAACAGTAAATAGTAAATGGTATGTCAAGAAAAATTCTCAACCAAAATTCTCATACCATTATGTAGATCATCCCAAGATGTCGGTAATGGCTCTCAATTCTTGCAAGAAAGAAATTGATTCTCGTTTCAGTCCTCTCTGGGGTCAGTGTGTGGAGAGCAGTAGCTTGTAGTCAATGCTTCATCCAGGGAAGCTGTGGCCAATGTGAAATGGTGGTGCAAGACCCTTTTGACTTAGAAATGTTTTATACACAGAATCACCCCTTAGGAAAGAGAAAGTGTTACTGCCTTCTGTTTTTGATGTTCAGTTAAACAACAACACCTTCAGAGGCTGGGGCTCCCTGCATTACAGGCCCTGTGAACTCAGTTGTTAAAGGATATGTAGGTACTCATGAGCTCTTTGTAGGAATATGAACCCTTACTGTCAGGCTCCAGGGGCGGAGCCAGGGAAAAGATAGTGGAAAAGGGGCAGGTGGAAGGGGAACCAGAGGACTCCAGGCGCAGAGTCAGAGAAAGGGGAGGGGAAGCGGTTAGGCAGGAGGGGGAACGGGGTGTAGGAAGTCTGGGCTGTCCCTCAGATTAAACAAGGAAACCTCTCAGCCACTCTCTAATACCAAGGACATTAAGCACCCAGCATAAAGACCAGCCAAGCTGGTCTAAGAAGGTTTACGACTCATCATCAAGGTTGAGGGACAGGAAGCCAGAAACGAGGGATCAAGGAACCAGAGGCAGGGGAGTGAGGGATCAGGGGTAAGGAACAATGAACCAGGGGCAGGGGGAATGAGGAATATGGGGTAAAGAACAAGGAAACAAGGAACTAAAGGCAGGGGATCAAGGGGTCAGGGGTAAGGAACAAGGAACCAGGGGAAAGGGAGCGAGGGGCAAAGACTAGGGAGCAAGAAACAAAGACTAGGGAGCAATGGGGCAAGGGGCCAAGACCAGAGATCGAGAAACCAAGACTAGGGAGCAATGGGCTAAGACTAGGGAGTGTTGGAACCCTGAAGCAAGGGGAGGAGCGAGGGAACCCTGAAGCAAGGGAGTACACTGGAGGCACGGGGAGCAAGGGAAGCCCTAGGAGCAAGGAGGGGAGCGAGGGACACCCTAGGAGCGAGGAGGGGAGCAAGGGACAAGAATAAAGAGAACAACTAGAACGCAGAGACACCAGGCTACACAGAAGCTAGGGGCCAACGATAGGAAAGGAACAGGGAGACAAAGACAGCAGACAATAGGAAACTAACAATAGGACATTGCGAGCACAACAGGGAGACAGACTAACATAAAGACAAGTCAGGGTGTGTGAGAGAAACAACCAACCTCCACCCTGGTGTGGGTAAACAAGGCAGAATCACACACTCAGAACACAAAGGGGGGAGTCAGTACACAGAAACGTACCACCACCAGACACTACTCACAACAAATACAAAGGGTAACAAGGTGCATATAGAAAAGAAAGAACACGGTGAGTGGGCCAAGCACAAGTCCAAGAGGAAGTGACTTGAAGCTCCACCCCTGCCATCACCCTCAGCAGTCCTAAATACTCCACAGAGCCAATCAGACCATAGCAGGTGTGGCCATGCCCACCACCAGGTGTATGCGGTGAGCAAGGCAAGAGAGAGAGAGGGAGGATGCCACGAACAGGGAGAGAACCGCCTCCTGCAGCACATTATCAATAGCACAGGCTGCAGAGAGTACCTCCTAGAAGACCCAAGGTCAGGGGTTCAAGGCCTGGCTGTGACACTTACGTATGGGAAACCTTGGTGAATCAGACCATGGTTAAGGTCTGAGCCTGTGTTGGGCCAGAGGCTTCTTATTCACAGAAAACCAATAAACGCAGCGGCCACAAACCCGGAGAGATGTGTTAAAAACCTCCCGCAGCAAATACCCGTCTCTCTGCCCTTCCCCTTCTAGCGCGCCCCCTCCAGAAGGGGAAGGGACCAGTTAGGATGGTCCGCCCTCGGAGGCTGATGGAACCCCANTGTCTCAGTGCCATAGCCGGGGCGGAACCCAGATTGAAAAGGGTCCAGAAAACCGATGCTATCTAGATGCACCTGGAGCTGGATCGTCACCGCCTGCTCAATAACCTTCCCTAAAAAGGGGAGGTTAGAGACGGGTCGGTAACCGGCGAGTGCGTCCATGTCCAGAGATGGTTTCTTCAGCAGGGGGCACACCACAGGCTCCTTGAGGCTGGGCGACAACCCCCCCTGCTGCAAGAATGCGTTCACCTTCACCACCCTCGCCAGCACCGTCCACAGCATCTCCCTGGAGGGTTTCACCAAACAGGATGGGCATGAATCAAGTTCGCAACAGGTGGCTCTCAGACCCCAAGACATCCACCGCATCGGTTGGCAACACTTCCTGAAACTCCCCCCTACAAAGCTGGACCAGATGGAGCCTCCATCCCCTCATGCTTTCCCCCTACTGCCCCTAATCCAGCATCAAAGTCGGTCTGAATCTGAGCGATCTTGTCTGTGAAGTAGATGACAAACTCCTCACAGCAGGCCTGGGACAAGTCCCCGTCCAAGCGGAGGGAGGCCGGACTAACCAGCCCCCACACCACCCGAAACTCCTTCCTTGCTATCCTCACAGCCTCAACATAGGACCGCAAATGGGCCCTATGGAGAAGTTGGTTGGAATCGGATCGAGTCCGATGCCAGCATCGCTCCAGCCCCTGCCTCGTTTCATACACCGCAGCCCCTCAGTAAACCAAGGGACCCTGTGGTGACAAGACCAAGACAGAAGGTGTCTCAGAGCCACCCTGTCAATGGCCTCCTCCAGCAAGCTGTTCCAATGCTGGACCAGCTCATCGATGGAGTGACCATCCTGGTCCAAGGTTAATTCCCTCAGGACCTCTTGGAACTGCTGGGGTTCCATCAGCCTCTGAGGGCGGACCATCCTAACTGGCCCCTTCCCCTTCTGGAGGGGGTGCACTGAGAGACCGGCCTGAAGGAGATAATGGTCCGTCCATGACAAGGGCACTGCCCTAACCTACCCCACAACCGGACCCCCCGCCTCAAGGCCAGAACTGAAGATCAGGTCGAGGGTATGCCCCCCCACGTGGGTCAGCAGATAACCTCCTGGGACAAATCCATGGTTGCCATGGTGGTCATGAATTCTCGCTCCGCTCTCACAAGGCCGGCGTTGGCATGAATGTTGAAGTCCCCCAGAACCAAGGTCCTAGAGGAGCCCAGCACCACCTCCGAGGCCAGCTCTGCTAGAGCGGTAAGGGATGCCACAGGACAGGAAGGGGCCCGGTATACAAACAGCACCCCTAGCTTGCCCCTGGCCAAATCAAACACCACATGAAGGACTTCCATACCCACAATCTCCTGAACTGGATACCTCCTAACAGGTCAGTCCTCTCTAAAAATAATCACACCACCACCTCCCCAGCCATCTGTGTGGGGCTGATGTTGCACAGCATACCTGGCCGGAACGAGATCGGCCAAAGTTGGACTAGCCAAGTCGTCCAGCCAGGTTTCCATAATACATCAATCAATCAATATAAAGTTTATTGTTGTGACAACGTGTCATAAACAAAATATGCTCCATAATACATGCGAGGTCCACGGCCCCATCCGAGATTATATCCCGGACTATTGGGGCCTTGTTAACAACGGACCTCACATTTAGCAACAGTCAGCAACCCCCCACGTGTGGACCTTGGACCCAGCTCCTCCCTAGGGGCGCGAGCCATCCAACCCCATGGACCATACCGTCCATGTGCAAGAACCACCCCTATAGCTGCACCCTCCCCCCTGTCCACCAAATCCTGGGCCCCC
>QEPC01009496.1:170623-185502 GCA_003113815.1 Sphenodon punctatus | reverse complement strand
GTTAGTCCATACATGCAGGATTCCCATTATGGCCATCGTGCTCCCACAGCCATGACCTCTCTCTGTGAACCCAACTACGCACCCAGTGACCGCCCACCAGCCCTCAGCCCAACAACCCACCCTGTGCTTGGGTACCCTGAACCAGTTAGCTGCTCTGTGCTGTCACCCCTCACAAACACCCTCTCACACAAGGAGAGTACTTAATGCACCCAATACCGCTCCCCCACATGCCCCACGGTCACACACCCTTCTGTGTCTCTCTCATGCTCCACATGCCCCCACTTTGCTCCATCTGCTCCCTCTATCACTCTCTCCTCTTCACAACCACCTCACCCTACACGCTATGCCCTAGCAGTCGATTCGGCTCCTTTATGTGGATGGGTACTGGGTCTCTGGGCCTCAGCGGTTGGTGCACCCCCATACTGTGGGTGCACTATGCAAACCTGTCTGCGGTCACCGAGATGTTTCCCCTGTGCACGTGTGCCAGCTGTATGTGAGGCTGATGCATCATCATTCAGCGGGTGCCCGCACCTGGTACATTGGATCGACTTACTGGCTTAGTCCTATCATGCCCTCCCCAGCTGCCCAAGCAGCTGCACCATATGGTGGGCATGTGGTATGCATCACGGGTCCCCCATTCCCAGGGATGGCAGTTGTCAGGTCCTCAGCAATCCCACTCTGCTGTGAATAACTTAGGCGTCCCCTTGATGGTTTCCCATCCCTTCCTCCCCCAGACCCTGTGCATCCTCCCTGCACCTTATTGAGCAAGGATGGGTCCACCTTGTGTGTGGGATTGTGGTTCTCAGACCCGCCAAGGCCTGGCTCTATCAGCTGCCTAAGGTTACCCTCCAGAGAGCTGTCAGCTGCAGCCCCATCTGAGCTCAGAGTCTGTAGTTTATCATCCACTTCGGTTGCACTCCGGCTAGCAGCCCTAGTGCAGGCCATGTCAAGCCGTGCAATGGGTCATGGAACTGATCACTTGGTACAGGAGGAGTGGCCTGTGTATGACACCATGCTGCTGGGAACTCTGTGGCAGTGCAGCAATGTCCAGCTGTTGGTGTGAAACCCCTCCTTCCATGGGTGATGGCTTCAATCTCCTGTCCCGTTACATGTGGCTGTTGGGGCACCACAGAGGCCAGAGGCATGCCATGGAGATTGGTTTTGCACCTCTCTGCCAACCTGACCATGGGCCCACACCCACTGTTGTGCTACCATGGGAACCCTGGGTGCTTGCTGCTGTTCGCCAGGTGACCGGTCATCAGGGGTTTGGTCTGGCCCTCCAGGCAGGTGCAACATATATGGCGAGCTGCTATGCCTGTGCCCTCCTGTGTGCCCATGGGTTTACATGCTCTTGATCTGCTTGCCAGGACTGCCTTGGGGAGCTTGGCTTGCTTCTACCTGATGTTGGTGGGCCCTTCCTGACTGACCGGTCCACAGTGCTGGAGAGTGCTGCCTTGAGAGCTGTGCTGAGTTGTTCGGATGTTGGAGCAGCTGCTGCCACGGGACACCCCCTCCTGTCCAGCATCATGGTGGATGTCCATATGTGTGCCCGTGGCTACCTCCGGGGCCTCTTTGCCTGAGATGGTCTTGTCCAGGGGTCCTTGTACCGCAAGTGCTCAGTGCCTGCACCGTGATTCAGCCGTTGCTGCAACCTTCACTGTGGATCCCCCCTCTCCATGATGGACTGTCGCTACTGCTCCCCCTTGGCCATGCTGCTTGCTTCCTTTCACCTGCGTGACACATCCACCTCCCCATCTGTCTCCTGTGGTGTGTTCCATGGATCTACTTACAGCTGCTTTCCTACTGGGTCTGACTGCCAATCCCTCAGACCCCATGGACTGGTTGTACTGCTCCTTCNCATGGATCTACTTACAGCTGCTTTCCTACTGGGTCTGACTGCCAATCCCTCAGACCCCATGGACTGGTTGTACTGCTCCTTCAGTGCACCCTGCAGTGCTCCCCCTGGTCCCTGACATCTGGTCTCCCTTGCTGGTGTAGCATCCTACATGTCCCTGTGCCAATAAAGGTTGGCCTTGCATAGCTGCCTCTGTTCTCTTGCTGTGTCTGTGGGTCCGTCCCCTCGGCTGCTGTAGGTACTGGTGCTGGTGTCACGGATGTGGTTTGTGGGGGTCTGGAATTGGGGGGATTTGTGTGTTGTTAGGGCAGTATGGTTACTCCAAGGTGGGCATGTTGCCATCCACATGCTAGGCATGCTGCTGTTATGGCTATCCATATGGTGGGTGTGGGGTGGGGTTTAACCTCAGAACTCCACCTCTGTGTGGTGCCCATGCACCTTGCAGGCTCCTGCAGCTCCTGGTTCTTCTTTGCTGGGTGTTACTGTGCTACAGGAACCTGCCTTTCTCCCCCTTCATCTGGCCTGGGGGTTCGAGGTCCATGGATGGTGGGGCCATGCGGCATGTGGATGGGCATTGTGCTGTTCTGTCGGGGTTGCCCGTGCACTCCTGCACATATGTAGGGGGATGGTTCCTATCTCTTCTGGGTGGGATGTTACGTGGTATGGGCTCTTGGCTCTCTAGTGTGTGCTCCCTCTGTGGTCTGTCAATTCCCGCCCTGTTGTTGCTCTCCCTAGCTGTGAGCCCCGTGGCATGTTTCAGGTCTTTGCTGTCTCCCACAGTAGCCTTGTGCATGAAAAGCCGTGCACTGGGGCTGTGTGGTTATGCATGGCTCTGGGTGCCCACTGTCATTGCCCTCCATGCCACCTGTCTCTGTGGTCTGTCCCTGGGTGCCTCTGACCCACCCCCTCTTGGGCAGCTTTGCTTGCTGCACAGGGCATGGTCCTTCTATCTCTCTGTGTGCTACTGTCCGTTCCTATTGACCAGGCCTCGCTCTGGTTCTGGCCCCGTGGTACACTTTGTCTACCACCCCCAACTCCTACACTTGCAGCCATGGAGGGGAGCCGTGCCTGGGGGTTCCTGACTGTGAGTCTGGGTGGCCCTCTAGGTGCGATCTGCCTCCCTGTGCGCTCCCTTGGGCTCTGCCACTGGGGCAGTGGCTGGGAGGGCCTGGTGGGAACGGTTGGGCTGATGTGTGCTTTCGGGTGGTGACCAGAGCGCTCCCCCCCCTGTCGTTGCCTGCTCCCTATCCCCATCTCCTACTTCCTCGTCCCTTCTAGTTGCCGTGATTGTGTTCCTGACTGTGCTGCGGCTGGGGGAGCTGGCCGGTCAGCTCCAGTGGGCGGCTGCTGAGCTCCGTGCTGGGACCCTGGTGTACCAAGAGATCCGTGAGTTACCCCTGTGTGTGTGTCTTCCCCCTGTCCCATCCCCCCCATATGTGTGGGCTCCCCGGATGTTGCAGCCTGTGGATTGCCCTACTGGTGCACTCCCTCTCCTTCTCTCCTTTAGTGCAGGTGATGATTAATGAGAGGACCAGGGAGCAGGAGGAGGTGGTGCAGCTGCTGCTGCATATGCTGAAGTGTGTCCACCTCTTGGACCATGCCGAGGTGGATTTCTGGAGCCAGTTCCGGAGTCACAGGCCCTACTGAGGCCCAACCACTCATTGTTGGTGTTTGCTGTTTGAAGTGAACCTGTTGCTCTAGTTGGTTTATCAATAAAGTTTGGTTTGCTTGGTTCCCCCTGGTGTCTGTGTTCTCCCTGGTGTCTGTGTTCTCCTTTCATACCCCCCTGTGTGGGACGTGTCTGGCTGGTGTGGACTGGTTGTCTGGAAGGGCATGGGTCCTCTACTCTGTGTTCCCCACTCCCCGTGGTTGTGCTTTCTATCTACGGGTCCTCTTTGGCTTGGTCCCTTGGCACCCTGTCATCTGGGTTGTGCCCCCTCCACTGTTTGTGTGGGTTCCTGTCTCCCCCCACTTCCCTGCCATGGTGTGAGGCTCATCCTGAGACCTGTGCATTCCAGCCCTGTGCTTGTTGGGCTGCTGCCGCGTTGCAGCTGGCTTGTGTTTTTTGGGAAGTGCCAGTCAACTCTGTGCCCTCTGATTCTGGCTCTGGTTTGTGCTTTGGCACCTGCTGCCCTCAACCCAGCTGTCCTGTTCCTGGCCTGTTGTTCCTGTGTTTGGGGTGTTCTGTGGGTGGTAGTCCATGCTCTGTGTGTGTGTTGGTGTGGTCCCCACCCATTTCCGGGCTTGCCTGTTCTTTCCAGTGCCTGTGCTTGGTCCCGGCCACCCTCCCCCAGTTGGAGTCCCCTGTCTCCCTCATCATGCTGGGTTTTCCTGTGTGCTTGTGTGGTCTGTAGTGTTTGGGTGTGGTGTGGGATCCAAGGGGTCTCCGCTCCTGGCTGTCTGGCCTGTGTCTCGGGGCTTGACTGGGGCTGCTTCTTTGTATCTCTTGATATTCCGGCTCCCTCTTCCCCCACCTGCTTGGAGTCTGGCAGTGTTGGGGCGGTGCTGTGCACCACGGCTTCATTTGCCCTCTCTCGGCCATGTTGTAACATCACTGTGCTGGGTGTGGTTACCCCTCCATTTGGTGTATGAGCAGTCCATGGGTGTTTGCTAGGTGTGGTCCTAGGTTGGTGTGTGCCCAATGGGTGTGTGCTGGTCCTTCCCCTTCTGTCCCACAACCCCCCATGGCGGTGTCCGTGTAAACATCTCCTTGCTCAGCGCCCACGGGTGTTCACTGGGTGTTCTCACCCACCCATCTCCACCCATCGGGCCTGCGACGACGTCTGTGTAAAAACGGCCTATGTGTGTGATAGACATGTGAGTGGGGGCTGCACAAACTGAGCCCAGACCTCAGTGGGCTATTGTCTCATTTATTAACACCCATACTCTTCTCGCATCAGTGCCATAGCAGGGCCGGTGAGGGCCTAAAGAGTAACACAAGACAGGCTTGCAGGGATGCATAAAGAGGACATTGTGAGAGGCTTAGAAATGTACTTAGAACTCTTAAATGTCTTTCTCCCTCTCAGCAAAACAAGAATCCTTAGTGTGCCCTCAACCCTTAGTCTGCTATTAAAGTGAGTGATTACATACCCAGCTCTGGCAGGTGAACGAGAGGGGAGATAGATATTTGATTCCATTTGTTAAATTTCAAGTTCTTCTCTTATTTTTCTTAAATCCCTCCACTGTGCAGGATCTTAGGTGAATACTCTGTCCAGAGTGAAATGGGTATCCAGTAAAGCAAGTAAACCTGTTGAATTTGTGGTGCACAAATTGCTTCTCATGGTTCTGGTACCACAAAGTGCCCAAACCTGAAGAGAGTCTGTTGTATATAGAATTTTGTTTACTTGGATCCCAAGTGGAGAGGAATGCAGTAGTGGTGAGTAATGGCAGTGGTGATCCAGAAGCCCTCTGGCGTGGCCTTTGGCCCCATGGCATCTAGGCCTTGATAGCTTGGTGCATGCACACATTTCATCTCTAACTAGATTAGAAATGTTGCAAAGGCACAAATCCAGGACCAATTAAAAGCAAAACATTAGTGAGTTTAAGATATGATCACCTTCTTCAGTGTTCTAAAAGAACCAATCTGTATTTTTTTAAAGAAACCTGAATTTATGAGTAGAGCTAATTTTTAATTTGCACAATGCTGTTATGAGATTCCCCCTCCCATCTTGAGATCCTAACACTCTACAAATGATAGCATCATACCTATACATCTCTGTAGTTAATAATATTGGGTCCATTCCCAAGCCCCATCGATCCTGTGCATACGCGCTCATGTGTGTGGTTTCCGTAGGACACAATGTGCCCACAATAGAGAGCCATGTGGGTTGTGTCTGCCTGTGTGTGCGTCCAGGTGTGCACAGGATCCTCAGGGCTTGGGATTGACCCCAGTGATAGTTATTGTAAGCAGTAGTAATAATAAAGAGACTTTTGTCCCTTCACTCAACACCAGTGCCCATTTCTGCCCTCTGCTAGGTGTTGGGTTCTGTCTGGGCATCCTTAAGTATATGCTGTTGCTGAGGCCACACCATGTTCTATGCTAGGAAAGCTCCTCCCGGGATTACAAGTACGCCATGTTTTGCACAAGTCTCCCAAATTCCTTACGATTTAACTACTTAAGAGCAACTGCTTAGATTAATCATGCTTCAAGAATAGTTGTTGGCAGGGAAACATCCTGATGGAACTTTTCTCACTTGCTGCCCCCCATGCCTGGAACTCCCTCCCTGTCCACATCTGCCTTGCCCCCTCCCTTCATACCTTCAAATCTCTCAAAACAGTCCCCAGAAGATAAAAACAGGGTTGACTGGAAAATTCCTTTGGAAATTCTTGCAGAATTGACAGCTGCCTTTCCTCACAATGCATCATGGGAAATGTCATATTCTAGAACAGGGTTTTCCAACAGGTAGCTCGTGAGCTCATTTAAAGTAGCTTGCATAGCTANGCATCTTCATGAATGTTAGACCCCTTGTCTCTCCCTCTGTTCCCCTTCCTAAGTCTCTCCCCCAGCTCCTGTCTCTCAGATTGTAAGCCCTAGGGGCAGGGACCGTGTCTATTTTATTACTTTGTAAAGTGCCAGGTACACTGCTGGCGCTATATAAATGTTTGTTAATAATAATAATAATATTATTATAATTTGCCTCCCAGCTGTATTTCATCCTTTATCCAAATCTTGTTGTTGTTGTTTTGTTTTTAAGGAGTCTGTAAGGGACCTGACCCTAACCCAACAGCCTTGGGGATCTGGGTAAGTGGCCAGTAGGGATGTGTGAACAGAACGGGGTTCAGATGCTTGGCCATTCGACCATTCAGCTTGAAAACCTAGTTCGGGTTTAGGGTTTGGTCTGGTGGAGTTTGGTCCCGCTGAACGTGCAGTAGAGTTCGGACCTGCCGGGAGGCTTGGGGCACTCCAGAGACCTCCAGTGGTGCTCATGGCAGCATGGCAAGTCGCCGGAGACCCAGCAGCAGCAGCAGCAGCAGCAGAGAGCTGGAAGGCTTGGCGCTTGGCACCCCGGGTTGCCTGGGCAGGCAGGCTCGGCGCTTGGCCCCTGGAGGTGCCTGTGGTGGCATGGCAGGCCATTGGAGACCGAGCAGCAGCAGACACCAGGAAGGCTTGGAGCTTGGCCCCTGGGGGTGCCCGTGGCACCAGGGCTGGCCATCTGAGACCCAGCGGTGGCAGCAGCAGCAGCAGCAGCAGCAGCTGGGAAGGCTTGGGGCTTGGTGGCTGGCCTGGCATTGCAGGCTGGCAGGCCTCCAGTTCTGCTGTCTCTTTGCAGGCTGGGTTCTCCATTTCTAGTCGCCATCATGGCAGGCAGTGGCTGGTTGGCTGGCTGGCTGGCCATGTGAATCACCACCGGGCAAGGCTACTTGATCTATTTTCAGAAGAGTTGGTTGAGATCTGGTGTGTAGGATGCCAGCCTGCAATGCCTGGCCCCGTATGGGTGCCGTGCCAGCCACCAAGCCCTGGCCGGGCCTCTTCCCTGCCTGGAACGTAGGCCTCAGAAACCTGATGGTGGGTCCTGGTGCAGGAGTGGCTGCCTGTTTCTTGATGCCGTGGAATGACAGTTCTCTGTGAGGGGAATGACGGCCCCAGAACCCTGATGGTGGGTCCTGGAACTAGAGTGGCAGCATCTAGATGATGTGGATGGACAGCCTACTGTGCCTGTAATGTAGGCCGCAGGACCCTGACGGTGGGTCCTGGGGCTGGAGTGGCTGTCTGCCTCTGAAGTAAGGAGACTGAGAGGTAATATTTTATGATGCTGGATACCTCCTCTAAGTCCGAATTGCTGTCTGTGTCCAACAGGAGCAGAGCCACCTATCCTTGGGCCATGCTGTAATCGAATAAAAACCCTCCATGTGAGTCGGTGGAATGATGACCCCAGAACCCTGATGGTGGGTCCTGGGACAGGAGTGGCAGATTCTGGATGACATGGATGTACAGCCCCCCGTGCTTGTAACGTAGGCCCCAGAAACCTGATGGTGGGTCCTGGGGCTGCAGTGACTGGCTGTTTCTTGATGTGGTGGAATGATGGGTCCCTGTGAGCGGAATGATGACCCCAGAACCCTGATGGTGGGCTCTGGGACTAGAGTGACTGTTTCTTGATGCCGTGGAATGATGACTCCCCTTGACTGTAACGTAGGCCCCAGAACCCTGATGGTGGGACCTGGGGCTGGAGTGACTGACTGTTTCTTGATGCCATGGAATGACAGCTCCCTGTAAGTGGAATGATAGCCCCAGAACCCTGCTGATGAGTCCTGGGGCTGGAGTGGCAGCTTGTGGATGAAGTGGAGGGGCCCCTGTAATGTAGGCCCCAGAACCCTGATGGTGGGACCTGAGGCCGGAATGGCTGCTTCTTGATGCCGGGTATAACACCTAAATCTATCTAATTTAATCTAAATAATTGAAACTATTGGGGTAAATGTGTGGAAATGGGTGAAATAGGAGGAGGATGGCAATGGATTGGGAGGAATACAAACTTTTGTGAGAGGGAGAGTTCTTAAATCGCCTGCTGACAGGATCAGAGGCTAGCTCAGAATTATATGGAAGGGGGGGGAAGGGGCAATGACTTTTGTTACTTGCTGTGCTCACCTTACCACAAGCCCCATTGACTCCGTACAGCCTAGCCCATGGCCAATCGCAAACTGCCAAGCCAGTGGTCTGAGGAAGAGGGATGGTGACTGGGCAGACTGGCTGCTTGTCCAAGCCTCTCCACCCCTCCTCAGATGACCCCCCCTGGGCCTGCCAGTCAGGTTTTTCCCTCCCGAAGTCATCCAAACATGCCCGAACTGTTCGGGGCTTCGGGCGTTCTGTTCGGCCATTCTGTTCGGCCGTCTGAACTGGCTGAGTTCATGCTGAACCCCGAACTTCCAAACTGCATTCGTACATCCCTAGTGATCAGATCCCTAGCACAACTGCTATTCCTGGGCTTTGGCTTTGTGTGTGTTCTGTTGGATCGCTTGGGCTAGCTTGGCCACACCTGATGGCCTTCTGACAGGCTTCTAGCTTCCAGTCTTGGTCCAGTCCCCCAGCTTCCTGGTTGTCTTCCTGCTATATATAAAGTAGACCTGAAGTCTCCGAAAGCTGGGTGGATCATCTGTTTCCTAGACCCTGCTGATGGTGGCTGGACCTGTGTGTCTCACCCTGGCCTCTGTTTTTTTCGTTGGCTTTGGACCAGCTCTGTTTTTTAAAAAATCTATTTATTCTGGACTGACTTTGCCCAGTTTTGTTCCCTGCTTGTTTTGGATTTTGTCTGTCTGAGCCTGCCTCTTTGGCCCTTTTTTCACAGGCAGCACCCACGCATGAACACCCAGAAATCTGGGTGTTCATGCGTGGGTGCTGCCCGTGTAAATCCCGTGGGTGTGTGCACACCTGCACACACGTATCCACACACACGGAGGCACTGGACAAAATGGAGGTGCCTCCATGGATGGGGATGCTTGGGGATGGGTGTGTGTGTGCCCATCTACACCCTTCCCCCGGTGCTGGCCCTTTTTACATGGTGCACACAGACCCCCCTCCCCTTCCACCTCCCATGCCATGGCTTGTGTAAAAAAGGCCATTCTCTCCTAAACCAGGCATTTTGCCATTGTTCTATTTGCTTGCCTGCCTAGATTTTGCTTGCCCATTGGATCCAGCATGCCAGGGTGTCTGTCGTATTCTCCTTTTCCATGTGTTGGTCCCCTGGCTGTCTTTGATGTCCTGGGCCCAATCTTGCACTGACTCTTGGATCCACTTCCTAGCAATCCATGACAAAGCTTTAGAGGAGAAACAGAGATATGACATGTACTATCAATTTTCTCTCTCTCTCTGATTCTTTGTACCTTGAGTCCTTCTGGTGTTAATGTCAAGAAGATAGAAATGTCCCTGAATAATCAATAAAATGAAATAAGGTAAGTCTGAGCTTCATTACATTGAATTGAAATTGCTCAACTAAATGCCAAGCAGTGCTGCTCCTATATTACCGACTGGGTGTTCAGGACAAAAACAAGTAGTTCCTGACACCCAAACTACTGATGTCTGATTTCCTAAAGAGGACAATTCTCACCATAAGTTAACAGATTTTTCAGCTAAAAAAGGGCCGTATCTTCCATCCACTGTTGGGCACAGTAGGTGCACTTACTGTTATAAACTTTTGCATATATGTTGGGGCCTTCTGGCCCTCTATCAGATTTGGCTGACAGTGGGCTCCAGTGTTATTAATGGAGCACACACACCCCACACACATTATGGTAGGGTGATCACATAAGCCATCTTTCTTTAGTAAAGCAAGCTTTAAAAATACACAGGAAACTTGTTTGTACATTTATCAGAAATTAGGGCTGATCCCTCAGTTACTGTTGTTATTATTTTCACAATGTGATAAATTTGATCATGCACTGTTTCCCTTTACACTTTAGGGGGAAAGCCTCTAGAAATAACTTTAAAGAGAGCTTCGATTTGGCTTTGAAAATTTTAATTGTGTTCATTTAAATCTTTGGAGTTCTTGGATGGGAAAAACTCAGTACCAAGATATTTCAGCAAGTCTTGCATAATTCATCCAAAAGATCCCTCACTGTAATGGTCACGTACTAAAGGTGTTATTTGTTTAACAATCAGTGAGCAGTGCCAAGTTTCTGGCATTTTCAAACACTCATTAGTGTTGTCCTCTGGGGCCTAAGACGGTCATTATGAAAGAATGGGTCCCTGGGAGGAATAGGCTGAGACGCTAGAAGCTAACAAGTGACAGAAATTCAGGTGTTGCTAAGACTAGTCGCTTAGAAAGGAGGGTGCATGGGAAAATTAGCTTTCAAAGTCTTAAGCTGAACAAGTGAGGCACACAAATGTCATGCGGCATATTCTCCAGAGGTTAAATTTAGGTTCCGAGGCTCACACTGCCAATTTTAAAAGAAGGGAAATGTCAGCTAGTGCAGAGTAGAGTTTGAGGGTATGTTGCTTGTGCAAATTTCACTGACATTGACATTAACTGTCTCCGGAATATAAACTATGGCTCTGCTTCAGCTGTCGACGCACTGCTCTGTATTGCTTGTTAGTTCTTCAGTTTGTTCCAGCACAACATGAATTTGCTCCAGTTGACTTGACAAGCCTAGGTTTTTCTGCCGCATAATGTCAGAAAGATAGGCATTGTTTATAGCATTTGTGAATATCAAAATAGGTGGTATGAAATGGGGGGAGTGGTAAGCATGTAGCCATTCACCTTAAAAATGGAAGAGTTAAAAAGAAAGATTTCCTCTGCAACCATAATCAAAATATTATACGGTTATACGATACGGTTATAAGTTTTTTGCCTCCCTGAGCCTTTGAGGGAAGGGCAGTATAAAAAGTTGAGTAACTAAATAAATAAATGAATAAATAATTAATAAAAGGGTCCATATTTCCCTCTAGGTGCAAGAATTGGGAGTTCCTACTTATCTTGAAGTCTTCTGGCCCTCTGTCGAATTTGGCTGGAATATCCATTGGTTGAAAGGTTACATTTTTAAAAAACAAATAAGTTTTATTCAAAATAATTTATTATTATTATTATTATTATTATTATTATTAATAATAATAATAATAATAATAATAATAATATGCACTGTATGTAATGCATTTTTTATCTTGTGTTTTTGGGGCAAATTTTGCTTTCATGTTATGCCAGTGGTGCCATTCTTAAAAGGAATTTCACTGAAGTAGAGACAGTTTCAATGGGAATGAGATTACTACCTTTCTTAGGCTGGAGTCTTCAAACCCCATGGAAGTAGGAAGATTGAAGAATGTGATCTTAGGTTCTCCTTTAAATTATCCATCCTAATACAGATTGGTCAGAAAATAAGATTTCTTGATACAAGGGACTGGAACACACCATTATGATCTGTTGTGAACTTCTCTGAAGCAACCGAAACTGCTACTGTCAGACAGGAAGCTGGACTAGAAGCGACATGGAACTGACTCAGTGTGGCACATCTTATGTCCTTATGAGAGCAAAATTTGGCTGTTTGTTTTGCTGTCAAGCATCCTTATTAGAAATGTTCTTACAGATTAAACACAACTCTCCTACAGGAAGTTAATAGACGAATACTCAGATGGATTCTTTTGTGTTGCTTGTTTGTGACTTGATCCAATTCTAAGTCAATGGAAATCATTCTTAGAGGTGTACTCGAGGCACACATGGGGCTTGGTGTCATCTCTGCAGCAGCTCTGTTCAACTTGTGAAAAATAAGTAATTAGTAGTAGCAATTTTAATAAAGCAGACCGTGGTCATAGCTTAAGACAAAACATACATACATACAAACATACATAAAATACATAAATAAGCAAATAACACGTACTACAATCATCCTTAAGGATTCAAGCCAGATCCTGCCCAGCCCTGTTACACCTAGAAGAATTTCAGTCCATATAAGGAAAACTTTTAACAGCAACAGTAAAATAAAAAAGTGTACAGGGTCCCAAAAGGGCCACCAAAACGACCAGGACTAAGGAGAAAGCATAGGTAACTTAAAATCCAAAAACTGCTGGCATCTAGTGAATGCCACCGCTAAAAATTTGACGAAAGAAAAAGTGATATCAGGATAGCGAGCTGCAAGAAAAAAGCTCAAACAGGCCTCATCTGTGTGACCCAGAATTTTGTCCAAAAAGGGCTTAAGATGTTCTAGACAAAGCTGGTCATAAAAGTGACACCGAAAAGCGACATGACTAGTGGTTTCTGGCTCCAAGAAATCATATGGGCACAATCTCTGGGAGGCTCTAATCCCGACAAGTCGCCCTTCCCATAGCTGCGTAGGCAGGGCATTAAATCTAGCGACCATATGCAGCCATTTTTCTCTGGCTGAATGGCCCTCTACCAGATAAGGTGCTAATTTATCCATAGGAGGAGCCCACTCCAAGTACCGATTCATATGGGACGACCCGCTCACACATGCCCTGTCAATCTGACTGTCAATGCCTTGCCAGAGGACGGCGATTAACTTTGAAGCAGTAGCCGAATCCTTAGTTGTTAAAAACTCCCTAGACAGACCAATACGTGCAAGATGCAACTCCACACCTTTTACCCACATACTCTTGAAAGGATCCTCATGTAGGTATGGAAAGAGGCCCTTTTGGTTTAGGTCCATAGATTTACCCCACAGCTTGTGGGCCAAAGCCCACACCCTAAAGGTCCATTTTCTCTGCCCCAGCTCCAGACGAATAGCCGTACCTAGGGTACCCCTGGTGCTTGGAGCAAGGCCCTAAGGAAAGAAGATTGCCCCGTATCTACTTTTGAGCTAGCAAAAGGGGCCCATAACTCAGCCCCAAATAAAACTTGGACTGTGGATTTGGCATTAAAGGCCAACAATGCCTGCTTTTATGCTACCCGACCAGAGGAGTGGAAAAAGTTCCGTATAGCAAAAGTAGATCTTTTTGCCAAAAGGAGGGCAGCCTCAATATGCCTTCTCCAGCCCCCCGCCACATGCAATGTTATACCCAGGTATTTAAATTTGCTGGTCTGTAGGATGGATTCATCACCCACTTGCCAAGAGTGCCGATTGGATACTGGAGAGTTGGTAAAAACCACTATTCTTGATTTGGCCAAATTCAGCACCAAATCATTGGCCTTGCAGTAATCCGAAAAATTGACAAGCTGCCTCTGCAGACCTACCCGGGTTTGCGACAAGAGCACAAGATCATCTTCAAAGAGAAGGCAGTCGACATGCTGTGCAGCCAGTTGCAGAAGAAAAAAGGAGACCTGCGTCATATGAGGGATTACATCGTTAAAAAGATATTAAAGAGCGTGGGGGCAAGGACACATCCCTGTCTCACCCCACGCTCTACTGGAACCTGTCCAGAGATATGCCCCAACGAATCCAACTTAACTGACAGTTTGGAGCCAGCATACAGGGCCTGGACAAGATAAAGCAATCGCTGATCTATAGCAGCCTGCACCAATTTGGACCACAGGACGGCCCTATTTACAGAAGCAAAGGCCATCCTGAGGTCCAGGAAAACTGCAAAACAATGACGATTTAAGGACCTATATTTTTCAGTCAGATGGATCAGAACCAGGCAATGGTCCACTACCGTATGACCCGATTGGAACCCTGCATGCTCTGGGTGCATTAGGGAAATTTCCAATAACCAACTATTTAATTTCCCCAACAGAAATTTCACATATATCTTACTCACGACCGAGAGCAGGCGAATAGGCCTGTAATTTGCTGGATTATTTCGCAAACCCTTTTTATAAATCGGAACAACTAAGGCACCAGTCCACACCGGAGCAATGTTATTAATAACCGAAAAAAGGGCCGCCAACAACCCACCATACTCTGTGTTGGTTAATAAACTCCATATATATTAAATCCTGACCTGGTGCTTTATTCAGTTTGAATGTTCCAATAAGCTCCTCTACCTCAGAGCAACTAACCTAAGGCCATGCCACCACACCAGTCAAACTATTGGCTGGGAGATCCTGACATCCCAAAGAGAAGGGACAAGAATAAAGGTTATGGAAATAAGTACCTAGGGATGGGCGAACAGATCGCGGTTCGGGTTCGGCCGTTCGGTTCGACCGCATTCGGTTCGTGTGTTCGGGTTCAGCCATTCGGGTGTCGGCTGTTTGGGTGGATCGCCGAGATCGCGTTCGGCGTTCAGCCTAAAAATATTGCGAGCACGCGAGAAGCCGGAAATCGCACCGGAAACCGGAAATTCGTATGTGTGTGGAGCTGTGAAGCTATTGGGTGTGTGTTTGATTCGGTGGCTGCTTGGTTCATGTGTTTTGGCTGTGATTGTGTTGAGTTTGGCTGTGCTGTGTGTTTGGGTGGTTGGTGTGTGTTGTGGGTGACTGTTGGTGTGTGGGTTTTTTGGAAAAAAATAAATAAATGAAGAAGGCTGTTCACATCCTCCGGCTGGGGGCACATTTGCCGGTGGAGGAGGAGGAACAGGTGGAGGCTTCTGCCCCTGCTACACCTCCCGTGGCACCGGTGGCACTTGCTTCCTCTTCAGATGAGGAGGAAACGGTGGGCTCTACTGCCATTCCTGCCAGGTTTGTAAACCTTTTTTTTACTTTTAAGACAA